>OZ005743.1:83177845-83675345 GCA_963930735.1 Dioctria linearis | reverse complement strand
TTCTATGTAAATGAGACAATTAATAAGAAATATAAATGTGTATGAGATACACTCAAATTGTCATATTTACAAAAGTAATTATAATTATTTTGTTAATATAACATTTTCTAAGTAAATATGACATAGAAATAAAAATTTGTATATGATACACCTTCGTTGTCCCATTTACAAAAGCGATGTATATTATTTTATTTATTTTATAACATTCAACTGCAAAATTTTTGCCTTTAATCACTTTTCTTTCCTGCAGTACAAAACACAACACAAAATTTCATTTCAGAAAAAAAAATTATTCTTTAATTGAACAAATGTGTAATAAAACATTAATATTAATTTTGCACATATGCATGTAATACGATCATCAGTTTCATAGAAAGATTTAGTAAAACTAAGTTGCATATTCAAATTTTTTAATCATCTTAATCCTTCTTTCTAAATTATACACAGCTTTAACTTTCATGAGTTAATTCTTCCAGTTCCTACATTTTGAGAAGTTCAACGACGAAATTTTCTCCTATAATTGTTTCCATTTTGGTACTACTTACATATTTTTGCACGACAATTACTTTGACTTTATATTTTTTATTTTGCACGGCTAATTATATATTATAGAGCTCTTTAATATTTATTATATTTTTGTTATACGGTTTACTTCGCACGACAAAATTACTTTAAACGATGAAGACGATTTATTTCATGATTGCACTTCTACCTGTCTGATACTAAACTGAAGCCTGCAACTAGAGAACCATTTAACCAAATAAGCAAAATAAGAACAACAGACTGTGTTAACATATAAAGTCATTTTTATCACTACTACTGTTCAATTAGTGCACCTTCCCTGGTAGCCCAATCATCATGAGCGCACTGATGAGCTCATGATGATTGGTTGGATGAATGTAATACTGATTTTTGTTTTAGCATCGGGACTAAACTCATTTATATACTTCGCAATTCAATGATTGCTCAACACCATTTATATTTCTTTCACTCGTACATTAGATGCCCTAGCCATACAGATCAGTATCCATACCAATTTATTGATGTGCTGATAGATGAGTTGGCGAAGAAACTCATCGAGGCACTCAGTGAAAAGTTATTTGTCGTACAACCACATAGTTAACTTATGTTAGTTAACATAAAGCAACTATCCGCACCGGTACTAACATTTTGTAAACTGATGAGCTTTGGTTAGCAGGATTTAATCGAAGTATAATCAAATTGTAGATACTACAACTTACTAGCATTTTCTACAAATGTTCACTTATAACAAGAACACACACAAGGAATATAGTAAATATGAAAAAATTTGGAAGTTGCATTTACAACACGTTTTAAACTGAACATTATCGATGTTTTTTATGTTCAGTTACATTTCCTGTAAATTTCTAAGAAAAAAATAGGGCTTTCTTACATCAGGTAGAGGCCGGGTACAGAGAATACTACAAGTTATTATCATTAAATGTGCTGTGACGTAATTTCGTCCACTAATGGTGGAACGTGGTTCGTACCGAGACTACCTTACATTCTCGTGGCATCGTTGATTTTATATTGGAGCGAGGCATTGCTAGCTTACCCTTTGGTTACATCATCAACTCGAGGCATTGTCGATTTTATTATTCGAGCGAGACATGGCTGGCTTACTTAGCTGGCTAACTTATTCAAATAGAAAACATTGTGAGGCAATGTTTGTTTGCTGTGGTGAAAATAAGTTTAGCTTCGTATTCGTCTCATTCTCATAATAACTGAACTTGTTGTGTAACGTCTCTGGTTGTCGAAAACGATGGCGAAGACTTAGATTCCGAAAAGGCCTGTAGCGACGTTTACCATTGCAGCAGTTCTAGCATCTCGTGCTCGGCGCCTCAGTTCTCGAATCGACCGAAACATTTTAAGGTTTTAAAAACTGACGGATTTCGAAAATAGTGAGTGATTGATTTCTCGAGGAATCTTAAGGCCAAAACACAGTGAGAGCGACACAACCATGTTGGCAACTTAGTTGGCAACAATATTGCATTTAAAACACAGTGTACGCGACTCGACAAATGTTTTTGACAGCAGCCATTGTTCTATTTATTGTAAAAGAAATGGCAAAAAGGAAAGAATTAAGAAAAATCTTTAGTACAGCTAATGCGGCTTTCTTAAAATTGTAAAAGCATAAAGAAAAAGCTAAAAAAAGAAGATGAGATTGCCATACAAGGGATGACGTTTATCGTACAGCATAGCTTTTTCCCCCATTTTCTCTATAAATTCCTTCTCAAAAATCATAATTTCTCAAACTAATTAAAGATATTAATTTTATTAAAGTTTTTAATAACTAGTTTATTTACTACTATCTTTTTATTTGCTATTCTTTATAAAATAGTCAAATCCACATAACATGAATGTCAATTATTCACTGTCCACACAGAAATGTCAATTATGTTGGCGACTAATTTAGAGATTTTCCCAAACTTTTTGTTGGCAACTTGTCGAGTCGCTCTCATTGTGTTAAGTATATGGGACTTCCATATATTCGAATCTTTGACAGCAACCAATTTACGGCGACTTTGTTGTGTCGCTCTCACTGTGTTTTGGCCTTTAGAGTAGGCATCGATTCTAAAAATTAAAATAAATTGAAAAATTAATTTAGTTCTACTTAAGTCTTCACAGGAATAACACAAAATGTTTTTTTTAATTGGTTGTACAAAATATAATTTAATAAAATAATATTTGATTTAACGTAGAATCGATTGTGTTTCAAATAGACAGATTGATACCTATAGACTGGGTAATCGAAAACGACTTTCCAGACTGAGAACATTAAAGAGGATACAGACGACTTTCCAGACGTGTAGTGGGGCGAGTGTGTATGTTTAAGTATTCTAGTGACAAGTTACAGCATACACTGGTACCACAAAGGCCCTCAGCGTACTTTAACATTTAAACTTTTTTATTTATAAATAAAAAAATACTTTCTAATATGAATTCAGTTATATATATTTTTCTGTATAAAAATGAATCTATTTTGCAAAATACCTTTGAGTGGGCTTTTTTATTGCTAAATTGACGATTAGTGTAATTTTTATCACAATCTCTACTTATATTATTCTATTAAATGAGACAATGACGTAATGTAGGTAGTAATAAAATAAAATTTGCAAATTCAAGTTAAATGTTTTATTATTTCTGTTATATTGAGTACAATTTACCAAAACTGGGTACAATGTACAAATTTGTGGTAAAAACAGATTTAAAAGGAATAAATTATAACAAATAATTTAGTGTTGTGATAGCATTTCCATAATTTTTAATACATTAGTTATATACATTTAAAATATATTGCCAAAACATTGAATATGTGAGAAGCAATGTTGGAGCTACCATTTCGATTATTTTGAATACACCTATTATGTCCAGAAACATTTGGAAAACGTGCTATTCACAATTCCCTTTTTTCCGTGTTGCATTATAACAAAGAGGAATATTTTATCTGATGTAGCGAAACTATACGACCCTCTTGGATTTTTCTTGCCATCAATAATCCTTGCTAAATCTAAATTTCAGGAGCTTTGGCTAGAAAAGGAACTTGAATGGGATTCTCCAGTAGCTGCTAATATTGCTAATAACTGGCTTTCGCTTCGTAGCGAATTATCGCAACAACTATACCAAGGTGGATCGGCTGGCAATCATCAGATTGCTCCTACGAAATATATGCCTTCGCAGATATATCAGAGAAATCTTACGCTACAGTGGCCTATATAACAGTTTATCACGAATTGGACCAAGTTCAGATTTTTTTTTTTTTGTTCGAAAACCAAACTAGCTCCTATTAAAAACTCTCAATACCAAGACTGAAACCATCAGGAGCTTATCTAATGGCACGACTTATTAACTCATTACATCAATAGCTTGACTTGAGAAATGTAATAGTTTACTGATGGATGGATTCACAGATCGTTCTAACTTTGGCTGAAATCTCATCCATCGAGATGGCAATCCTTCGTATCCAATAGATACAGTCTCATACATATTTGGTGGCAAGGACCTGCCTGGCTTCAATCACCTTCTACTATGTGGCCTCAGCCTAGTCAGAGTTCACTGACTGAATGCATTGACAAAGAAGAAAGATCCCCTGTTGTCACTTCATCTACGATTATCCAAGAAGAGTCTCAATGGGATCTACTAGAAAGATACTCAATACTTAATCGTCTATTACGTGTTACAGATCATTATAAAAGATTCATCTCACACCTAAAATGTGAAGAAGTATAGCGAAGCTACTCTCTATTATCAGCATCTGAATTAGAAAATGTGCTCATATTTTGGATACGTCGATGCCAAGGTATTTCCTTCACAACTGAAATTCTACGTTTGACTAAAGGAAAAAGCATCAATCAAACTAGTTCTTAACTTCGTCTTTCACCTTTCTTAGACAAATCTACGGAGTCAGAGAGTAGGTGGAAGACTTCACTACTCAAATATTCCTCCGGATGCCAAACGTCAGTTCATTCTTTGACAAATCTGCCGTTTGAGTGAGCTTATTATAGCTGATGCATATCAATATACTTTACATGGTGGAGGTACTCTAACGCTTAATTACATAAGGCAACGTTATATATCGTTTAGAGACAAAGTTCGCAGATAAATACAGCGATGCATCCCTTGTTTTTGTCAGAGAGCTTCGAAACGTACTCAACTGATGGGTACTCTACCTCCCGACAGAGTAAACGCATCAAAACCATTCTTACACACTGCAATTGATTATGCGGGCCCAGTTCAAGATCGATATGGGCCAGGAAGGCAAAAGAAATACACCTTGAGCTGGTTTCTAGCTTGACAACTGAAGCTTTCATGGCAGCTTATAAACGCTTCAATTCTCGACGTGAACGCTGCAGCAGGATTTAAAGTGATGATGCTAAAAGCTTTATGGGAGCCGATCGCCAACTGCAAAGTTTATTATTTCAAGTCAAGAGCCAAATACCAGAGCAATTAGCATCGTTGCTAGCAACACATGGGACAAATTGGGGTTTCATTCCTCCAAAAGCTGCAAACTTTGGGGTTCTCTGCGAGGTCGGTGTCCAGGCCATTAAGCACCATTTGAAATGTGTCATTGGAAATTCCACACTTACTTTCGAGGAGTTTTATATGCTCCTCACGTTAGTAGAAGCATGTTTGATCTCCCGGCCGCTAAGTTTTGACTCCAGGGGATTTTTTAATGGGATCACCTGCACTATCTCTACCAAAAACTAGTTTAAACAAGTGAAAAAGCTAGAATTGGTCTAAGACCAATTATTATGATACCCTAGATGAATGCACGTATGAAATTTCGTATGGTCACCCATTTAAGCGATTTTGATTTTTTACATTGGTTTCTCGCATATATTTATAGAACGGCTCGTCGGACAGAAAAAATGATTATAAACAATTTTATAGGATTTCTTATTCTGAAGAAGTTTTTAGTACAATAAAAGTGTCTAGGACTGATTGTTTTCAAAGAATATGTAAAAAACCAAAATTTTTATATGGAAACACCAAGAAGGGGTTGCCTGATTTAGTCCATTTTTGAAATTTTATTTGCTATTACTATGAAAACACAATGTACAAAATTTCAGCTTACTATGTCGACGTGTTCTCAGGTAGTGTCCAAATATATCGTGGAAAACGAAATTTTTGTATGGCAACCCCACGAAGGAGTTGCCCGATTTGTCTCATTTTCGAACTTAATTTTACTTTTTTTTTGATGTCCGTGTACAAAATTTCAGCTTTCTAAGTGAACGCGTTCTCGAGCTATCGTGCGCACGGACGGACGGACGGACTGACAGACGGACATGCAAAAATCAAAATAACTTTTAATTTTATGTCCAATCCATTTTGCTCTACCATCATTATTTCTGTGCGTTACAAACGGAATGGCAAACTTAGTATACCCTATAGATTTCAGCTAGGGTATAAAAAGATAAAAGTTAACCGTCTTACTAGGTGGCAGCTAGAACAACAATTGCACGAACGTTTTTGACGCAGATGGTCAAAGGAATATTTAAATAACTTGCAAGTCAGAACCAAGTGGACTATTTCTCAGCCTAATATGCAAACTTGTACCATCGTTCTCTTACGCGAAGATCAACTCGTTTCTTCCCACTGGGCGTTAGGGAGAATAATAGAAGTCGTTCGAGGACCAGACGGGCTAGTTCGTGTCGTTATAGTCGGATGCAAATGTATTACCTTAAAACTCCCCATCCTCTACTAGATGGAACCGAGTTACCTTCCTCACGGCGGGCAGAACGCAATAAACTTTGTCGTCATATTGACGAGGCGGGCAGTGATGTATAAGCGTAACTACACCAATCAACATATATATCTATATGTAAATAAAAAATTAAATAAAGGAGCAGTTGCCCTTGATAAACTTTGTAATTCGAAGTAATCGAAGTAACCTTTGATTAGATATAATTTTTAATTAAGTCAGAAAAGTCATTGTAAAAACAAAAGCGTCCAAAAAAACCTTTTCAGAATTGGCGTGATTTCTTTTCTAATTTTCACTTTCAACACCACCTTTCCCTCGTGCAAATGACAAGAAAACATATTTCGAAAGTGTCAAAACAAATTCGAAAGTTTCAAAACAAATTCCAATGCCAACTCAGATTCATTAAACGTAAAGAATATTTGCTGCTTTACATAACGAATTACTATTGGATAAAAATTTGAATCACGACGAAGAAAAATCAATTCTTTATCCATGCTATAAGTATAATTTTCTTTTTTATCTAAACATAAACTAACGTGCACTAATACCATAAAATATACCATACCCATATTATATAATCAACCACCCATAAATCAAAAAATGTATAGACTTCCAGAAGTGCACCGGGCTGTTATAAATGAGTTAAATAAGGAAATGTTGGAGAATGATATAACTCAGATAAATAAAAGCCCGTGCAACTCTCCGTTACTGGTAGTCCCCAAGAAAGCTGGACCTGTCTGGAATAAACATTGGCGAGTAAAGTTAACGAGAGATCTATGGGAATACCTTTCTATTACCTGGGATAGAACATATACTGGATCAACTTGGTCATTCGCGGTATTTTACTACACTTGACCTTGAAAGTGGATATCATCAAGTACTTGTTGATTCAAGGGATAGACTACAAACTACATTTAGAACCGCGTACGGGCACTATGAAGTTAAGGGAATGCCATTTGGGCTGAAAGGCGCACCTGCGACTTTTCAACTCTTGATGAATTACATTTTAACGGGTCTCCAAGCACTGGAATATTTTGTTTATCTCGATGATATTGTAATTTATGGGAAGAACTTCCAAGATCATAACGAGAAACTGGTTAAAGTATTCGACAGACCTCGAGCTCATAATCTTAAATACAATACGGAAAGTGTCAGTTACTTCGCAGGGAAGTGATATACCTCGGACACAAATGTTCAAATGAATGAGTACGACCCGACCCCAGTAAAACAAGTTGTATATAAAAATTTCCTCAACCCCGAACTGTGAGACAAACTCAATCGTTTCTCGGGTTGGCCGACTACTATCGCAAGTTCATTCCTAATTTCTCAAGAATAGTCAGACCATTAACAAATCTCTTACGGAAAGACGTCAAATTTACTTGGACACAAAAGTCCCAAGACTCTTTCGATGAAATTAAAAAACATCTTATAAACCCACCTTTACTCATATATCTAGATTTTACCCAACCTTTTATGAGGCGTTGGGAGCTGTTTTATCCCAAGGGACAATAGGTTAAGACAGGCCAATAGCATACGCAAGTAGAAGTTACATTAGGTGGAACAAAAATATTCCACAATAGAAAACGAATTGTACGCTATTGTATGAGCCGCCAGGAATTTCAAGAATAACTTAAAAGGTTGAACTTTCCAGGTTTCATCATAAACTCTCAGAGTTTGACTACAAAATTGAATACAAGCCTGGAAAATTTAACACTAATGCAGACGCGTTTAGCCGAATACCTGTCCAACTAAACCAAGTGAACCCCAATTCGATCACTGTGGAAACTCAGGTACATTACCGTGTCGATTCTGACATAGACGATAATGAATCTAGTTCTACGCAATCATCAAAGCCTAAACAAGAACAGTGCCATGTTATTACAACAGCTCAACCGAAGGAGGCAGAAATTGAACACGTAACCCAAAACCAAAAAACTCCCCATAAAATTCATAAATATTCACAGAACTCCCGAAATGACCCAGTTAAGACTAGCTCAACTAAGGGCAGTCAGTCGGAAAGCAGTGCATCTGAACACGAAAAGATACCTTCGAGCAACAATCTAATGAATTCCCAAAACAAATTACCTGAAATTATTACAGACCTTGAGGAAATTCAAATACTTTTAAAGGACTACCATGACTCTGCATTTGGTGGTCACCAAGGAGTAATCAAAACTTATAAAAAAATAAAAACAAAAAAGTAAGTGGAAGTTTATACTTAGTTCTACATATCAGTAAACATATTCGGAAGTGTTTTAAATGCCAAAAAATGACGGCTAGCCCGGAGTATCATAAACCATTGGTCATGACAGATACTGCTCTAATGGCCTTCGAGGAAGCTTATTTAGATATCGCAGGTCCTTTTGAAGAAACACACTCAAGAAACCAGTACATTTTGACATTCCAGGATAATCGAATTTCGTTAGATTGTTATACCATGCCGAATGGCAAAGCAGAAACGGTAGTAGGAATACTTTTCGATGAGATAATTACTCGTTATTGCATTCCTAAAAAGGTAGTACCTGACTAGAGGGTTCTAACTTCTTAAGCGATATTTTCAAACGTGTCTGTAATCTTCTGAAAATAAAAAAAACGATCAAGTACGAGTCGGACTCGCACACAAGGGGTTCTGTACGATCGTGCAACATTTAACACTATGTATGTGCCGATGCCGACAGAGTTCAAATATTCTGGCTGAATCATTAGTACGAGTGTATCGTTCTACAGTGTCGTTCACATTTTCAGAGCCAATGAAGTGAACTGTTATTATCTTTGCTGAGATAATTTTAGGATCAACTGGTCAAAAATGAACAACGTGGTTCTGGTATAAACTAATGGATTGGTTGTGCCGACATTTTCAATTCCCAGAAGTAAAGGAACTCATGTTAATAAGCACTGGAATTATCGGAGATGAGAAGATAAGAATTTGGTTGTGTTGGCATTTCTAAAATCATTGGTGGGGATTTATATATTGTAAAATGCGAATCGAATGACAGAGTGAAAGCACTTGACGTTATGAATGCAGACATCCGGATAGAAGACCAGATAGTCAGGATTATTCCGTTATTATTTCCATGAAGGTACATTGCAAAAGTATCTGACAAGTTCCTTACGTTCAAACTTGCTCCCCTTATCGCCTTTTAATGACGAAGGCATGCCCAAGTGCTTTAAATCTTCTCTATGTAAGGAATTTGAGCAATGTTTTTGAGCCCCCAACTCTGGAAACCTTTCTGAAACTGATTTCTTTCAAATACAAAAAGGATTGTCGGGGAGCATGTGTATGCAGAAAGGCTGGATTAAAGTGCTCCATTCTTTGCACGTGCAAAGGCACTTGTGGTTGTGATAATTTAAACAAGATAGCGATGAAGAGGAAGAAGCCGAGACTGTTCTCGAGCAAGCGTATGACGAAATCGAGGAAGATGGTGACAACATCTTAGCTGATAACCCTATCGCGGATAACATGCAAGAAATTTCTATCAGTAATGTTTCGCTCAGTTCTGAAGACGATGAACTCAGAAAACCTGGTCCATCAGAGATAGCGAAGTGAAGCATAATGCACTACATTTCGTAACTGGTGCATTATATGAATATTAGCCTACGGGGGATACCAAAAAGAAAAACGCGCCTCCTACTCCCCTGGGTCTGCTGCGTATATGGCAGAAAAAAGCAATTTTTATTGTTTTCATCACTGTTATTGTTGTCATATTTACTATTAACGCGTTAAGTATTGTGCCATGTTATTTCTGTGAATTTCTTTCTATTGGTGAATTCTTTTCTGCGACTCAGTGTTAACACCGCTACCGAATCTGTTCATTTTCGTGCTTTTTTCTTGATATTGGCGTGGTGGGAAGGAATTTTGGAATTTATATTAATGAAAATGAAATTCGGAGAAGCATTACGTTTTCAGGCGATAATGTTAGTGACAATAGTAGTGATAGCGAAGTAGTTCCTAGAGAAAAAAGAGGAATACCAAATGTCAGTTACAGTGAGGATGAGGAAGATGAACATGATACTGCTGATGAGAATACCGAATGGAGAGATGTTACAGAAGTTGATGATATTCCACTTCGGATACAATTCTATACTTTTGCAAAGGCCCCCGGTTCATAAATTCCAACTCTCATCAAAGAAACGTTAGAGTTTTAAAGCTATTAGTCTCAAACGAATTGGTAGATACATAGTATAATAAGGTGACAAACAATTATCTTCAGCAGAAAATAAAATCGTTGGACCTATATCAAAAGAATCAGTTTGGAAAACATGGAAGGATCTAGAGCGTAAGGAATTTTTGGCCATCTTGGAGTAATTTTCAATATGGGAACAATGCCTCTAGTCAACTTAAAAGAATATTGCACAACACAATTGTCAGATACCATTGTTTCCAAATACATTTTCTAGAATTAGATTTTTATAAATATTTTGGATGCTCCACTTAAAAGATAACCTTCCATATAATCAGAACATTAGGACTCGTATTCACAAATTTTCTAGAGTATATTGACTCAAAGTTCCTACAGTATTTTGTACCACATAAAAATATTTCTGTTGATGAGTTGATGAGGGAGACTTAGTTTTAATACCTACAACCCAAAAAAACTAACAACGAAGAATATATATACATATGTCCTTGTTGACATACACAGGGTACATTTCTATAATTCTCCAATATTATGGCAGCATAATTTCAGAGAATCTTCCTAGATCAGATTTCCTCGTAACATCTCGAATTCCTTTGCATTTATTTAAGAAACTTTAAGATAACGTTGCTTATGCAAAAGGATACCATATATATGTATATACAGTCCGATATTATACCAGTATACCTTTGGAAAAGGAATTATTGCAAATGGAATGCCACATGCATAACTGGTACATTATCAACAAATAGAAAATGTGTACCGCCTATAATGAAGAAGTCTAAATTTTAAAAGAAATCATCGCAGCCTTCAGAAAAAACT
Organism: Dioctria linearis; assembly: GCA_963930735.1. Classification (NCBI taxonomy): domain Eukaryota; kingdom Metazoa; phylum Arthropoda; class Insecta; order Diptera; family Asilidae; genus Dioctria; species Dioctria linearis. The sequence continues at coordinate 83,664,164 of OZ005743.1, read as the reverse complement.
ATTCTTTATTTCTTTCATGGAAGGACAGGAGGATTGTAACATATTGACGTGTGTCAATATAATATTACGACATGGTGAATATGTTACAATTCATAAGCCTGAAGTAGTGTTGAGCTATACCAAAAATATGGGTGGTGTTGATCGGTGTGATCACAACATATACTACAGACTACTTGCTAATTTTTTTTTACTTCTTCAAATTCTTTCTTATTTCGTTATTCCAGCAACGTGACTTTCTGATCATACAATTTATGCGACTTGACAATATTTGGCGTGGTAAGCACTTTTGATGAGAACGGAAATGTAATTTATGTCCGAGTCTTTACCATGCTTTGGTTTTAGGTTTATTTTGTACGACTCCGGTACATCCGTTGTCGGCTCGCTTTTACTTATTGTGGGTTGAAGGTCAATATATGTGTATTCTTCTTTTATTGGACTGTATGTTAATATTAATTGAGTTTTGTATTTATTAACGATCTCTTCTCTAATTCCAATGTGATCTAAGACTTGTTCATTCGTCGAGTGAATGGTATCAGACAGTTCCATATTGGATTCACTGCTATTTTCTTCATTGATGTGGGGACTGTTATCTATTCGACTTAAGAAACCTTATTTTCTTTTCCTTTCAGATATTCAATATCGAAATAATATTCTTGCAATTTTAGAAGCTACCGCTGGTTCCTTTGAAGAAATTCTTTTCCTCTATATTTCGCGTTTAAATATTTTATAGGTTCATGGTCTGTAATAATTTTAAATCTATGATAAGTAAGGTCTGAAATATTTTACTGTATAAACAATTGCTAAAAGCTCTTTATCCGTCACGCTATAATTTTCTTCGTGATTATTCAATGTTCTTGAGACATAGCAAATCGGATGATCGCGATGATTGCGAGAGAACTGCTCCGAAAGCATAATCACTTGCATCTCTGGTTAAAGTAAATTCCTTTTCATAGTCAGGCAATTTCAAAACATGGTGTGAGGAAATTAGCATTTTTAGATTTTCGAAAGCTTCAATAAATTGCGGGTCATTGATATTAATTTTAGCATCCTTCTTGAGATATTTAACAAGGGTGTGTGCTATTTTAGCATAGTCTTTCATGAATTCCCAGTAGAAACCAGTCATACCTAGGAAACTTCTGAATTGTTTTTCTGTTTTGGGCAGATTAACTTTGACGTTGTCCTCAATAATATTGGGATTGGGTTTGAATCCGTCTTTTGTCAAGATGTGTCCTAAAAATGTAGTTTCCCTCTTCATGAAACTGCATTTATCGGCTTGGATTTTTAGCTGGTGTTCTATCAGTTTTTTGAAGACTTTTTCTAGGCAATTTAAATGCTCATCTAGTATGGTTGAGAAAATTAAGATATCGTCTAAATAAACAACACAAATTTTATTGATGTAATCTCTCTGTATATCATTGATTAACCGGTGGAATGTCGCAGGAGCATTCTTCAACCCGATTGGCATCCTGACATACTCGTATAAACCTACTGGCGTTACAAAAGCGGTTTTTTCTATGTATTTCTTCGCTACCAAAATATGGTAGTAACCTTTTGCAAGGTCTAGGGAGCTAAAATATTGGCCTCTACCTAACTTGTCTAATATACTATCTATATTATGAAGTGGGTATTTATTATCTATGATGACGTGGTTTAATTTTCTGTAGTCCACTAGAATGATAAATTTTTGTATTCCTGACTTATCCTTCTTCTTTGGAATAACAATTATTGGTTGAACTATAGCGACTACTACTCCTCCTAATTATACCTTGGGTTTCCATTTCTCTTAACTGTTTTCGCACCTCTTTCTCATGTCGGGGTGGGTAGCGATATAATTTTGAATTGATCTGATCATTGGTGACCGTTTTAATTTCATGTACAATATTATTTGTACTTGTTAATCTATCCTCTTCCCTATACAGCAATTTCTTCTATTTTTCCAATAGATTCTTTATCCCGTTTTTTCTTCTTCATTTAAGTGACTTAGAGATATGTTTTTAAATTACTTTCCTCTAACATATTTACTTCAGGGACACTTTTATTTAAAAATGGTAACCTAACTTCGTTATTCAATATTATTTCTTGTTTTGATATCGATTTTTTAGCAATGTTCTCGATCCAATCCATTCCTATTAAAAAGTCATAATCTTTTTGTAAATGAATTTTGATCCATTTCATTCTAGCACTGGTTGGTTGTTCGAATTCGACTGGAGATTTCGTTTTTACGTATTCTGTGAATCTTTTAACTTGTCCCTCAATAGTATTAATTTGAATTTTGTTTCCTATCATCTTTTCATATATGTCATTTCCTACCCTCTTTGAATTTACTAAACTTATCGTCGATCCTGTATCAATCAGAGCACTAAATTATTTTGTTTATTGTAATCGTAATAAAAAATTCGTCTTGTCTCCGAGGCTAATTTATAAAAAAATCGCTCTCTCCGAATTGATTTACTTCGGGGTTAGTATTTATTGCATCTATCTCCATTGGCTGAGCTTGGTTACTGTTACTTTGAAAATGATTTCTGGATTGTGTACTATAATTACGAAAATTTCTTCGCGATGCGATGGGTCAAAATTATTATTGAAATTATTGTTACGATTTTGTCTAAAATTATTATGTCTTGATTGAGTTGAAGCTTTTTGGTTCTAGGTTGGCCTCGATTATATTGGAAATGATTGCTCCGAAATTGTTTGGAATAATTTTGAACAAAACTATTAGCTTGTGTTGAGCTCGCATTTTTATAACTTTGCCTGTTTGGTCTTGGACCGTATTGTTTCTGTTGGTATTTGTCTCGTATTATAGGGTCTAATCTAAATGATTTTAAATTAAATTGTATTGATCTTATCCTACATATTTATTAATTATCGGTCTGATTTCTTCTAGACTAAATTATTTTATCAATTCTTCCGCTGTAATTTCTTTCACTTTTAAAATTAAAACACTACTTAAGTTGTTTACAATTTCATTTTGATATAGACTAAAAATAACACATTCGGCAATGTCATTGAAAACCATTCTAATTTTATCTGATAATTATAAAATTGAACTGACGTTTAATACACTTATTTCCTTCATGATAAGTCCTTGGACCATAGTTGGCTTGTAGTGTAGTTTTAGCTTTTCTTAACACTCTTCCCACGATGCTGGGGGTGCTGCTTCCAGATAGTTGCTTGCAGCTCCTAAGATTTTCTCATGATAAATTATGGTATATACTAGGTGCCTGGTTTCCGTATTCTGCTACTACTCGATCCACAGCTGCAAAAGTTCCATCTCTTCCTTCAAAGGCACGTCAAAATCGTAGTTCTTTCTCAATCCCGCTTCTAACAGATGGTTGTTGAGCCTACCTGCCTAGGATCTCCGTCAATGCAACTAAACATTGCTCCATTATATTTGGTTGAGCCGGTAGTGTTATTCCTCTGTTGCGGTCAATCGCTAAGTTTCTATGATTTCTTCTCTCCAGTATTGTGTTAATTTAGTGGCCGTTTCTTCGTGATCTAGTAAATCTTGCTTTAGGTCACTGCGTTTCACACTTTATTATTTTAGCACAATGAAAACAAAATAATATCATAAATTTTCATTTACATTCACTATAACTTTCTATAAGCTCGAATCACTGGATCCTTGTTCTACAGAAAAGGATCCTACCCACTGCGCCAGTTATAAATTCTCTTGATTCATTCGAATTAATTCACTTATATTGTAAAAAAAAAATTAAACAACCCAATTTCAATTAACACTTTTAATCGTTATATATTTTGGTAGTTAACCGGAGCTAAACACATTTATAAAAAAAAAAAACTTTTTAAAATGGATTTTACATACTGATTACCTGGGGTAGTGATACTAACAACGACGATTACAGACTACTTGTTAATTTGTTTTTGCTTCTTCAAATTCTATCGAATTTCGTTATTTCCAGCAAGGTGACTTTCTGATCATACAATTTATGCGACTTGACAATATTTGGCGTGGTAAGCACTTTTCTGCTTTGAAGGAGTGATTGTTGTTTTGTTGTCCACTTTCGAAGCTCGGGTTCTAACACTCCACACTCAAATAGCGATATCAGGTGTCTCTGTAATGTCTTAGCTTTTCGAAAAGGGTCTGCTCTAGTTAGTACATCGTCGACATAAGTTGCCAGCCGATATTTTTCTTTCTCATCTTGTGCCAGTTGGTGCAGTATCCTGATAGCGAGGAGGGGTGCTGCTATCAATTATTATGTCGATAGGGCCTGGAGTGCCAAATGTCGGATTGGATAGAAGTAATTTTTTTCGAGATGTAGGTTTTTCTAATTTGTTACCTTTGAATCTGGTAATTGACTCGTTAGCTGAGGGAGCACAAGTGCCTCAATCTATCCTTAAGTTCACGAAAGTGCGTGTAATACTGCACAATCTCTCTTCAAAGAAGATGACGAAATATTCTTACAAAAATTCTATAGATATTAAGTAATTTTCTCCAATAGTACAAAAATCATTCAGATCAAGATTTTACAACAACTCTTATTAAAACTAACATTAAAAAGCCACCTGAAGGTAAAATAGTTCAAAAGATTCTAATTGCAAGTATTTCTAATTATTGAAACTAGGTTGGAAACGAAAATATGTACACCCCGCTACAAGCACATCGATGAGGCATATTTTAGTGGAGGCAACATTCGACACAATATGGCTACATTCCACAGAAATAAAACCGGGACACAATCCAATGGGAGGAAATTAACTTGTCATGGAAGAACATTTCGCAAATCAAATGTAATTAGATTAGGTCATCTGTGCAGTTAAATGTATCTTTTAAAGTAACAAACTAGCAATATTGCAATAGGTATCTTTTGTATAATTTGTAGTCATAATAACTTTAGCTAGGCAAAATCAGGAACGGCAACACAAATACTCAGAATTCCAGTTGCTACGCAACAGCTGCTAGGTTCAAGGTACTCTTCTGACCTACGCAAAGCTGCTAAGGGCAACAGATTTTTCTGTTGCTACCTACGCACAGCTACTAAGGTCAACTTACTTTGGTTTCTATGCGCAATGTAAAATAACTTATTGGTTCCGTGCGCATTTTGTAGTAATTTGTTGGTGCCGTGCGCAATTCAGAGGCAATATAAGTCGCAGGCCAACTTGAATCTTTCTCTTTTTACATTGGCTGGTGGTAACAACATAGAATTATTAACAAATATACTTTATTCTCGGTATCGACTAGAATAAAGAATACTAACATAATGACTTTATCTTGGGTAACGACTGAGATAAGGATATTTATTCTGGGTGTCGACTGGAATACATTTTACTAACTCAATAACTTTATCTTGGGTAACGACTGAGATAAAGATACATATTCTGGGTCTCGACTGGAATACATATTACTAACAAACTCACTTTAAGTTGGGTATCGACTGAGATAAAGGTATTTCTTCTGGGTCTCGGCTGGAATAAAATTTACTAACATAAAAAATGTATCTTGGGTACCGACTTAGATAAAGATATTTATTCTGGGTCTCGACTGGAATAAATTTTGTTAACATAGTAATTTTAACTTGGGTCTCGACTGAGATAAATATTGTTATTTTGGGTAGTGACTAGAATAGCACTTACTAATCTCAAACCATTATCTTGGGTCTCGACTGAGATATAGATATTTATTCTGGTAACCGGTTAGAATAAATACTACTAATACAACTTTGCTTTAGGTCTCGATTGAAGTGAAGTATCTTGTTCCGGGGAACGACTAGAACAACAATTCTACTAATCAAAATACAACTTTACTTTGGGTCTCGACTGAAAAAAGTATCTTGCTCCGGGGAACGACTAGAACAAGATCAGTACTTACACACAAACTATGTTTTGCGTCTCGACTGAAACAAAGTATCTTGTTCCGGGGTACGACTAGAACTAGATAATCACTAACTATCTATTTACCAACGCCATTCGTCTATTCCACATTTTAGATTGGTGAGTATGTTTTGATTAACCATTTAATACATATCCAATCATATTTAGTAATTATATTTATACATATATATTGGTAACATTTCGCAAAAGTGAATTCCTTTTGAAGTTATCATAATTTGTTTTATTTAAGTTGATACATAAGTAAGCTTTTTAGTGACTAAGTGACATAGTCGACATTATAAGTATCTTACGTTATATTCGTGAATGTGTAATCTCTTAAGTATATTTCCCTTTGAATTTGGAAAAGTATATTAACTTTGACGTATGTATTGTGCAATAAACCACTAACTTTATATATTCATTGGCGTTATCATTTACAGTCCCCATCCTTTCTTATATTTTTCTTGACTGTTCTCATTGGTCGGAACATTTTATGGTCCTTCGCAGCCAGATTACAGTCTCGTGGTTTATAATTTCATACGTCTTAACATGAGTGCACTGTAGCGTCCTACATGTATGTATGTATGTAAGTTTTTACTAATAAAACGTTTTGGAAAAGTTTTGAATCTAAAATTTAACAATAGCATAAATATCAACTATAAGCAATGCAAATAAATAATTTAATCAAATGTACATACACTTTGTAAAGGTAAAGTGTTAGAGAAAACACAAATGTATTGAGAATCTTAGTATACATAGTAATATATATTAAAAATTGTCAGCGTAAAATAATTTAGTTTTATCCAGAATATTGTCACTACGACTACAATAATAAAATATATTACAGTTCAAAAGTTATAAAAAAAAAAAGTTATTTAAAAATAAATAAAATAATTAAAAACATTGCTATTTATTTATCCATTTTTATTTCCAAAAAGTGATTAATAAATAAAAATGAATTTTCTTTTTCTCCAATGTATGAGAAAATAACTGGCATTACAAATTGATTTCAAAGTATAAATTGATTGATGACTAAGGCGAACCAATAATACAACGCACAAGCCTTAACCGTAACATCGATATGCACTTCAAAATCTTTTGGCTAACCAAGCCAGTTCTGCAAAAATTATTGAAAAATCTTTCAATAATTATAACAACACTTCAAAAGAAAGTCGAACAAAAGGACTTATTTTTAAGCGGTTAATCGCCCTAAGCGAGATCTGGTCAGATTACAAGTCTACTCATTATACAATTATCCAAGCTACGCAGGCTTTGGATGACAATGAACTTGCGAAGTATGAGTATTTCTTAAATGATCAATTTGCAGAAGTGGAAAATATACGAAAGAGATTTCCCGTCTTAACAGACTGAAATTTGTTGAAAATAATTTCAATAAATTTACAACATGCATTTTAAGTGCAAAAAAATGATTGAACTTTTCAACCCAGCGATCAGAGAGGTCTCATCGGTATGGTTATCTCTGATCGCCTACCATAGAAGTTCAGTGGAAAATAAGTACATACTGTACTTTTCGAGGTATTCTTAGGGATGCTTTAGATGCTTTTGAGCCAAAAGCAGAACAAAAAAATGCTGTAGAAAATAAAATTGATCAGCAATCTTCGTCTTTTTTGAAGTTGCCCCGAATTACACTTTCAACATTTTCTGGGTCTTATGATTCATCATTTCATGATTTGTTTAACTCTCTAGTTCATACAAATGCTTCATTACATCCAGTACAAGAACTACATTTTCTTAAAACAAGTGTTACTGGCGAGGCTGAACACTTGCTGCAACAGTTTCCAGTAACAGACGCAAGCTACGAAAATGCATGGAAAACATTAAAGGATAGATACGACAACAAGCGAGTATTAGTAAATGCTCTGCTGAAAACTCTGCAATTTATCTAAAATAACAAATGAATCTGTTAAGGCAATACGATCCTTATTAGACAGATTTTCAGAATTAATTTTTAAATTTCAACCTCTTGGAGTTTCTACCAATCAATAGGATCCAATTCTTATAAACAAGTTGGTCCAATGCTTACCAATAGAAACCCATCGCTTTAGAGAGCAGGAGGTAAGTAATGAAGAAGGTTAGTTCACTAAAAATCTTTCTAGAGACCAGATTCCGAACTCCGGAAGCAATTTAAGGTTCAATGTCAGTTAATTCAGACAAAACAAATCACTTCATAAAAAAGTTATCAACACATTTCTCATCATCTACAGACAAATGCATAATATACAAAGATCCACATAGATTGTATCAATGTCCACAATTTATCAAATGTGATATTATCAAAAGGTTCAAGATTGTAACTTCCAACCGTCTATGTGTAAACTGCCTATCAAGGCAACATAACACGAAATCTTGCCCAAGCAAATTTACGTGTCGGCAGTGCGGTAGAAAACACCATTCTTTACTTCACAACAACAGTAGTACATCCAATCACTTTTCAACGAAGCAAGGCGTTAATTCTATCCAACAAATACAGCCACACAAGTATCCCTCTACATCTGAGGTCATACCAGCTAGTTCGTTACGAACATTCTATACAAATAGCCCACGGCGCCTTACAGAAGCACTGCTTGCCACAGCATTGCTAAACATTGCCTCCTCAAAGGGCACCATACCGATATTGCGGGCCCTAATAGATTCCGGATCTCAAGTATCGTTTATCACAAGCAGCAGCATGAAAACTGAAATCACCTACCACTCGCGTAGAAATTCAGATTACAGGTTTGTGGAACAAACAAGGTACACATGTAAAGGGAAATACATCCTTTGAAGTACGCTCGTTATCAGATTCATGTAAGGTAACTTCAGTGACAGCACTGATTGTGAAGAACTAACTGAGTTGCTATATCTTTCTACCATTCAAATGCAAGAATGGGAACAAATAAGGGTTTTATGCATGCCGATCAATTTTTCCATAATTCTATTGGAAGGATTAATAAAATTATGTATGGTCAGTAGCCAGCCCTTGATAATGCCCCAATAAGGCGAAATGCGACGGGATTTTGTAATTAGTAGTTTATAACGTAGTTTTAAATCTGTTGAAACTTAAAGAAATATATCTGTGGAATATTTGCATACAAGTGTTTTGCTTTCGTTTTGCCCTAATTTTAATAATGAGGGTTTTACATAATTCGATCATGTTCCACCAAGTGCCCAAGTACTGCTCGATTGAATAGATTAATAAAAGGTTCTCCAGGAACCCTTATTGCTCAAAGCAACACCCTTGGATGGAGTCTCTTTGGAAATTTATCTCAAGCAGACTATATTTCAAGGTCTAATCCTTAACAATTAACGCGCAAGCTGACCAAGAAGCGTCTATAGATAAAATCCTGAGAAAGCTTGGGAAACCTAAGGAAATTAATTCTCAAGCGCGCAAACTCTCAAAACCCGATCAAAAGTGTGAACGATCTTCTCAAAACACTTATCGTCGTACTGCAGCTGGCCGATATGTACGATTACCATTCATCGAAGAAAAACCAGTACTAGGTCATTCTCGAAATAATGACTTACGCAGGTTTTATAACCTCGAAAAGAAACTACCTCAAAATGCCGATCTTTACAAAGATTATAAATAAAAGTAGTGATTACTCTTTAGGACATTTTACCGGGGTAAACTTATATTTGTTCAACATATAAGTTTACTCCGGAAAAAAGTCCCAAAGAGTAATCTCTACTTTTATTCTTTTCCTCCTTGGTGTAATATAGGAGCTTTTGCCTCATATAATTCACACCCGGAATTTATTCTGAGTTTATATGAGAGGAGATCAATTTGATCTGTTTTTAAGCGTCTACAGCAGGCAGAAAACCAAGCTGTACCGATGAGTGTAAGGTTTTCTGCTAACACGAAACGCTTCTTCTTCTTCCATTTTCTTTTTTCTTTTTCCAGCCCACTGCGGGCGTATACAGGTTCGATTCGTTTCGAATGAATCTGGTTTTTTAAATTTTTGTTAATAAAATTTTTTTTTCTATTTTTCTCAATCTTTTTCATTTTTGCATTTCTTTTCTTTATTCTATTTTTTCATTTGTTCTTCACGTCACTCAAGTTCGTTATTTGGGGACCTGTTGATGTGTCACACCAAGACTTGAAACTTGCAACCAAAAATATAATGGGTTATATGACGGAATAACAAATTAAAAACATTTTTAGCTTTTGATATATACCGGAGAATCTAAAAAAATTCCTTCTTGAACAAAAATAAAGATTATAAAGGTTGCATAAATATATATTATGCCTTCGGACATATGAAACTTGCTTTAATAAAGCAAGCAGCAAATCTAGCTCCAATACAGCAGGCATCAACATCTCCCATAGCTGAGCAAGCAGCAAGCCCCGCAGCAGGGCATCAAACCTTGGGCAAAATCAGCTACCCAGTCGCAGCCAGCTATATCTGTATCTACAGCAGGGCGGCAAAAATCCACGTCCACTGAGGGTCAACGGGTATGGCTGACGACATCAAGCATTCAGCAGTTGCAACCTGCATTGAAGTCAAGGCCGCGTATTTTAGAAGATACAGTTGTCCTCCACGAAGAACCCCCGGAAAATGACTTCCAGCTAATTATTGCAGCCAGTGAGCAACCGCACACATTCGAGGAATTCACAAAAGCGCTCCAGAAAAAAGAAGCAACATTTCACTGCTCGGGTCGGGACACGCATAAAAGTAAAGCTACTTGTAGATGGACACATATGAATCATAACGTAAAATGATTAATTTATGTAGAATTTATTTTTTATTATCTTCCTAACATTCAACTGGGGTCAAACATTTGTAGAAATTTCGGAAGTTCGATCTCTGCGCTTACTCCATGTATTGTTTTCTATATTATCTTCGCTGAGCATCGTATGGAAAATAAATCATATTCGCTCAAGTATTCCTATAATAGCATATAAGTTTGAAGTACTTTTTTACTTTTTCTACCCTAAACTGAAATACCTGTTCGCCTTTAAAAAAAAAAAAAAACAAAAAAAAAAAATCATATGAAAGGTAACAAAAACTTATGTTATCTATCTAAACTCTAGCTTAATGTCATGAGCCGTATATAAATACATACACGCATGTCTTTGTTAACGTTTCTTCATACATAACAAAGTATATTATTCAGAAAAAAAAACATGTTTGTATAAAAAAAAGTTTGTCAGGAAGATTCAAACCTTGGACCTGAGTCGTACCGAATCGACACTCAGCCCAACTTGGCTATACTGCCAACAACAACATACCTCGGTACATAAGAATTAAAGGCCTTCCAACACGAAGCCATCGCCAATTACACGGACGTCAACCAAAGGAATGCTATGCTCTGCCTCGATGGAACCTTTAGAAAGATAAAAACAAGGTATATGTAGATAAGTCTGGGTTTCCCCCAAAATTTCTAAAATGGACGGCGTCGTATTTAAGTAAGAGAACGTACCAAATCTTATTCCGCCATCCATCTCTAGAGTATTGAAGGCTTCGTCTGGCGTACCTCGACGCAGTCACTTGGGCCCGTTGATCTGACTGTGACTTGGGTGTCAAATGTGATCACATATTGAATTTTGTCTCCCATATAAACTATATGGTATCAAAGAGTAGTTCTATGCTTTGCTTTATATAACGTTGGTCCCGAGAGTATTCGAATAATACCATAACATTGCAATTATACACTTGTTTGTGAGACCACTTCTTGAATATGTTAGCCAGGTCTGGTCTCCACTTTACGGTACACATCTCGACCGTATCGACCCTGTTCAGCGAAACTTCTTACAATTGGCTCTCAGGCACCTACCCTGGAATAATTCATTAATTCTTCCACCTTATGAGGATCGCTTGAAGTCTTTAAATATGCACTCGCTAGAGAAACCTCACATGGTTGCCGATGTAAGTTTTGTGCATCAACTCCCAAACGCGAATATTGATTCTCCGTTACTGCTTAACAAAATCTCTTTCCGTGATAGTAGCCGCAATTTGAGAAAAGGGTACCTCTGTTGCATGTTAACTCCTCAAGGTCTAACTTTAGCATGTATGAACCCATTAATCGCATGTCTATCGCTGTTAATAATATGGCTGAGAATTTTGTTGTTGACGTTTCTAAGCATGTTTTAAAAAACGTCTATATAACATTTAATCTTTTTAGTTTGATTAAATTAATTTTTTTTATTTTTTTTCTATGTCGCATTGCATGTCCTTTCATCCGGTGTTTAGTCTATGTTTAATACTAATACTAACACCGACTAAGTGATGAATCGCATTAATTGTTCACCGTTTATTTATTAAACGTGTCCATGCAGCGAGCTTGTGTTTAGCTGGTTCTGATAGTCATAAAAAAGAAGACACCAAAGGTATGGTTTGCGTCGTTATTTTACAATTAATTTATAATTATTTGAAAGATTGAATTTTCTAATAAAATTCAACCTTTCAACATGGGGCAGTATGTTGAAACCAACATTAAAAAGCCACCTGAAAGCATAACCGTTCAAACGATTCTAATTCCAAGTATTTCCAATATTGAAACTAGGTTGGGAACGAAACTATGTACACCTACCTACAAGCACGTCGATAAGGCAGATTTTAGTGGAGACAACGATCGACACATTATGGCTACATTCCACATAAACAAAACCGGGACACAATTCAATGGGAGGAAATTAACTTGTCATCGATGAACATTACGCAAATCAAATGGAATTATATTAAGTCATCTGTGCAGTTAAATGTATCTTTTAAAATAGCAAATTAGTGTTCGAACCAAATCGGTTCGAATATATTTGTTAACAGACAACTTCTGAGAAAAAATCATTCTGAAAACAAAGCATTAAAACTTTTAGTAAAATTAAATCTAATTTGATTACTCCAATCAGGTACACAACCCAACAAAGCCATATATTTGTCTTGAACCGTTAGATTCTGCTAAAAACAATTCCTGAACACATTACAAAAATACTTTGCTAAAATTGAGTTGTGAAATAAAAAGGAATTCAATCTAATTATCAAGGCATGTCTTGTCATGTAGCATGTACAATGCATGGCACAAATTCAATCAAATCAAGCAGATAAATTTGAAACTCTATCAGTATCATCATTACAATTACCATCCAACGGGAATTTCTTCACTACGTCATAGAGAGCACATTTATGCAAATATAATTCAATTTAACACAACATCATGTGTTGCTCTAAGTTTCTTGTTGCTATGCATTTTTGTTCGTTGCTATGTAAGTTTTATCACTAGTACCGTAAGTGCACAGATGTACTGCCAATTCTTGTGATCATGCGCCTCTGTTGCTCCATCATTGGTGTCATGTGCAAGCAAGGGCTATAAAAACCACAAGCTGAGTTGTCTCGATCTCTTTTTGCACTTGGCATCGCTTGGAATAGGTTGGCTATGTAAGGGACTAACATTTTATATCGGGCATCGACTGATATACAACTCCTATTAATAAAATATTTTAAGCTGGGCAGTGACTGACTTAAAACGCATTATTTCGGATATTGACTGAAGTAATCATTTACTAACATATACTTTATTTCGGGCTTTGACTGAAATAAAAATTCTTACTTCGGGTATTGACTCACACACATTATATCTCGGGTCATGACTGAAATCAAAAATACTAATATTAACACTTTAATCCTGGTCTAGATGGGAATAAAGAATTGTTTTAATCAAAGATTAAAACAAAGGGTCTTAACATTAGCTTAAAGACAATTTCTCAAGTGCCAAGTATTAGATCGATGAGTACCAACTACTTGTAACATTTATTTTACTTATCTATCTAATTTAATATATTCTAATTTTGGGTGCATATATTACATAACTCATATTTTTATCTTTAATCCATATATTTATTCTATATATGTATATAATATATCACATTGTAGTCAATTTTCTAACCAAATAAGTGTGTTTTTCAGTGTCATACAAAAATCTCTGACCCAAAACTTAGGGGAAGGTGGGTAGATATGAACCACTTTTATTCGAGAAGACATTTCAGTTGTAATATACCTCCGCCGATAGGATGAAATGCATGAAATTTAAGCCTATTCTTTTAAATTTGTATTGACATAAAAATTTCTTAGGCTTAATAAGCGTATTCTAAGTTATTGACAGAAATGCAAAAAAAGTGCTTTGGTTCATTTCTCCCCACATGTGTGGTGAAATAAACCAAGAACGGAGATATATGTATGAGCCAAGTGCAAATTTTAATAGAAAAATAGCAAATAAGTTAAAGTTAGACGTTTTTATTATAAAATAAATAACAAAACATAACAATTCAGTTAACGAAATAAAAAAGGAAAATAGGAAAATGGCGTTAACGCATGTTAAAATGTGAGAAGGACACGGGCAGTTGATAGCGGCCTTGTTACCGCCTTGTTGTTCCTAATGGAAGCGGTGTTGGTAACACACATTTGATGTCTCGTATCGGTACCAACGCCATATCAGGAACAGTCAGCAGTCAACTTCTGCTATCGCCCACAAGCAATGGTTCATTTCTACCCAGTAGCACTTTATTTATTCAAATAATTTTTTTTAAACAAAACTTTTAAATTTACTAAATTTGTTATTTTTATTTAAATTAGGGCTTCATGTTATTAACATTATGTTGGCATTATAAATAATTTGTTAGTTACCAGTCAGCTAAACACAAAGATATGTGGAGCACTAAAAATAGTTTCCACGTGGTAAACTCAACTTACTCAACTAATACGCCTGCGCTCGAGCAGAGTTTGTGGACGATTGAAATAAATGAAGCAGCTGTAAGACTGTTTCCATTTTGTCTTTATTACATATCTGTGCCTATTCGCATTTAAGTTTTACGGGCTTGGTTCATCTTACCCCACGGTCCATTTCTACCCACCTTCCCCTATATATTTTGAGTTTTATCCCTAATTCAACTATTATTGAAAATTGTGCATCATAAATCTGTGCCAATAAGTGTGTTTTCCATTGTGTGTGAATTTCTGACCTAATAGCTTTTATACCATCATCTGATCTTAATATAATTAGTAAGAAATTCTAAAACATAAGTGTGAAGGTTTATTGAAAGTTAAAGGGAAGTAGACAGTATTTTTTGTTATAAGAAAGCAGACCATTGATCTTAATCCACAATTATCAATGCATTCATTTCAGTTTTCACTAAATTCAAATTTGCGTGTACGTTCTAACTACGGGCAGTACAATTAGTAATATTGAATAGGTAATCTATTGTATAATTTTTAGTCATAATAACTTTAGCTAGGCAAAATCAGGAACGGCAACACAAATTCTCAGCTACGCACAACTGGGTCAATGTCCTCTTCCGACATACACACAGTTGCTAAGGTCAACGGACTTTTCTGTTGCTACCTACGCACAGCTGCTAAGGTCGACTTACTTTGGTTGCTATGCGCAATGTAAAATAACTTATTGGTACCGTGCATATTTTGTAATAATTTGTTGGTGTCGTGCGCAATTCAGAGGCAATATAAGTCGCAGGCCAACTTGAATCTTTCTCTTTTTACATCCAGCATGTAGTGAGAATACATTGTCTAGTGGTAAAAATATAGAATTATTAACACATTTTCTTTATTCTGGGTAATGACCAGAATAAATAATACTAACATAATAACTTTATCTTGGGTAACGACTGAGATAAAGATATTTTTTCTGGGTCTCGACTGGAATAAATTTTACTAATTCAATAACTTTATCTTGGGTAACGACTGAGATAAAGGTATTTATTCTGGGTCTCGACTGGAATACATCATACTAACATATTCACTTTATCTTGGATAACGACTGAGATAAATATAGTTATTCTGGGTACCGACTAGAATAACACTCACTAATCTCAAACCTTTATCTTGGGTCTCGACTGAGATAAAGATATTTATTCTGGGTACCGACTAGAATAAATACTACTAATACAACTTTGCTTTGGTTCTTGACTGAAGTGAAGTATCTTGTTACGGGGAATAACTAGAACAACAATTCTACTAATCAAAATACAACTTTGCTTTGGTCTCGACTGAAAAAAGTATCTTGTTCCGGGGCACGACTAGAACAAGATAATCAATTTCAATATCAATTTTATTTATTTTTAAACTGTGCAATTAGAACAAAGTCCCTTTAAGTTTGAACAATCCAAAGGTATCAAATAAAATCATGACAATATATAGAGTGTATAGAATGAAACAAAGTAAAAATCTAATGAAGTAAAAAACTTGATAATGTACTTAAGATACCTAATATTAATCTTCCAAATTAACTAAAGAAAACCAAAGAAAAAGCCACGTAAGAGAGTAAAGTATAGTAAAATGCTGAAACAATTAAATTCTGGGATTGAGGAAACTGATAACTGCCCGCTTGAAACGGCCGACCGATGTAATACTTTTATATGATTAGGTAGAGAATTCCAAGCTTGAGCTCCGTGAACTAGCAATTACGTTTTTCTTTGGGAGATAATATGAACTGGTATATTGAGGTTATTGGTACAGGGTGATGAACTAAATTCAGATATAGGTAGGTACTCAGGATCTTTATAATGAATGATTTTAAACATAAAAATAAGTGTTCTAAGCTTATAATAGATAAAAAGAGGGCACCCAACTAAGCAACTCAGGTAGGGGGAGACGCGATCGTATCTACGCAACGAATAGCCAAAACGTACGCTTGAATTAAAAGCCACATTGGGCTTGCGTTTGGACTGTGAGTTAGTTTGGCAATATATAATATCGGAAAAAAATAATAAAAATAATAGTTTCAAGTGGAATAACCTTAGCTGATAACCATAATCTACGCAGAGCACCATATGATCATCCGAGGTAAGTGTTTTATTAAAAGTCAGGCCTAAGTTCCTAACTTTGCTACAGTAAAGTATCACTACGGAATCAAGAAGAATGGTTGGAAAATAGGACGTATTAAGTTCATGCCTGTATATTAAAATACAGTTCGACTTCCGGGGATTTAAGAGAATCAAATTACTTACTGCCAATCACTGATATTGCAAAGGTCTTCGTTAATTTTGCATGCAGGATCTTCAATTAAACCAAGGGGAGATCCGAGATATACCTGGTCGTCATCATCATAGAATTGGACCAGAGAGTGAGTTACTAAAGAGGGCAGATCGTTTATGAAGCAACTGAAAAGAAGTAGACCTAGGACAGACAGCTGAGGAACTCTTGATAATATCAAGAGAGTATTAAAATGTATTATTTACAAACACTCTTTGTGTTCGTCCGTATAGATAACTATAAATGAGCTTAGCCTCAGAGCGAGAAAAATCAAACCTACGAATCAGTTTCGTTATTAATATGCCAAAGTCAACTGAGTTGAAAGCCTTTAGAAGTCAAGTAAAGTAAGAAAATTAACCAGATTATTATCTACATTCTTACTAAGATCGTCGAGCCAGAGCTGTGGTGCAGCTATGTCCTGTCCTGAAACCAGATTGAAATGTGGAAAGCAGGTTTTTTGAAGTGAGATAATCATTAGTTTGCGAACACATTAAGCGTTCCAGACTTTTCGATAATGGAGAGAGTATATGAATTCCTCTGTAGTCATTAACCAAGGAAGGTCGAGAAGTTTTAGGGATAGGAATAACCTTAACATAGACTGGTTTAAACAATTATTGTAAATGGCAGTAAGAGCCTCAACGACAAATGGCAATAATACCTTGATGAACCTCAGCGTAATTTCATCCATGCTGATAGCGTTGGACAAGATTGAGGACACTGTCAAAACTACTTCATCCCAAGTTACAGGATGGAATAAAAAACCAGAATCAATTGATGCCTCCTGCAAATAAGTATCAGCATGTAAATTTGAGGAACGATAGTTACGACCAACGCCACTTATCAGCATGTAAATTTGAGGAACGATAGTTATGACCAACGCCACTTATAAGGTAGGAATTCATGCCATTAGGATCAATTCAATAACTCTCACGGGCTGCACCAGCAATTCCTATGTTACGTAGATTACTCCACAAGATTTTGGGAGGGAGATCGGCATTTAGTTTAGAGCAGAAGTAAACATTCTTGGCACGCTTGGTTTCCACTTTAACAAAGTTACGTGCTCTGCGATACAGTTCCCAATTAACGCTTTACCGTACCTTTTTCCATCTGCAGTAAAGCATATTGCTCTCTGCAATTAACCTTCTAATATAGCCTGAGAACCACGGACAACATAGTCGATGTTTATATTTGCGCTTTAAAGGTACATGTTGCTCATAAAGATTTAGAACTAGCTTATTAAAGACCAAAACGTGCTCGTCAATCGACGGAATATTGACAGTTTCCTGCCAAGGGCAGTTAGCACGATCCTCATGTAAAGCCGGTAAATTTAGATTTTTCCAGTCCCGGTAGTAAAAATAACCTTTTTCATTAACCAGGTCGAGTTGAATATCATAGGAAAGTAATAATAAATTGTGATCAGACATACCAGGAAAGGAGAACAGATGATGAAATAAAAATATGAAATAGAAACATCGCTGGAAATGAGCAGATCAAGTAAGGAGCTACTATTTTCTCCAAACTTGGTGGGCAGGGTATTTACATCTTGCAGACCAACACTGGATAAATGGTCTACCAGAGTGTGGGATTGACTAGTGACGACAGGAAGATTTGCATTAAAATCGCCCGTTAATAAAACGTGTACATAAGTAGCACTTGACTGGTGCAAGACATCGAAAAATTCAATGGTTGAAGAGGCACCTGGGGGTTTATAAACAGATGCTACAAGTACTTTCTCCAGACCCAAAACTTTTTTCAACAAAGATAAACTCAACATCACCCCATGATGAGGTGGCTACTGTTCGAGCCTTTAACTCTTCTCTGATGAAAATGCATGTACGACCCCCACATCTTTCCATTCTGTCATGACGAAACAAATTATTCGCTTGAATTTTCACCAATGAATCGGGGATGTGTTCAGATAGCCAGGTTTCTCAAACACAAAGAGCATGAAGCTTACTCGCCTGTAACATATAACGAAACTCATCAATTTTGGGCAAGAGGCTATGTGCATTTCCGCCTTTTCCAAATCATAATATATTTATTAGAATATAAGAATTCACTGCACAATTCACGTTGGCGTCCATTAAGGACATGTATGTGGTATGGGGAAAATCGCCAGGTCATTCCTTTCGGACAGCACCAAACTCAACCTAGCCCAACAGTGCAAAATATCGTAAGTTTTCAGCATTTTAGGGTTATACAAATCTATAAAATTAAAAATTAAAATTTAAGGTTCATAAAGGACAAAAAGAAAAAAAAAACTATAATTGATGTAAAGATATGCATAATAAATTCAGAAAGAAATAGCACTAACTATCTATTTACCAACGCCATAAAGTCGACTCCACATTTTAAATTGGTGAGTACGTTTTGATTATCTATTTAGAATCCTAATTGTAGAAGACACAGGAAGCCGCTGGGTGGAACTATTCGCTCTTAAGGAAGCCACAGCAGAATGTTGCGCAGAAGCTCTCCTTATGATACGGAGCTCCTAGAAGAATAATTAGTGACAATGGGACACAATTCTGTAACGAAGAGCTTGTCAGCCGACAGATATACCTACATTCACTTGTACCTGAATGTAGATACATACTGCATCCGACACCTCTTTGTTACAAAATCATATCCAGGATATGTGTGGGTGGCTGCACAGCAAATATGCCGCTAGCCATCAGCCGGCTTGGGGTGGTTCTTGCCACCCACATCCATTCAATGCTTGTTAAGCTGTGCAAAATCGTCAACATAACTGATCAGACAGACGGACGGACAGAAAAAAAAAGATCTAATGCAGGCTTCCTTCTCTTGGTGGAACCTGAAAGCCTAAAAAGAAGAAAATTGATTTTATTTATATGCTGCAAAAAGAAGGAGAATAGAAGACCTCAGCAACGCCGAACAAGTGTTAATTCACCCGGAGAGTTTACAACGCTGGCAAATGAGCGATTGAGAGAGAGTGAGAGAGCTGAAAGGGGTCTCTGATGTTGTTGAGACTCCGGCTTTGGGTAATGTTGGGCCCAATCGCCCCCATCCACCCTGGCTAAGCCTCCAAAGCCGTTTCGAAATGCTCAGCCCCATCTTTACGTGTTTTACATCTATTGCCGTGTGTGTGTGGAAACGACCTCCCTCCTGTCCGCGACCATACCCTTTATGGGACTACTCACTCCATCGCTCTGAATTCGTTACCCACCTGTAAATAAAAGAAGAAAGCAACTTGGAGAAGGACGGCCAAAGGTGACCAAACTAAATCACCCAAAAGAAGAAGGAAGGCGTATCAAGGAACTCAAAATTTCATCAAGTCCAAATCAAAATAATTTATTTATTGCGGTTGTCTATGCATATGTATCGCTTATGAGGGAGGAAACCCGATCACACAAAGATTCACATGGTATATATATAAAAGACTTAAGAAAACAAAGTCTCCGGTTAATCTCAATCTAGATCAAAATCCTTACAACTAGTCCTAATAAGCGCTTTCCTATTATGTGACTTATCGAACCCTGTGATCGACGCCTAACATTAGATGTATCCTAAATGATTTTAACACTGTAAAGTTAGGAACAAAAGAACGCAAAGCAAATAATAATACTTAGAGAAAATTTGAACTAACCTTGTGGTCCGCTATGGACTTACATAACACCTGATTTAATCATATTCGGGGTTTCCTCCTTTACCAAAAGGGTTGGACACTGGTTTTGCAACTATCTGCTAGCTGCTTCAGGACTATGTTGAAGTCCGAGTTCACCTCCTCGCTTCCCTGCTCCTTCGGATATGTAAGAGCGAAATGTTTTGCCGTAGTTTCTGCCAGAGGGATACTTCCTCGCCGGTAGAAATCCAACTTACCGTCACGCAGGAAAAATTTTCAACATGATCTTTGTTACGTGCAAGGAAACTTTTCCTCAAATTTTCTCCCAGGTTCGCCACTATTATGGCATATAAGACTCACCGTCGCACAGGTAAATATGTCAAATAATGCAAATTATATGTGCACAAGCATTAATACTAAAATTTTCTTTCAGTTCACCAGTAGAAGGATCTTTAGGAAAATCACTGTCGCACAGGTAAATATTCCATTTAATTCAAATTATGAGTGCACAGCAATAATAAACCAAAATTTTCTTTTCAGTTCACCAATCGAAAGATATACAAGAAAATCACTGTCACAGGTAAATATTCTAATTAATGCAAATTACGACTGCACAGAATGAATCAATCAAAATTTTCTTTTCAGTTCACTAATAGAAAGATCTATATGAAAAAAATCACTGGCGCACAGGTAAATACTTCAAATAATAAAATTTCTTGAATGCGCAACCTTAATAACAACATATTCTTTCAGTTCACTGTTAGAAAGATCTATATGAAAAAAATCACTGGCGCACAGGTAAATAATTCAAATACTAAAACTTATAAATGCGCAGTAATACTAAAATTTTCTTTCAGTTCACTATTGGAAAGATCTTTAGGAAAAATCACGATTGCACAGGTAAATATTCTAATTAACACGATTTATGAATGTGCAACATTAATACAAATTTTTCTTTCAATTCACTATTAGAAAGATTATTAGAAAGATCTTTAGGAAAACGACGGTCGCACAGGTAAGTAATCTAATTAACACAATTTATGAATGTGCAACATTAATACTAAAATTTTCTTTCAGTTCACTATAAGAAATATCTATAGGAAAATCACGGTCGCACAGTTAAATATTCCAATTAATAAAATTTATGAATGTGCAACATTAATACTAAAATTTTCTCTCAGTCCACTATTAGAAGGATCTTTAGGAAAAGCACGGTCGCACAGGTAGGTAATCCGATCAATAACATTCATGAAAAAAAAATCACTGTCGCACAGGTAAGTAATCCAATTAATAAAACTTAGGAATGTGCAGCATTAACACCAAAATTTTCTTTCAGTTCACCAACAAGATGATATACATGAAAATCTCTGTCGCACAGGTAAGTTATCCAATTAATAAAACTTAAAAATGTGCAGCATTAACACCAAAATTTTCTTTCAGTTCGCTATCAGAAAGGTCTTTAGGAAAAATCACGATTGCACAGGTAAATATTCTAATTAACACAATTTATGAATGTGCAACATTAATAACAAATTTTTCTTTCAATTCACTATTAGAAAAATTATTAGAAAGATCTTTAGGTAAATCACGGTTGCACAGGTAAGTACTCCAATTAATAAAACTTAGGAATGTGCAGCATTAACACCAAAATTTTCTTTCAGTTCACCAACAAGATGATATACATGAAAATCACTGTCGCACAGGTAAGTTATCCAATTAATAAAACTTAAAAATGTACGGCATTAACACCAAAATTTTCTTTCAGTTCGCTATCAGAAAGATCTTTAGGAAAAATCACGATTGCACAGGTAAATATTCTAATTAACACGATTTATGAATGTGCAACATTAATAACAAATTTTTCTTTCAATCCACTATGAGAAAGATCTGTAGGAAAAATCACTGTTGCACAGGTAAATGTTCTAATTAACAAAATTCACGACCAGAATGAATAAACTAAAATTTTTCCTTTCAGTTCTCAAAAGCAAAAAAAAAAAACTCTAAAGACTAATTTTTAAATAAAGAGGAATAACGACTAAATTTTTCTGCGACCGTTCTCGTTTAAAGCCAAAAGACAACTCCTCGACTACACGCTGTCTCCCTACATTGCCAACGTTCTTCTCAGAATTTTTTTGTTCTTTTTTCAAGCCTGCTGCAACACATTGCATGATGGCATCACGCGATCTGTTACAGCTAGGCGAATTGCCGTTTTCGTCGCTTTGATGTGGTTGACTAGCGGTAAGTTTTAAACGAAAAATTGTATTTTGTGTTCATTTTGCACATTTTAGAATTTTTCGACTGAAAATATTCTGCTGTTGTTGTTGTTTATTTTAGACCTGGACTTGTATGCGGGTATGTATGGATATTTTTTTTCCAGGATTTTTTTTTTTTAATATGAAGAAGTAGCATAGGGCTACTTCTTGTAAATATATAGATTTTATCTTCTATTTTTCCAGGAATTTTTATGTACTATGGAGAAATAGCATAGGGCTACTTCTTGAAAATATATAAATTTTATCTTTTCAGGAATTTTCTAATATGAAGAAGTAGCATAGGGCTACTTCTTGAAAATGTATAAATTTTATCTTTTCAGGAATTTTCTAATATGAAGAAGTAGCATAGGGCTACTTCTTGAAAATATATAAATTTTAACTTTTCAGGAATTTTCTAATATGGAGAAGTAGCATAGGGCTACTTCTTGAAAATAAATAAATTTTAACTTTTCAGGAATTTACTAATATGGAGAAGTAGCATAGGGCTACTTCTTGAAAATAAATAAATTTTAACTTTTCAGGATTTTTTTCATCGGGAGAAGTAGCATAGGGCTACTTCTCGGAAATAACTAAATTTTATTAAATTATATACTCTGGGAAATCATGGGGTTTTCTCTACAGACGTAGAGAAGCCAAACAAAACTAGCGTAAGAGGGTATACGCTACAGCGTGGGGACGACCCACCGAGAATAGAGTCTCATGCCGGGCAAAACGAGGAAAGAAGAGAAAAGAGAGAAAAGAAAAAAAAACATGAAGGTCGACTCGGGAGGTGAACTATGAATATTTTTGCAGCTGCGCCCAATGTGGGGACGACCCACAAGAGTCTCTAGCCGGGCTTTGACACGAGACATATGTCAGGATATGCAATAAAAGGAATAGATCCACCCACAACGCGCCCAACGTGGGGACGACCCACAAGAGTCTCAAGCCGGGCATACACTATACCCTGGGTTATTGAGAAATCGGATCCCATCTGCGGCCCTGATCCCAGTTCGTCTTGGACCAGGGAGGACTGATCTACCGATAGACGTCGTCTACCAACTCGCCTCGCACAATGAACTGACCAGGAAGAGGTGCAGCGATTGATTTATTGGGTACCGGAATGTTCGGCTCGAGATTACGACTTCGTCGGTGAAATGCCGCTACTTATCGATCTGTGTTCTGCTGAATCCAGTCGCAACACCCCGGAAATTCCCCCCAATCCCAAGAGAGGAAATCGCTTCGTAACAGATAGAATTCATCTATCAACTCACTCAGGATGACGGAAATCCCGCGGGATGCAGCAAGCGGGTTCAAGCTCTAAGGAAATTAAAGAAAGGACAGGAAAGAAACATCCTTCAGATGAAGGCTAACCCAGAAGGGGTTAGTAACAAAGACTGGGACCAACTAATCTTGTTAATTTAGAGATAATACACAATATATAAAAAAACTACACTCCACTGAGGCTTCAGCCATACCAACCACCGCTCGGAGACCTTTTAATTGGAAGAAAACTGAAGAAAGACAGAAAAATAAAATCCTTTAGGTGAAGGAAAACCCAGAAGGGGTTAGTAACAAAGTGAAAGAGGTTTATCACGCACCACTGAGGAAGTAGTAGGAGGGTTTGCGATAACCTGTAGTTCACAAGTGAAGCTTGCCGGATGCCTTCTTGGGGCTACCGAGATCTAATCAACTTTGATCAAGACTTAATATCCTGAGAAAAGAAAAAAAAATCCAAAGAGGAGAATTTACTAAAGGCACCTTGAAAGAATGCGAAAAGGAATGGCATTACTGTGTGCCTGATAAAGAAAATAAACCTTAGCCTATAATAACCATTCATAAGATAAAACAGATCTAGTCCCACTGACAATCCGACTAGGCAAATGGCTTCTACGGTAGTACCGATAACATTCAAACTTAACAAATGCGACAGTGATTCCATAGCACGTAAAGAAAACAAGGTTGGTTCTACTTATCTTGATCATTGGATTACTAGCAGTGTCGAAGAAGGAAAACAAAAGATTTTTATTCTTTTATATGTATAATGCCTAGACAAAATATAAATGAGATCTCGCACTACTTGGGTTGCATCGAAGTGGCTCACCTAGACTGGACAATTATCACGATAACAATATAAATAAATCTTGAAAATAAACGCAAAAAAAAACGACGGTGATATTGGTAACAAGATACGTGTACGTTAGAATAATCAATAACACTACAGTGTATTACTCTACTAATGGCTAAGATTGGGTCAATGAATAAAACTTACGAAACAAATATATATAGCGTCAAGAATTAAATGAAGCGTCGATATTTTCCCTTCATGAAGGGCGTCGGCATGACGGCCCGACGAGAGGTGAGACACACTCGTTCCAACACACGCAAGAAAAATAAAAAAACATCAATAAGCTTCAGGCACTTCTGAAATATAAAAAAACAAACAAAAAATTGTTTTCCTTCTAACTCTCTCTCTCTCTATCTCTCTCTCTCCTCGCCGTCCACCACTCTCCAAGGTGTCGTCGCTCTGAATCGGGCCAATCGCAAAACCTTCGGTCAATCTATATTTATATGATAAGAGCAAAAAACTCTATCAAGCGTTATTCGATGTTTGTTAGCAAATGGTCATAAACTTGGTGGCTGTCCGAACATAAACGCGTAACAAGCCGAAGCAAAACTTCTAAGAGGGGTATAAACCGCGCACACTAAGCTTGTACTCCCACCAAGCAAATGAGCATTTATCTAAATAGGAAGGGGTTTACTACAATGTCGAAGAACGGAACTTCGAGTTGCCGTCTTACATTGCATGATCGCGACAAGCACTCCCTAACCAAGGATAAAATCGGGAGAATGAACATCGTTCATCAACTTGGCAAGAGACTGAAGTCAACAGATCAAGGAAAGGTGAGAGGTCGGTGATCAAGTGGCTGCTGGTACTCGAGTAATAAGCCGTAGCGGTGATTTATATAAGGAGATAAATCTATACGGGACAACCCAACTAAAACTAAAAAGAGATAATACGGTACAACACAACTAAAACTAAAAAGAGATAATACGGGACAACCCAACTAAAACTAAAAAGAGATAATACGGGACACCCCAACTAAAACTAAAAAGAGATAATACGGAACAACCCAACTAAAACTAAGAAGAGATAATACGGGACAACCCAACTAAAACTAAAAAGAGATAATACGGGACAACCCAACTAAAACTAAAAAGAGATAATATGGGACAACCCAACTAAAACTAAAAAGAGATAATACGGGACAACCCAACTAAAACTAAAAAGAGATAATACGGGCTTCTTATCGGAACCAGCAGAAGTGAACGGAAATAGTTTCAAAAACGTATGCATCGCATACAACGCTAACTGACCACTGATCGACTTAGCCTCCCATCACTAGAAGTTAGGGAAGGTTGATGGGGAATGACAAAAGACAAAAAAAAGGCCACCTTCACCTCGTGTGGGACTCCGCTCCAAGATCACCGTCCCGGCATTGCATCGATCACTCCAAGTCGGATACCAATCTAGAGGATGCTCAACAGCCATCCTCCCGTCAGAGTGATCGAAGCAGCCCTAAATGGAGCCATGGGAGCGGAGCGCCACGCAAGCGCGAAAAGTTAGAAAAAGGATCATTCGAACTGCCAGGCTGCATCAACCCAACAAGGACAAGGTCACAATAGATGAACGTCGTTCATCAACTTGTTGAGTTGAGACAGACTTGCGGTTCTTCAGATAGGCCTGCATCGAGTGGTCAGCTGTTCAGTGGCCGCGAACCGAAGCTTCGCTTCCCAGTGGTGCCCGCAAGCCCAAAGCCCGCATATATACCACTGAAGAGAAGAGCACTTCAATCCTAGAAACTGGAAAGTTTCAAAAGTTTAGATAGGAGATAAAATTCCAAGTGGTCATCACCCCGGTGTTCACGAGTCGAAGCTTGGCTTCAAAGGTGGTACGCCTCGCGCACAAAACTCGCATGCTGCCAAGGAGGTGAGCACTTAGACAAAAGAAACTATTAAATTTAAGATAGACATTGACTTAGACTTGACCGAAGACAGTTTACGATCGCACATACAGCCAGAACCCTGGTCGAGTGACCCAGCCGCGATACAAAGGTCGGGCCTAACGAGAGCCAAAAAGGAGCTATCATGGAAGTAACGCACTCCACGGAAGCAAGAAAAGCTCTGCGTAGACCCAGCACCTTGTATCCGCCAGGCAAATCACTTGCGTCAGCTTAAAACATACTGAGGTCTTACAAAACAATGAAAAGTTCTAATAGTGATAATAACATAAAAAAAAAATTGAGAAATTAACATTGAAATAGCAATTGCATTCTAGTCAAGAGAAGCTTGACTAAAAAAAAAACCGTTTGGGCGCCATTTGTAACACAAATGGACGACCAGAAAAAATCAACAATTAAAACTTGAAAATGCACTAACACTTTAGTCAAGAGAGGCTTGGCTAAGTGCGAAGAGAAGAAAGAAAACCGAAGTTTGGGCGCCATTTGTAAAACAAATGGGCGACCAGAAATATAGCAAAAATAAGATTTTAAAGCAAAATAAACTAAAGCCAAAGTTTGGCCAGAAAAGTCAAGAGAAGCTTGACTAAAGGCGGGAAGAAAACCTCTTTGGGCGCCATTTGTAACACAAATGGGCGACCAGAAATTATTAAAAATTAAAACTGAACTTATACTTACAATTTCGTCAAGATAGGCTTGACTAAAGGGCGGAAAAGAAACCAATGCTTGGGCGCCATTTGTAACGACAAATGGGCGACCACGGATACAGCAAATATAAAACTTGATATTAAAGCAAAAGAAAACCGATTGGGCGCCATTTGTAACGACACATGGGCGACCAGAAAAAATCATTGAAATAGTAATTGCACTTTAGTCAAGAGAAGCTGGACTGAAGGCCGAAAAAAAACCAAATTTGGGCGTCATTTGTAACGACAAATGGGCGACCAGAAAAAATCATTGAAATAGTAATTGCACTTTAGCCAAAGATGCTTGACTAAAAGCCAAAAAAACTAAAGTTTGGGCACCATTTGTAACGAAGAGCTTGTCAGCCGACAGATATACCTACATTCACTTGTACCTGAATGTAGATACATACTGCATCCGACACCTCTTTGTTACAAAATCATATCCAGGATATGTGTGGGTGGCTGCACAGCAAATATGCCGCTAGCCATCAGCCGGCTTGGGGTGGTTCTTGCCACCCACATCCATTCAATGCTTGTTAAGCTGTGCAAAATCGTCAACATAACTGATCAGACAGACGGACGGACAGAAAAAAAAAGATCTAATGCAGGCTTCCTTCTCTTGGTGGAACCTGAAAGCCTAAAAAGAAGAAAATTGATTTTATTTATATGCTGCAAAAAGAAGGAGAATAGAAGACCTCAGCAACGCCGAACAAGTGTTAATTCACCCGGAGAGTTTACAACGCTGGCAAATGAGCGATTGAGAGAGAGTGAGAGAGCTGAAAGGGGTCTCTGATGTTGTTGAGACTCCGGCTTTGGGTAATGTTGGGCCCAATCGCCCCCATCCACCCTGGCTAAGCCTCCAAAGCCGTTTCGAAATGCTCAGCCCCATCTTTACGTGTTTTACATCTATTGCCGTGTGTGTGTGGAAACGACCTCCCTCCTGTCCGCGACCATACCCTTTATGGGACTACTCACTCCATCGCTCTGAATTCGTTACCCACCTGTAAATAAAAGAAGAAAGCAACTTGGAGAAGGACGGCCAAAGGTGACCAAACTAAATCACCCAAAAGAAGAAGGAAGGCGTATCAAGGAACTCAAAATTTCATCAAGTCCAAATCAAAATAATTTATTTATCGCGGTTGTCTATGCATATGTATCGCTTATGAGGGAGGAAACCCGATCACACAAAGATTCACATGGTATATATATGAAAAACTTAAGAAAACAAAGTCTCCGGTTAATCTCAATCTAGATCAAAATCCTTACAACTAGTCCTAATAAGCGCTTTCCTATTATGTGACTTATCGAACCCTGTGATCGACGCCTAACCTTAGATGTTTCCTAAATGATTTTAACACTGTAAAGTTAGGAACAAAAGAACGCAAAGCAAATAATAATACTTAGAGAAAATTTGAACTAACCTTGTGGTCCGCTATGGACTTACATAACACCTGATTTAATCATATTCGGGGTTTCCTCCTTTACCAAAAGGGTTGGACACTGGTTTTGCAACTATCTGCTAGCTGCTTCAGGACTATGTTGAAGTCCGAGTACACCTCCGCGCTTCCCTGCTCCTTCGGATATGTAAGAGCGAAATGTTTTGCCGTAGTTTCTGCCAGAGGGATACTTCCTCGCCGGTAGAAATCCAACTTACCGTCACGCAGGAAAAATTTTCAACATGATCTTTGTTACGTGCAAGGAAACTTTTCCTCAAATTTTCTCCCAGGTTCGCCACTATTATGGCATATAAGACTCACCGTCGCACAGGTAAATATGTCAAATAATGCAAATTATATGTGCACAAGCATTAATACTAAAATTTTCTTTCAGTTCACCAGTAGAAGGATCTTTAGGAAAATCACTGTCGCACAGGTAAATATTCCATTTAATTCAAATTATGAGTGCACAGCAATAATAAACCAAAATTTTCTTTTCAGTTCACCAATCGAAAGATATACAAGAAAATCACTGTCACAGGTAAATATTCTAATTAATGCAAATTACGACTGCACAGAATGAATCAATCAAAATTTTCTTTTCAGTTCACTAATAGAAAGATATACAAGAAAATCACTGTCACAGGTAAATATTCTAATTTATGCAAATTACGACTGCACAGAATGAATCAATCAAAATTTTCTTTTCAGTTCACTAATAGAAAGATCTATATGAAAAAAATCACTGGCGCACAGGTAAATAATTCAAATACTAAAACTTATAAATGCGCAGTAATACTAAAATTTTCTTTCAGTTCACTATTGGAAAGATCTTTAGGAAAAATCACGATTGCACAGGTAAATATTCTAATTAACACGATTTATGAATGTGCAACATTAATAACAAATTTTTCTTTCAATTCACTATTAGAAAGATTATTAGAAAGATCTTTAGGAAAACGACGGTCGCACAGGTAAGTAATCTAATTAACACAATTTATGAATGTGCAACATTAATACTAAAATTTTCTTTCAGTCCACTATAAGAAATATCTATAGGAAAATCACGGTCGCACAGGTAAATATTCCAATTAATAAAATTTATGAATGTGCAACATTAATACTAAAATTTTCTCTCAGTCCACTATTAGAAGGATCTTTAGGAAAGCACGGTCGCACAGGTAGGTAAGCCAATCAATAACATTCATGAAAAAAAAATCACTGTCGCACAGGTAAGTAATCCAATTAATAAAACTTTGGAATGTGCAGCATTAACACCAAAATTTTCTTTCAGTTCACCAACAAGATGATATACATGAAAATCACTGTCGCACAGGTAAGTTATCCAATTAATAAAACTTAAAAATGTGCAGCATTAACACCAAAATTTTCTTTTAGTTCGCTATCAGAAAGGTCTTTAGGAAAAATCACGATTGCACAGGTAAATATTCTAATTAACACGATTTATGAATGTGCAACATTAATAACAAATTTTTTTTTCAATCTACTATGAGAAAGATCTGTAGGAAAAATCACTGTTGCACAGGTAAATGTTCTAATTAACAAAATTCACGACCAGAATGAATAAACTAAAATTTTCCTTTCAGTTCTCAAAAAAAAAGAAAAAAACTCTAAAGACTAATTTTTAAATAAAGAGGAATCACGACTAAATTTTTCTGCGACCGTTCTCGTTTAAAGCCAAAAGACAACTCCTCGACTACACGCTGTCTCCCTACATTGCCAACGTTCTTCTCAGAATTTTTTTGTTCTTTTTTCAAGCCTGCTGCAACACATTGCATGATGGCATCACGCGATCTGTTACAGCTAGGCGAATTGCCGTTTTCGTCGCTTTGATGTGGTTGACTAGCGGTAAGTTTTAAACGAAAAATTGTATTTTGTGTTCATTTTGCACATTTTAGAATTTTTCGACTGAAAATATTCTGCTGTTGTTGTTGTTGTTGTTTATTTTAGACCTGGACTTGTATGCGGGTATGTATGGATATTTTTTTTTCCAGGAATTTTTTTTTTTAATATGAAGAAGTAGCATAGGGCTACTTCTTGTAAATATATAGATTTTATCTTCTATTTTTCCAGGAATTTTTTTGTACTATGGAGAAGTAGCATAGGGCTACTTCTTGAAAATATATAAATTTTATCTTTTCAGGAATTTTCTAATATGAAGAAGTAGCATAGGGCTACTTCTTGAAAATGTATAAATTTTATCTTTTCAGGAATTTTATAATATGAAGAAGTAGCATAGGGCTACTTCTTGAAAATATATAAATTTTAACTTTTCAGGAATTTTCTAATATGGAGAAGTAGCATA
This sequence comes from Dioctria linearis, assembly GCA_963930735.1. Classification (NCBI taxonomy): domain Eukaryota; kingdom Metazoa; phylum Arthropoda; class Insecta; order Diptera; family Asilidae; genus Dioctria; species Dioctria linearis. Next base: position 83,633,057 of record OZ005743.1, on the reverse strand, counting down.
GGGCTACTTCTTGAAAATAAATAAATTTTAACTTTTCAGGAATTTACTAATATGGAGAAGTAGCATAGGGCTACTTCTCGGAAATAACTAAATTTTATTAAATTATATACTCTGGGAAATCATGGGGTTTTCTCTACAGACGTAGAGAAGCCAAACAAAAGTAGCGTAAGGGGGTATACGCTACAATTCGTCTAAGCTGTTATACACAACGGTTAGATATTGTACTGTTAAGGAATAGAACAAATCCTTACGCCAGTATACCATCCGGAAGCTAATCCGGTGGAAAGAAAGAATTGGCACCTGAAATGTCAGCTTGGAATTTTAGTCGGTAACAAGCATAAAGACAAGTCTAATAAATTGCCAGCTATTCGATTTGAACATGTCAGGGCAGTGGACATACCACCGCCTATCTTACCTTCGGACGGGAGGTGAGGACACCAGATGAAGTGCGTAACAATCTACGGGCTATTATTTAAGCTGAAAATTTTGTACCTCAAATGACACCTAAGCTGCTGCAACTTGCTGATACCCTACTTGAAGCAAAGGAATAAACAGAAAGGAAACAAATACGTAATGAAGTATATCTAGATAAAAAAAGTCGAGCCCACTCAGATCATCAATTAAAAGTGACATTTTAACATTAATTTCGGAGAAAAAGGGACCTCAGTCTCCTAATTTACGGCATCAGGTTTTGATAGTTTTGCTTCGGGAGCAAGAGCAAATCGTGCACATATTCCAAAGATAAGCCTGCCTACATTTACGGGAGAATTCATGGAGTGGCCTGAGTTTCATGCAATTTTTAAAGCCTTGATTCATAAATTTTCACATTTACGCTCATGTCTGACAGGGGCTGCTATTAGGTATTACAACTGACTAGCCTGAAGTTACTGCGGAAAATTATTTGATAGCAATTAAGCTATTGGAAGCTCGCTGCAAATATAAAAGATTAATATTCCAATCGCATATCAATGACATTTTTAACATACGCGTGATGGAAAATCTGTCAGCGTCGCGGCTTCGATATAAAAGTGACTCGGTTAATGCTCATATTCGTGCAATGCAATCAATCGGTCCAATAATTAGTTTATTTAGTATGCAGACAGAAAGTGTGACACTGAAACCCAGACTAAGTGGGAAGAAGAATGCAGTGCCAATGAAATACTCCCGACTCAACAAGCCAAGCAAAACAGCATCTATAAGACCAGTCGTCGATAAGGTCAAGTATAACCACAAAAACTCCTCTTTCACAGTATCAAAAGGTCAAGTAAATTGCTCATATTGTAAAAATGCTGATCATATTATTTTTATCTGTCCTGCTTTCTTACATCTATCTCCGGAAAATCGTTTCATCGAAGCAAAACGCAATGCACTCTGCATTAATTGCTTAAGGGTCGGACAGCAAGTTAAGGCCTGCAAATCAGGTAAATGCCGACATTGTGATTTGAAGCACAATAGTCTTCTACACAAAGCCCCGATTTCTGTATCCACTAATGAGGACAGTCCCGTCTCACCAACGTCATATGTTCGAATGATGCTGCCATTACCAATAACCGAATCTGGAGCAGTAGCCATCAACAGCCAGGATCAAGGAGAGGCTGTGTTTACATCAAATTCGGAGTAAACTGAAGTTTCGGATTATGCTCTAAAAGGTCATGTTTCTTGCAACAGCAGTTATAGAGGTTAAATCTGCAATGGGTGACTACCTGCCTTACCGAGCATTATTGGATTCTGCATTCCAGCTTTATTTCATCACGAAGGGCCTGGCACAACGGCTCCGAGCAAAAACAGTAAGATCAAAGTTTTGTATTACTGGAATTGGCGAAACAAAAGCTATAGTTAAGCATAAAACCGATCTTAATATTAAATCACATCTCAACGAATTTTCGTCATGCATTGAAGCTTTAATTATACCACATATTAGTTGCAAACAGCCTACGCGTTTAGTATCCATTGAGGATTGGAAAATACCAAAAAAATATTCCTTTGGCCGATCCGTCCTTTTATAAGCCACAAGGGGTAGATATTCTATTGGCGGCTGGACTATTTTTCGAGATGCTTTCCGTTGGTCAAATTCGCTTAGGACCAGGTCACATTAAAAAAACCGTCCTCGGCTGGATCGTCTCAGGAACTGGCACAGCTTCAGTAGCATATTCATCATATCATATGGCTTTGCAAGATACTGCATTTGACAATAACTCTCTTGAGTCAATTATGAAATCTTTTTGGGAAGTAAAAGCGCATGTGCCATCGTCTAACGCGCATGTTTCAAACTGTGGGAAACAGCTTCCGTTCAATGATAGCCCCACAAAGTTAGGCATTTCTTTCGATATAGCTAAAAGACGATTTTTCAAAACAGAGCAAAGACTTAACAGGTTTCCTGATCTTAAACAAAAATATATTCAATTTTTTCAGGAATATTTGCTTCAAGGGCACTTGGAAAGAATTAACTTTGCAGACTTGCCTAAAAATTATTACTTTCTTCCGCATCATAGCGTCCTAAAGCCGGAAAGCAGTAGTACAAAGCATCGTGTCGTCTTTCACGCATCGTGTAAAACAACATCGGGTTTCTCTCTAAACGATGTGCTAATGGTAGGTCCTGTTATTCAACAAGACTTATTTTCTCATTTATTGCGTTTTTGCACTTGATTTCGTTCAAGTCCAGAGTAGCACCACTTAAAGTTCTTTCAATACCTCGCTTAGAGCTATGCGCAGCGGTACTACTGGCTCGATCGCAAAAATTGTGCACTCAAGGTTAATGTAGAAAACGTTTTCTGTTGATCCGATTCTACAATCGTGTTAGCGTGGATCTCACCTGCACGCTCCCGTTGATGCACATTTGTTTCCAATCGAGTCGCCTAGGTACAAGAGTTAATTAGGAGCTTCTAGTGGAGATAAATTCCCTCGAAAAGTAATCCCGCTGATTTACTAAGCAGGGCTTAAAACTCTTGTGAAATCCAGATTATGGTTAAATGGTCCTGCTTTCTTATGTTCAGATGAACCCTGGCCAGCTTTAATTAAAATCAGCATGTCTGATGTGCCCGAGAAAAGAAAGGAAAAACCCGAACTGTTCATAAAGGTTGATGATGACCTTGTATAGGAAGCAAAATTTCGTAATTCGTATTGCAAATTAATCAATGCCTTCGCTTACGTCATCAGATGTTACAATTGCTGCAAGGCCAAGACTCAATCTTTGCATAACAAAATTACCGGAGAACTTATTGACATGGAGATAGACTTCACAGTCATGGCAATTATTCGAATGATCCAAATTAAGGAGCTTAGCAACGGTTACTCTCATCGATGGACAGATCAGAATCTTAAGAATGACAGTTCACTAAGGGCGCTAAGTCCTTTCATCGATGATAATGGTCTAATTCGTGTAGATGGTAGAATCACTAATTCTAAACTCGGTTTTGATGCGAGGCACCCTATTTTATTGCCTAAGGGTCACTGTTTTAACAAAGCACTTATAATGTATTATCATTATAGAAATCTCCATGCATGATGCCAGATGCGTCTGTTTATCATCCGAACACGCTTTTGGCCTATTAGTGGCAGAAGCATTGTTAAAAAAGCTATCTCCAGATGCGTAATATGTTTTCGTACCCGTCCAAGGACGCTTGAACAATTTATGGGACAGTTACCAAAACAAAGAGTTCAACCCAGTCGTCTGTTCAGTTGCACAGTTGACGGTTTTTGTGGGCCTTTTCGCATCAGCAGCGGGATAAGGGGACGCGGTCCTACGAAGTCCAATATTTGCATCTTTGTCTGCATTGCTATTCAGGCAGTACATTTGGAGGTCGTCTGCAGTCTTTGGCCGGAAAGCTTTCTTGCTGCGTTACGCCGCTTCACCGACCGGAGAGGGAAGCCGTCACTCATAGCATCGGACAATGCTACTAACTTCGTCGGGGTAAATCGTAACCTTTGGATTTACAGGTTCTTTGGCATTAGCAACATCATTCTGCGGCACTACGAGGATCATGTCAGGCTGAGAGTATCGAATGAAAATTTATTCCGACGCGCTCCCCTCATATGGAAGGCCTATGGGAGGCACCTGTCAATTTAGCGATAAATTATTTACGTCGTGTTTCCGGATTGGGCCCTTACACGTTAAAGGAACTTCAAATGCTCAGATGTCAGATCGAAGCGGTTCTAAATTCGGGTCCATTGACGCTTCTATCGGAGATCCAAATGACCTCCAAGTATTAACTCCGGGTCACTTCCTTACAGGGGCTCCCCTACTTACTATTGCAGAGCCCAACATGCCCGAAGAGAAATTAAATTACATCAATCGATGGCAACGCATACAGGCGGCAACTCAGCATTTCTGGAGGCGATGGAGTTGGGAATACTTACAGCCAGTTCAATTTCGTTAGAAGTGGAAGACAAAGCAACGGAACGTTAAGGTTGGTACCCTGGTTTTACTCATGGAAGAAAATACTCCTTCACTGCATTGGCCGTTGGGCAGAAGAGTGGACTTGCATCCTGGACACGATAGATTTGTTCATGTCATCAGCTTCATAACTATCAATGGGAAATTCAACCGTGCTATAAACAAGGTATGCCCCTTACCAATGGACGACACTGTCTTGGAAGTTAAAACTTCCAAGGGCGCCCCCTCATGTTGAATTTCTAACTACAGAAGTTCGTTCATGACTACGTAATTTATCGTAGCTTAATTCTGTAGTTCAGTGTATATTCATTAGATATAATTTTCGCTTTCAATTGGTTTTTATTCATGTATTAGTAGACATAGATGACAGTTAGCTTAAGAACGAAACATGTAATTTGTTGGTTCTGTCGCCACTCGTGCTCAGAACGTAGTTGAATAAAGTAAAATTTTTACAAGTCGAGCTTTTTCATTGTCGTAAGGGTGAAACAATCCCATAAAATCATTCACTTAAATCTACACATTGTGGTTCTTAGCATCATTTGCATAAATCTCATAAAAATGCTTATGAGATCATTTAACATTCTTCTAAAATGGCACCTAAGCGTGATGGACCATGCATTATATTTAGGGAAAAAGGTGCTGCAACTTACGAAATTGCCTCTAAGGAGCAACCTGACACTCCGATTGATCTTTATCAAACGTCAGCACTAACTGCATTCAAAGGACATCAAGTGGAGGAAAATATTAGTTTACCTGCGCCAGTTGTACCAATTAGAAGGCGTGGTCGACCGAAAGGAATCAAAACAGAGCGTACTCCCATGGGACTGGCACATCATCGGGACGATCGCAGTACCAGAACGGGAGAATGTAGCATGCCACTCTCATTACATCTATTTCCAACCCATGACTATGCTGATTTACCTTCACCCTTGGACATTAAATAAACACACATATAATATTAAGGAATTTCAGTCATCTCCACCATCTATTTTGAGTTTACGATATAAAAGCAGCAGCAACAATACAGGACCTTGCCTTTATTCATCTGGTTTTCATCGGGTAAAAGTTTACTTCAGTAATAATATTGTGAAGTATTATTTTGTACAATTTTATCAAATAAAATTTGTTGCCAATTTTTTTTTTATATATATTTTCACGTTGAATTGTTAGCAAAACAGAAAAATTTCGATTTTTAGGTTGTGTCACTTTTCTTGCCAAGAACCGATATTAGAGTCAATATGTTAAAATATTACCCAATTATGTCTCCTATTGGTTCTTAGTTTGTAATTTTTAACCTTGATTTTGCCCCCGAAATGTATTCACACTCAGAATCCCTAAAATTCTCTTGAACTATAAATTACCTTGAATCCTTAAGAAGTTTGTCCAAGATTATATTCTCCAGTGCACACGTTATCTCTATGCTGCTACGGGGAGAATCAAGGTCAAGTGAAAAGAATTGCGCGTCCCACAATCCCCAAGTCTACAATGGTTCGAATATACATCCCCACTTGAACCCAATGCTCTGATAATGAAATACTGTGGTGCTATGTACATACATACATATAATGACGCACCACTAGGAACAGATTGAGATTGGCCCTGAATGTGATTAGGATGAGTTCGGGGTCTTTGTGCCTCGTGCCTACTTTCGTGTGCTTTTCCGTTTTCATCAAATAACTAGGTAAATCCTTAAAGTTGTCCAAATAGCTATGGGTCTAAGAGATTGCTGAAAATATAAACAACCCTGCGAACCTCAGCCTAATACATATTACAGATTATTATGAATATCGGAATTTATTATTTAATTTCCTAAAATTTATCATTTACATTAGGACGTGCTTGATGGAAATAGTTCTTGTGATGTGAATATTAAATTGCTATCTTTTTCTATATTCTGATAAAATAAATAAAAGCCAAAAACTTCGGGACTAAGTACGTAGTAGGCCTTGAGAGAAATATGAAAAGCTTCAAGCGTAGGAGGTAGAAGACGCGTGTGCAAACATAGGAAGCTGAAAATACCCACATAGGTTGGAAAGGGGCTCATCTCAAAGTCGAGAATCTCTGTTAAGTACAATGTCGCAGACTCCCAAATTTTTATTTCCTTCCAATTTCTGCGAGACGTAGTAGGTGTATATATTATAGTATGTATCTATTTAATAATAAATTGCGCACTTTCCTCTCCTCTTCTAGATCTATGAAGGTAACTGCATATGTCAAGGCCTTTGGGAGTTCTGAAGCTCTGAAATTTTTGGCCGGAGAGCTTTATCCTTGTAAATATACCCGTACCTGATCTGCTCATGTGTAGGCGTGCATTCACTGTTTATCAAGGAGGGATATGTGGCGACGAAATCTGTGATGCACGTGGCTGAGTTGTATTTCGGAATTTGTCATGAGAGTATATTGACCTTGAAAATGTTTTTGAGATTCTAGTCGAGAAAAGTAATCAGATGCGATAAGGTGGTGCACTCTGACAAGTAACTTGTTCACTTAGCCATCCAAGGTGAAGCTAATAAAAATTCGGTGAGTTCGTGGGATCTCTTATAATTTAATCTAAATTACACATTATATTATAATAACTGCTACGTAATATTATCTGAAAAAGTTCACGGTATTAATATTTAAGGGGCATTCTTGCCCAAATATGCTACAGCCGCACAAGTTAAAAATAAATTCCTTGTAATTGAGTAGATACTTTGCCTTAAATAGAATGTAAATCAGTACACATTTTAAGGATCTGAATGATACGGTTAAACTTTACTTACATAAAGTTTCAGTCCTTATGAAATACTTATAAAAGGTTTTCATTGTTTCTTTATATCATCAATATTCGTTTATTAATATTTATAGTTTTCTCATGGTCATTTGTTGATTTTTATTTTACCTAATCACAAGTAAAAATTTCATCATTCATTTTTATATTTCTTGATCAAGAATAAAACTCATGAAGTGATTTTTAATTTTCTGGTTGACAAATAAAAATCGCCAAGTGATTTTCATCTTTTTCAGTCGATATACGGGTGATTCTGATCAAGATACCTTCCGGTATACCACGCGATTTCTTGAGGTAAGCTGATCAAAAAATTGTTCCACATACCCCCCCCCCCCAAGTAGGTGTAGAGCAGATATTAATTAGATAAATATTTCTATGGGATATTTTTCCGCGAGAATTTGAAAAATAATCGTCATTATGATTTAATTTTGTCTGTTCGTAAAGATCAGTTGGACAAATTTCTTTATATTTATATACACGTATATACTTATATCTTTTAACTCTAATATAATAAATACTTATAACTTATAATTCTAATATAATACTTATACTTAAAATTCTCTGCTGTCCAGTGTTCTGAATGAGTTGAGAGAAAAGCAACCAATCGGAATACTTGACCAGACAAGATAGAATGTAGATATACATGTTTCCATTGAAATTTCTTTCGATACAGAATAAAATTTCGAGCTTACCAAAATACTGCCGTGAACTGACATCTTACCCATCATGCCAGAATTCAATAAATTCCTGAATGAACTGATGGTTATTGAATATGCAGTATACAGTAATCCCCTCAACTAGAGTTCTAGTTGCCAAAGGTGGTCGCTAATCCAGAAAAATATCCATGAGGCTGAAGAATATGTTAAAATTCCTCAGTGCCGCTCTATTAATAAAATTCAAATATTAAGGGATTTAATGGATTATTTCACGATATAGGTTCACTAGACATTACTGACATTACGATGACACCTCATATATGACAGCCAGTTTCCGGGAGAAGCAACTCATGCTGAACACTTTCGAAGTCAAGCATTATCCAGAACAGCGAAATTATCCCCTCCCCCCCGCCAGGTACTTACGGAGGTCAAATATTTCCTCCAGTCTATGGGAGCCTGATTGCAGTTTGCATAAGGACATAGCTTCGTTGCCAGATTAAGTTTAATAATCTAATTTTATTATTAATAAAAACAAATATATAAATAAAAACACCAACTTTTAAACTACTAATTAATTCATTTTTGAAATCAATTTAAAATGTAGATAAATTACATTGGCGACTTATGTATATGCGAGAAAGCGAATTTAAAGAACGCGACGATTCACTATTTCAGACTTCAGACTCATTGTGAATATGTTTTCCCATTTTCCAATATTACTCAATTGTCCGCTTTTTACTTTTATAAAATTGCTGACTTCGCGTCTACCGCGCAGGAAAAAGTGAATTTAATATTATACCTTTGTTCTCACGGGAACGGAAATTATTTTTGTCAAATATGAACGTGAATGAACTTGAACGAAAATATCAATTGAGTTTTGTTAATTTGGCAAAAAATATAATGAAAAGTTGCAAATGGTGTTCACAGAAAATTTAATATAGATTTTATATTACGTTTTTTATGGTATGATCTATAACACCCGCACCGTTAGTCAAAGGCTCCCACGAAGCGTTTATTACAATATTTTCGTTATGTTTAGGTAATATTACTTATTTTGATGCCAAAATTTAAACTAAAATGATTATTACAATAATGATATTTATAGGTATGTTTAATAAACGATTAACATATTATTCGTCTATTATTTCGTTAATTTTCTTTCTATTATTGTTAATACTATTTATATGGATTTCTTCGAGGCTAATTAGACTTACAGATTTGTTTACTGTTATTTTTGTAACAAAATGTGGGAAAGTAATATTATCCTTTATCCTAGTGTGAAAATTATCATATGATGCGAATCGAGGAATCCGAGAATTCATAATCATAATTGATTTGTTTCTGATTCCTGTGGAAAGACATAACCTCACATTTGTCGATATTGAGTACCAAATTATTGCTTTTGCACCAGTCGTAAAATTTGTGGAGGTCACCCTGTACATGTTCCCAATCGTTAAAAGATTTAATCTGAGCAAACAGTTTAATATCGTCAGCATAAATCAAGACTTTGCAGTGCTTCACAACAGATACAATGTCGTCAATAGATGGAATAAAGAGCAACGGGCCCAAGTAACTCCCTTGAGGTACGCCGGGTGAAACTTTCAAGACTCTAGATGGAATGGCGGAAATAGATTTGGTATGTTCTGTTATCTAAAAACGACTCCGTCCATTTTAGCAATGTTAGGGAAACCCATACTTTTCCATTTTAAACAATATCACGGAGGGAGATAACTTGTCGAAAGCTTTACTAATGTCAGTATAAATACAATCTGTCTGGAAGCCTTTTGCAAACCCGTCATTAGTATCCAAGATGAATTACAATAAATTGGTGGTTGTAGACCTGCTCGAAATAAACCCATGTTGGTTTGAAGAATGCAAATTCTTACAGGAAAATGATAGCTGAGAGTAAATGATTGATTCAAATAATTTGGGCATGCAAGATAATTTCGCAATAGGCCTATAGTTGGAAATATCATTTTTACTACCTGTTTGTGGATAGATATGATGAAAGAATTTTTCCACAGCTGGGGAAAACAACTAGTATCGAGCGATTTTTGGAAAATAATTCTCAGCGGGGCTACTAGGGAGAGGCAACATGACTTCAAAAAGGCTGGAGGAATCCCATCGGGACGCATTGTGAAGTCATTTGGAAGCCCATTAATATGATCAAGTATATCCTCATGTGTAATTGTAGGGATAGTGAATGAAACGTTGTGAGTTATGAGAGTCGGTCATGTAACTAAAGTTGCTATTACGAGGTTGGAAATTTGAAGAGGAAAATGCATTTTCAAAAAATGATGCAAACATATTGCAAATTTCAGACTAAACGTCACTAGCAGAATCTTTGTAGCTCGTGGTATTGGGGCAGTTGTCGGTGTTTTTTTCATATTAATAAACCTAAAAAAGTTACGTCGGTCACTAAATAATTTCGCACGTATACTTTGAATATACTCATCATAGAGTGAAGAGGAAAGTTCTTTGAACTCATTATAGGATGTGAGGAAGTTGCTGTGACTTATAATGTCGTTGTCCGGCATATATCCTTTCCACAGTTTATTCTTCCAATTTTACAGGCGTTTCAGCTCTTTATTGAATCATGGCGGTGACGTTTTAGAGATCCGCTGGCGCTCACGTCGAACATGAGAAGCGAATAAATCGAAAAGAATTATGTAAAATTTAGAAACATCTTCATGAACAACACGTCAAGAGTAGACATTATGTCTGAGCTAGCTTCAACTAAGAAGCTCCCCGCATCAGTAGAAAATACTAGGTCTAGCTGCCTACCCATGTCATTCTTAACATTACTGATTTGGCTGAGACCAAGAGATGAAATAATGTGAAGGAAACGTGATTCCCTTGTGGTCAAGTTATTAAGTGGAACATAGTCCTCGTCATCTTCATTAAGTACCCATTGTATATTGGGTAAGTTAAAATCACCAATAAGTAGTAATTCGTCAATAGGTTCCATCTTACCGTGGATAAAATTGGATGTTAAAGTAAGTAGGTCATAAATATTTTGACCTTTGTCATCGACAATATTTATGGAGTATGGAGGAATATAGCAGCAAATTATGTATAAGTCATATCTTAGAGACAGATTAAGAGCTATGAGCTCAATATCGAGGGTATGGGAAAAATAAGGAAGTTCAATTTTCCTGCAATTGAACTTATTTTTACAGGCGAGAAGTACGCCACCGCCACGAGATTCCGAAACAGTATGTATATCTTTTCTGTAAGTTTGATAAGTGTTGTCGAAGATCTCAGCATCCTGAATACCATGATGCAGCCAAGTTTCAGTGAAAACAACTATATCGAAGCAGCCGCGACAGAGGATTTGAAGATATGTGCGGTTTTTGTCCGAATCCCTCGTACATTTTCATAGTAAAAGGAAAGCGACTTCAATTTTTTTGAACAACTTTGTTTATTTTAGCTTTATTTCTAGGTAGGCGCTCAGAAGGTACAAATAATTTACTAAAAGCGACAGGAAGCCAAAGTAAGGGGTCTAATAACTTATCCTGCATATCTGCTGAAACAGTTAGGAGAAAGGATGCAACCGGTGTAGAGTTTTTACTGATTTTTCGACAAGAAATACCATCAGTCGCAATATTTTTGGACTTCAAATACTTCAATATGTCCTCGGGCATCGTTTCTTGACAGAAACGGGTGACGAAAACATTCGAAGGTTTAGGTACCATTCTCAAAGAGGTACTAATACCATTTCCCAAAGAGGACTGAGATGAAGTACCATTCGCTACTGTGGAAGGCTCCCCCCATTCAGGCGCAATTGCACGTTTCCGGGATCGGTTATTACGGATGCTTTGTTTACGGATTGACTTGGAACACTCCACAGGAATAGGAGCATTCCTATTCAAACCCGAGTCAAGTGGTACCGAAGAAGCGGATGCGGTAACGTCAGAAAACAGAGCAGATATGTTAATCTGCGGGCACTTATCGTTTTTGTACAAAGTGTTGAAAGATTTAGCCAACGGAAGCGGCACGTGCGAAGCCCAGACAGCATTCTTACCTACGGATAACTCCGCCTGACCACCTGCAGAGGGCGTTGTCGGAAGGGATTTTTGGCTACTAAGGTTAGTGTGCAAGATGGCGATTGCATTTTGGGCCGCTATGAGTTCACTTGAAGCGGAAGAAGGAAGATTAAAAACTATTAGCCGGAACCCTTGTGCGAAGATCAGATTGTGTTCTGATTTCATCTGCAATATCACCCATTATCATCCTTGTAGCAGCGAGATCGTCGGAAATAGTGGTAAGTTCGTATGCAGAGGGGAAGAAGCGAATTCCTAACCAAACAAGTTCTCAATAGATCTAGGAATATCGTTAATATATGTCTTAAGGTCGTTCAAGTGATTATTAAAACTTAACAACAACTCTTTGTAGGTCTCGAATGAGTGGAGACATCCATTAAGTTCCTGCCGAATGATTCCGCAAACTTACGCAAATCAGAGTCTGAAGACTTTAATTTGCCATCCTTTAAACAGTCGAGTAAGCAATCCAATTTGGATTCAAGTGCATCAAGACAGCTCATGAGAGCCTCAAAAATAGATGAAAAGTCGGAGGATTGTTCTGTTTGCATCACTTTTAGAGAATTTAGATTATTGGTTGGGTTGTCAGTGTTAATTAGTAATTCCTGCAATTGACCATTATTTCATTTAACTGCCATTAAAATATGAGATAACGAAATTTCCCTACATTCAGAGCAAAAGAAGGAAAATATATTCGAAAACTCAAGCAGTGACTTAGCAGAGAGGCGGCTAAAATTGGAGAAACCCACGCAAGCATAATGAAAAGATCTACCGCAAATTCCTTGGCACTTGAATAGAGCAAGATATCAGCTAACTGACAATTATTATAACAACAACCATCCATGCTTCAAATCACCATGCAGCAAATAAATATAAAATCGAGAAAGGTTCCGGTACAAGATATGTGTAAAGCAAAGCTTAATAAATTGCAGTCCAAGATGTAAAAATAATTATGCGTGGTGCGTGGCTGAAGTGATTATGGTTGTCCAGAGAATTTAGAACAACAATACTGACGAGGGGGTTGCGGCAAGACTAAGCTGATAGCATTACAAAATAAAATAGATGGCGTGGAGATATTCCTGAAACTGTTGTTGTCTTGGATTAGTGTAGAATCTTTCGCAGATAGGTGGCATGAAGAGTCAAATTTTGTATATATTGCTGCGAGCGTAGCCTTTGGTTCATTATTTAAAACACAATATTAAATATTTAATATACAAGTTCTTTATTTCACTTCTAATCAGATAAAATTCATGAACCTTCAATTAATCAACTCAACTTTAATTATCGCTATTACTGTACTTGTAATTATCGCAATCCAATTACAACACTGTCGCCCGTTTATTACTTTCGCTTGTTAACACTGCAACGTCTAAGACAAGACTCTTTCTCTGGCGGTGACAACTATTATATTTATACCCTAGAAACTCTCCAGATTATTCTGGAGTGTTCTATTCCAGAAGCTTCTTGACTATTCTATTCATTCTATTCTTGAACCTTCCCAAATATTCCATCATCGATTCTCCGAACCTGAAGTTGTTTACTCTCCATTGCCAGTAGATGTCACCAGTTGCCTCTTTCTATTGAACGTAACACTGCCCCTTCTTAAATTTGTTCGTCCCGAACAACAGAGGGTCCACGGTCTTGATGCTCGTAGTATTGACATAAGCGGTCCAAATGAACAATTTTACGTTTGCCTCTTGTGCCACGCTGAATTCTGTATACCACTTCATTAATTCTAGTTAGTACTGAATACGGTCCCTCCCACTGTTGTTGTAGTTTTGGGGAACATCCCTTATGCCGTTTCGGGTTGTACGGCCAATCAAGATCACCTTCGTTAAATCCTGCGGAATTTGCACGTAAATCATAGCGAGTCTTCATCCGATCAGTATTTGCTGCTAATTTCGTTCTCGTGGCCTCGTGCACATCAGCCAATTGTTGTTTGAGCTCCGATAGTAGTCTTCTGGTAACTTTTGTTCACCTCGGGGGGTACCAATTTTGAGGTCGCTAGGTAAACGCATCTCGATCAATGTTCTGTTGAAGCGCTCTACCATGCCATCAGATTGTGGGTGTAGAGGAGTTGTTCTGGTTTTTCTTATTGCCAACATTTTACACATCTCCTGGAAAGTCGAAATTCCGTCCTTGGTCCAAATGAAGTTCGTGAGGCACACCAAACCTACTGTTCAGTCCACCAACTAAACATTTTTCCTCGAAGCATCCAGGTACCTATTTCCCGCAAATAAACAAAAAATCCACAAAGAATCATTCAACTGGAAAAAAAACTTAAATACTTATCTGATAATTAAAAGGCTGCTGTCCTCTAATTCGTTCATCGAATTACACAAAAAAATCCCACGATGACATCCACAAGCTAAAAGGAACAAAATATTATTGAAAAATTAATTAAATTCAATAAAAATAATGCAGTACTTACCAGAAAATACATGATCTCCATGTATATACACAGTTGACATGTCATCACTTTGACATTACGTCAACCAGATGCTCTCGTAGCAGCAACTGGTATAAACTTCGCTATGGCAACGCCATGAGTACATCACATGACCATCTTCAGCAGCTATAAAAAGGCGGCGAACGATAGCAAAAGTACCCTTTTCCAAACCAGAGTTGATCTGATTAAGTCCTAAGCCTTGGAGTCTGTTCTGCGCAAAATCCTTATCCAAATCAGAAGTTAATTCTGATATTCCATATAGAAGTTAATTCTACACCAACAAATTGTAGTTGACTCAATCCTAAAACAGAAGTTAATTCTGGCCGTCATATATATATTTGAGGTTGACTCAATCCCAAAGCAGAAGTTAATTCGGGTCACACAATATTTGAGGTTAACTCAATCCTACACACAGACGTTAATTCTGGCCGTCCTACATGGTCCTTCAAGGCCGGATAACTCAGTTGTTCAAAAGTATAAAGTTGAAAAGAATAGTGCTCGAAAATCATAAAAATATCACAGTCTCAAATTCAGACACAATACACAAGCAAAATGCCTAACAGCGACAAATCAAGCATATCAGAGATTGGGGAAGATACGATTACAGAACTAATCGAATCCCAAAATGAGGTCAAAGCGTTACTAAAAGACCTATACAAAAGACATTCAAGGGAAGGAAAGAAAAAGACCATTAAGTCTACACAAAAACGTTTACAAACGTTCACAGAATATTGGAAGGAATTCTAAGCTCAACACAGACAAATACAGAAGCGAGCTACAAAGGAAGATCTCAAATTAGAATACTTTACGAAGGAAACATTTAGCGAGATGCAAGAGTACTACATAGAAAAGGCAGCAGGCATGGAAGAGGATATAGAGCTACTAACATCAACACCTATAAGCAATCCTACCCTGCCAACATCTGCTAGGTCGAGCTCATGTCACAACGAAAGACTACCTCGCATAAAATTACCTACCTTCAATGGAGAAAATTCCACATGGATCTCTTTCCATGATCTATTCAACTCTGTCATACACAGCAATAATAGTTTGAAAGACGTAGACAAACTATATTTCCTAAAAACCAGCTTGACAGGAGAAGCTGAAAAATTGCTCAGACACTACGAAATATCTGACGCAAATTATCATTAAAAGAGCGCTATTAAAATAAGCGAATTTTAGTTAATGTCCAGCTGAAGAAATTACTTTCACTCACAGCCATAACACATGATACGTCTGACAATATCAAAAGACTGCTAGATAATATTACCGAAGCATTACTAGCTTTACAAAATCTAGGAATAGAAACCAGCCATTGGGATCCAATAATCATCCATCTCGCAGTACAAAATCTGCACCCAACTACACATCAATTATGGGAACAAAGCCTCCGCAATAGAACAGACTTACCAGATCTACAAACACTAACAAAATTCCTAGAATCACGCTTCAGAACAATGGAAATGGTCGCAAGCAAAAATACGTCGTCCAACACGACACTGAGAACGCAATTGTCACCCAAGCCTACATATGGGCTATTCAACGAAAAACGAAAGTTAAACAATCCATGTATTCATTGTGGAAATGACCGCTCTCTATTTCGATGTCCGAAGTTCAGAGAACTAACTATTGGACAGCGACATGACATAGTCAGAAACAAGCACTTATGCAAAAACTGTCTGTCGCAAAACCATAGCACAACAAATTGCACAAATAGCAAACAATGCTACCACTGCAACAAAAATCACAACACATTACTCCATTATAATCAAAACATACGTGTCACAAAAAAACCATTACAAACATCCCAGACTGAATGTCATCTGGCATCCCAAGTCTACATCCACACAAAGCAAAGAGGAGCAAGTGCAAAATTTCCTCACCTCGAATGTAAAAAGAGCTCTATTATCAACAGCTCTACTAAACATATCTTCTCCAGCAGGAAAGGTACAAACATTCAGAGCATTAATAGACTCTGGATCCCAGGTCTCCATCATGACTGAAAGGGCGTATAAACATCTTGAACTAAAAGGAACATCAACCAATCACGAATTAATTGGTTTGGGCAGAGCACGAACCAACCAAGTCGACATTCAGACAAAGGTAACATTGAGCTGACTAAATACCAAATTCAAGAAAGAAGTAAAAATGTTAGTAATAAAAAAAATCACGGATTTATTACCAACACAATCCATTGACTCAACCAAATGGAATCACATACAAAACCTCACTTTAGCAGATCCTACATTTTCCATACCTGGAAACATAGAAATTTTTCTTGGAGCAGACATGTACGCCGAAATTCTCATGGATGGGTTGAAAAAAGGAGCTGGAAATACCCCATCAGCACAGAACACACAACTAGGCTGGATCTTGATTGGACCAGTTCCAAAGACAACAACAGTCCCAATCATATCTACACACACTATCATCAAAAAAATTTAGAAGATCAAATAAAAAGGTTCTGGGAAATTGAAGACTGTCAATCAACCAAAATCCTCTCAGCAGAAGACGAGCTATGTGAAGAACTATAAGAAAAAACAACAATACGACTCCCCAACGGAAAATACGAAGTACATCTCCCCTTCAAGGATCAAGATTCCCTAAAGCTCGGCCACTCAAGAAACATGGCCATACAACAATTCCTGCAATTAGAGAAAAGATTTTCAAAAGATCCAGAACTCTACAGCTTATATAAAAACTGCATACAGAAAAAGGCAGCATACAAAATCCATCCTTCTTCTATCTCCCACAACACGCTGTTCTCAAAGAAAGCAGCAGCACCAAGCTACGAGTCGTATTCAACGCCTCAGCAAAATCATCCAATGGAAAATCATTGAACGAGCAATTAATGATTGGACCGACCATCCAACCTACGTTGTGGACAGCACTACTTTGATGGCGCCTATACCAGTATGTTCTAACAGCGGATATAGAAAAAATGTACAGAATGGTTCAAGTAATTTCGCAACACCAAAACTATCAACGAATCATATGGAGGGATGATCCAAACAAAATACTCCAAGATTTTATCTTACCAACTGTCATATTCGGTACAACTCCTGCTCCATATCTAGCAATAAGATCATTGCACCAATTGGCAACAGATAAAGCTGACAAATACCCTCTAGCATCAAAAAGCATAATGTAAGATTTTTATGTGGATGATCTAGTAACAGGAGCAACAGACTACTTCACTTTTAAAGTAAAATTACCCGAATCAAATTCCACATACACCAAACTCCTCATGTTGTCAGAAATATCAACACTATTCGACCCATTATGATGGTTAGCGCCATGTATTATTACAGCTCAATTAATGATACAAAAATTGTGGCTCACAAAACGCGACTGGGATGAAGCTGTGCCCAACGAAATTTCAAAGGAATGGACTGCATTTAAAGATCAATTGCATCGACTTGAGGAAATACACATTCCTCGATGGCTCGGCTATTCAACACAAATATAAGACATCATGGAAATCCATGGATTTTGCGATGCTTCCAACAATGCGTATTCTGCAGTACTCTATTTAAAAATCCTCAAAAATCAGGAAACAAAGGTCCAGCTTATACAGCTAAAACCAAGGTAGCGCCCATCAAACCGATATCATTACCAAGATTGGAACACTGCGGCGCAATTCTCCTTTCCAAACTCATCAAACATGTCACTACAGATTTAGATCTCACAAAGATCAAAGTAATTGCCTGGACAGATTCAAATATCGCCCTTACATGGATACGAAAACATCCATCCTGTTGGAAAACGTTCGTGGCAAACCGAGTTGCTGAAATACATACAAACCCAGCACCCAGCTGTGGTCATTGAACTGCGCAGACTGAGTTATTGAAAACTGCAAATATGCATAACACTATTGCTGTTTTTTTTTTACCTCGCTGTGTCGTTGACTGCTGCTGGTGGCGCCCATATATTTGTGTTGTATGTCTGATATCCGTATTTGACAATATCTCCAACAATATTGATCATTTGCTTTCTGTCTCCCCCTCTTCCGAAATCGTCCTGGCAGGCGATTTTAATGTTCATAATATACCGTGGCTCAGACATTCTTCTGCCACAAGTCCTGTGGGCCGTTTCGTTGAGCTCTTCTGTGAATCATTTAATTTACAACAGCTAGTGGATGCACCAACGCGAATTTCTGATACACCTGGAGATAAAGCTAATTTAATCGACTTGTTTCTAACATCTCATCCGGACAAATATTTCATCTCAGTCGGTTCCCCTCTCGGAAATTCAGACCATTGCTTAATCACGGCTCAGTTTACCACCTCAAACCTGTGCCGCCCTACTTCTCCACCTACAAGTAGGCTTCTTTGGCACTATAAGAATGCTGATTGGGAAAGTCTCAATAACTATCTTAGAGAAATTGATTGGTCGGTCTGTTTTGCTTCGAGGGATGTTGATGAATGCACATTAGATTTTAGGAACATACTAAATCTTGGCATGCATGAATACATTCCATATTCTTACAGCAGATCTCAACAACAGCATGATCGCTCCTGGTTTAACGATAAGTGCAAACAAGCTATAAAAGCGATAGAGTCTGCTTTTCGCACCTATCAATTGCATCCATGTCCGGAAATGATACAAGTCTACCAGACTGCACGGAACACCTGCAAGTCCATTATCCAGAGAGAAAATTTTCTTTTTGACCAGAATATAAGACAAAGAATCTTGGCAAGCCGCAAAGGTAGCAAAGGTTTCTGGTCCCTGGTCAAAACCATCAGGAACAACTTCACCAGTTCCTCTATACCTTCACTACTTAATAATGGTGAAGTGATTGTTGACTCCCTGGATAAAGCTAATATTTTAGCTGCTAGATTCGCTTCAAATTCTCGTCTTCCACCAACTTCACAAACACCTGTTTTGCATCGCCCGTGTGAATGTGTACAAGCGCCAATACACGTTCGTACGAGGGATGTGTTCAGGGTCCTTAAGGGGATCAACGTCTCCAAAGCCGCAGGTCCTGATGGTTTTTCGCCTCTGTTAATTAAAAGCTGCGCCTCATCCTTAGCTAAACCTCTGCGCAAACTATTCTACTTGTCTTATTTGACAGGAAAATTTCCAACTGCTTGGAAACTTGCTCACGTTCAGCCTATTCCCAAGAAAGGAGAGGGTAGCGATCCCTCAAATTATCGACCAATTGCGATCACTTCGATTCTTTCAAAGGCTTTTGAATCTATCATTAACTCAAAATTAATGAAGTATCGAGAAACTAACCATCTCATCAACGATCGCCAATATGGCTTCCGAGCCGGACGCTCATCTGCAGACTTGCGGACCTTTCTTACGGAACGTTGGAACCGTAGTCTTCACAATTTTGGTGAGTCTAAAATCGTTGCCCTAGATATTTCAAAAGCCTTTGATAGAGTCTGGCATCCAGCCCTTTTAGCCAAACTCAAAGCACTTGGTTTCTCCCCTCCTATTCTATTATGGATTGAAAGTTTCCTATCTAGTCGCCAAATACGTATTGTATTAGATGGCGTTACATCTGAACCGCATCCCATAAATGCCGGTGTACATCAAGGCTCTGTTATCTCTCCAACTCTCTTTTTAATTTTCATTAATGATCTGCTTTCCTTTACTTTCAATCCCATCCATAGTTTCGCAGATGACAGTACTCTTGATTTCGCTTACTCCTTTGACACTCTTGCTGAATCCAGGGGGAATGCCGCACGTGTTAAATGAGATTGCATGACTAGATCATTGAATAACGATCTTAATAATATCCTCGCTTGGGGCAAAGCGAATCGCGTCGAATTCCATGCATTAAAGACCCAAAGCTGTCTTATCTCATTAAAACAAGATCATAACTTAACCACACCCGTTTCTTTTGATGGAGCATTAATTTCTGATTCACCGTCACTAAGCATTCTTGGCATTAATATTTCCAGTAAGTTAAACTGGACAGATCACATCTTCTCTGTTGCCAAAGAAGCATCGAAATGTCTTGGATTTCTGAAAAGGTGTAAGAAATATTTCAGCCCGTCAAATCTAGCGCTCCTCTACAAGTCCTACATTAGACCTAGAATGGAATACAACTCCCATTTATGGGCCGGGGCTGGTCGCACAGCTTTAGCTTCATTGGATATTGTCCAAAAGAGAGCCTTCAAGCTCATTGGCGATTTTGCAATAACTTGTCATATCGACTCACTCGAGCACCGCCGCAATGTTGGATGCCTTTCGCTCCTTTATCGCTATATGCATGGTCAATGTTCTGATGGATTATCTAGTCTAATCCCTTGTAGAATGATTCCTGAATTGCAATACTCGCGCTGCAAACCGTGCACATTCTTTAACCCTTCAAATTACTTTCGGCCGTACAGTAAATTTCCGTGATGCTTTTTTATCCCGAACAGTGCGAATGTGGAACAGCTTACCATCTTTTGTTTTTCCACGGCATACAATCTGCGGAAGTTTAAGGGCGACATACATCGGCACCTCCGCCACTCTCCTCATATCCCGTAATCCTTTCCCTATCTCCTTCCTGCCATGCTGTGCTTTGCATCATAGGGTATCCCCTGAGCTTGGCTTAATAATATAAAAAAAAAACATCCCACAAGCAATATGGAACCATGTGCCATCAAAATTAAATCCAGCCGACCCAGCTTCTCGAGGGATCTTTCCAAAGGACTTACTTACACTATCGACATGGTGGAATGGACCAGAATGGCTGCACAAAGGTGAAAATTTCAGGCCATCTCAATCTACGGTTATCCAAACCAACCTAGAACACAAAAGGATTAAAGTTCTCATAACTACAATTGAAGAAGAGATAATCCTGCTGTACCAATACTCCTCATTTCAAAAAACTATCCGAATAACAGCGTATTGTATCAGGTTCATCAACTGTCTACGAAAGCAATATCCAGCAAAAACTGAACTATCAGCAATGGAACTCAAAGACGCAGAAAAGAGTCTAATAAAAATATTGTAGAATTCAGTATTTCCCATTGAAATAGCATGTCTGCAGAAACAACAGCAAATTCCTAAAGAAAGTAGACTACTCCCTCTTAACCCAATACTCGATACAGAGAACATATTGAGAATCGGGGGACTTCTCACCGAAACTAATCTGAGCTACGACCAAAAACACCCAATTATACTTCCAAATAATCATCACCTCACGCAAACACTAATAGACCATATTCACCACTATGCGTTGCATGGAGGTACCCAGGTAATATTAACTACATTACGAAACAAATATTGGCTACTAAACGCTAGAAACAAGATCAGACATCGTATTCACAAATGTACCACTTGCTTTCGTTTTAACGCTCGGACTGCTTCGCAATTAATGAGTTCACTACCATCAGCCAGAGTAAACATCTCACTACCATTTCAACACACTGGCGTCGACTATGCAGGTCCAATTAACATAAAAACTTCATCACTTAGGACATCCAAATTCATAAAAGCATACATTTGTCTATTCATATGCCTTGCTACCAAAGCCATTCACCTCCAGCTTGTCTTTGGATTGTCCACTTCAGATTTTTTGCCCGCATTAAAACGCTTTGTGGGCAGAAGAGGTCTATGCACCCACATATACTCCGATAGAGGCACAAATTTCATCGGAGCTAATCGAGTATTACAAGCAAACCTAAAAAGAACTATTAAAAGCATTGAAACTACAGCAGCTGAAGAAATCGCCAATCAAGGCATAACATGGCATTTTAACCCGCCTGCAGCTCCACATTTTGGAGCATTGTGGGAATCGGGGGTAAAATCTACCAAGCGTCATCTATATAAAACAATAAAAAATACAACACTCACATATGAAGAGCTAAATACTGTGTTGATTCAGATTGAAGCGTGTCTCAACGCCAGACCACTGTCACCTCTCTCAAATGACGCAACAGATTACAATATTTTAACTCCAGGACACGTCCTCACAGTGCGTCACACACTCATTATAACAGAGCCACCTCCATTGAACCCGCTCCTACATCCACTCAAAAGATGGCAATATATCCAATCACTGGCTCACATCTTTTGGAAAAAATGGTCAAATGACTACCTCCACACCTTACAACAAAGAAATAAGTGGCAGACAAAAACGGACAGTTTGAAAATTGGTACACTCAAGGTTCTCATCAAGGAAGACCAGATCCCAGTAAGTCATTGGCCATTAGGACGAATAATCGAAGTACATATAGGACACAACAATTTGGTGCTCGCAGTCACAATAAAAACTCAAAAATCAACATTTTCACGTCCCATCACAAAAATCTGTCCTCTTCCTATCGATCAATAACGAACAAAAAAAATCCACCCTCATTTTTGCGGGGCGGAGGATGTTCAGTCCACCAACTAAACATTTTTCCTCGAAGCATCCAGGTACCTATTTCCCGCAAATAAACAAAAAATCTACAAAGAATCATTCAACTGGAAAAAAAACTTAAATACTTATCTGATAATTAAAAGGCTGCTGTCCTCTAATTGGTTCATCGAATTACACAAAAAAATCCCACGATGACATCCACAAGCTAAAAGGGACAAAATATTATTGAAAAATTAATTAAATTCAATAAAAATAATGCAAAACTTACCTGAAAATACATGATCTCCATGTATATCTTAGAATATAGAGACAACAGGAAGTGTTGATACCTGTAAAATTCGTGTGCATGAGCGTGGATTTTTCAGAGTATCATGAAGTAGCTCAGCATTATATTCAAGAAAGAGACAAATCTATGTTTAGCTGTCAAACGAAGTTTCTTTAATTTTCAAAAAATTTTCAACAATTCAAATCTATTAAAATATAACTTAAAAGTTATGAAAAGTGTTTTAATAATAGTGCTAAACAAAGCAAATAGTTTAAGTAATTATCTGTTCAAATTATAGTGAGAAATTTCTAAGTGATGTTCATGTAATTTCAGAATGAAGTGTTCGGTAAAAAATTGCCACAACAACACCAACGTTCGACGTGGGAAATCATTTTTTAGGCAAGTATAGTTTTAAAATATTATCTTGTGTACTTTACATATCTTTGTATATTAAATTAAATTAAAAATTCCCAACAAAGCGATGAAATGTCGAAAAAGCCTTCCTCCACCGAGATTTGTTTACGTTTGTGACAGCTGCGAAATTCCCTGAGTATGTTGGCGTAGTGACAGTGAATAAGAACATTTGCGATGGGAGCAAACGCAATATTTTCAAGCATATATCTTGCTGCCCCGCTCTCTGTATTGACTCAACTATACGGCTGTACTGAGCTTTCTCTACAGCGGCAACAGATACTAACACAACCAGAATTGGACTACGCCAAATTTGCCTAATCACACTTCATGTATTCTCTATATTCTAAGATGTATATACACAGTTGTCATGTCATCACTTTGACATTACGTCAACCAGATGCTCTCGTAGCAGCAACTGGTATAAACGTCGCTATGGCAACGCCATGAGGAGTACATCACATGACCATCTTCAGCAGCTATAAAAATGCGGCGAACGATAGCAAAAGCACCCATTTCCAAATCAGAGTTGATCTGATTAAGTCCTAAGCCTTGGAGTCTGTTCTGAGCAAATTCCTTATCCAAACCAGAAGTTAATTCTGAAATTCCATATAGAAGTAAATTCTACACCAACAAATTGAGGTTGACTCAATCCTAAAACAGAAGTTAATTCTGGCCGTCATATATATTTGAGGTTGACTGAATCCCAAAACAGAAGTTAATTCTGGTCAAACAATATTTGAGGTTAACTCAATCCTACACACAGAAGTTAATTCTCGCCGTCCTACATACTTGAGGTTGACTCAATCCACACACAGAAGTTAATTCTGGCCAAACAGATATTTGAGGTTAACTCAAAATTATCATATAGGAGTTGATCCTAAAACAAACATATTATTTGAGGTTAACTCAAGTACGTCGGCTAGGAGTTGATCCTAAGGATTGCAAAAGTGAGGTTAACTCAAGCAATCTCACACAGGAGTTAATCCGAAGGCCTAGACAACGTTGTACAAAGATTGGTCTAGATCTATCTCCAGAGGTTAACTCTGCACTAAGTACATTCAGAAGCTAATTCTGATCAAAGTGGAAGGAATTTCCTTCCCACACGTAGCAGTACTCAGATTGCTGCACTCATGAAAAGCGCACAAGATTCAACGTCGCAAGTGCCATCATTTCGATCTCAGACGCAGCAATATTCCAGTGTGCTGCAATCGAAAAGGTACGCACATGATAAACGTCATCAGTGCTGCCTTCATGCCCTCACGTACCAGCATGACAAAAACTGCACAATAAAAGCAGAATAGTTGGTTACGTTTATCAACGTCGCTTATAGCAGCCTTACAAGTTGTTATAATCGTGAAATAATACATTCCGTATTATACCTATATATTATGCCCTCACGTAACAGCTCGAGCAGAGAACTTCCCAACTGCCCTCACGTAGCAGTTTGAGTGAAACAGTTTAACTCTCAAGATCAGACAACATTTATTTGCTCTCACCACAACTGTCTCGTGCCTACTCAATTACCAAACTCTTCTTCTTCATTACAGGAATAAGAAAAAGAGCAACGCAGACGGACCACAGCTACGCCGACATTTTTTTATTGAATTTGTTTTGAATTGTTGTTTGTATTGAAATTTTTATTAGGTATTAAGTTTTAATGAACTTGTGAATTTTAAATTAATGATAAGTCTGAATGAATTGAATTGAATAAAAAATAAAATTTTATATTTTGAATATCCAAACTGAGTTATCCATAAAACCGTCACCCCATGAATCACTCATCCACATAAAGTCCACCATGGAGAATTTTCACCTACTGACCCAATTCGTTATTACTTGTTCCGCAACTGTGGTTGCCTCTTGATTAGGGACTGCATAAGCTCCAGGCCATTTACTGAAATATTCAATGGCAACTAATACATAACGGGGGCTCCGACATTATACTCATGTATTTCTCCTCTGCTCCTGTGTTGCGGCCCTATGCAAGCAGCACAGACTGTGCATCTGCGGCACCACTCCTCCACATCTTCTCGCATATGTAGCCAATAAAACCTTTCTCTTATTTTGGAAGTTGTTTTGTTCACTCCCAAATGTCCTCCAGAGGTTCCACCGTGCATTTCTTCTAGAACATCTTTGACGTTTGATGCTGGTACGACAATCTACATTCGGAATGTGCTTTCAACATGAAGAGAGTTCCATTGAACCCAGTAACTTTTCAGCTTCTCAGTCCGTTCCAAAATATCCTTCCAGTGTGGTCTTTCCATCTCTTCTTTCCAAGCGAGAATAGGTTACATGTCCGGATCTTCTCGTTGTGCTGTTCTCATGTCCTCGTTGTCCCAACCTGTAGGTGGTTCCACGGCTACCAATTGTAGAGTTGCTGTTGTTTATTTTTCTTCAACCCGGGCGTAATGTTTGCATTCAAGTTTGCATGGACGTCTTGAAAGGGCATCTGCATTTCCATGGATACGACCTCTTCGGTGTTCGATTTCAAAATCATAAGCCTGGAGTCGCTCTATCTATGTCGCCACTTATCCCTCAGGGTTCTTAAACTGCAAAAGCCATGTAAGCGCTGCATGGTCGGTGCGAAGGATGAATTTCTGCCCGTACAGATATTTATGAAAATTTTTGTTGAACTTGCAATGGCAAGTAGCTCTTTTCTTGTAGCACAATAATTTTTCCCTGACTTTGAAAGTGCTTTGCTATAGTAAGCTACTGGAACTTCTTGGCCATTCTCCTCCTGTGAAAGCACTGCACCAATACCTTCATTGCTAGCATCCGTGTCTAATATAAATGTTTTTTCCAGCTTTTGATAGTGTAGTACTGCGTCTTCACAGAGCTTTTGCTTAAAAATTTCAAAACTTTCGTTGCATTTATCCGACCATATGAACGGCTTTCCCTTTTCTGTATGTTGATGTAGGTCGTTACTATATCCGCAAAACCTTCCACGAATTGCCTGTAGTAGGCAGCTAAACCAAGAAAACTCCGTAATTGATGTTTGTCCTTTGGAACTGGCCAATTTTTGACGGTTTCTTTCTTCTCTGGATCGGTTCTTACTCCTTGTGATGAAACTATGTGCCCCAAATATTTAACTTCATTTTTGAATGGAGCACATTTACTCGCACTGAGCTTCAATTGATCACACTTTGAATTTTTATGTCAATTGCCACCACTTCATTTCGCGAATTTATTCCACTTCTGACACCAGTTGTTGCGAACTTGACCTTTGGTTCGATATTTAAAACACAATATTAAATATGTAATATACAAGTTCTTTATTTCACTCCAGATTATTCTGGAGTGTTCTATTCCAGAGGCTTCTTGACTACATATTCTATTAATTCTATTTCTGAACCTTCCTGAAGATTCCATCATCGATTCTCCGAACCTGAAGTTGTTTACTCTCCATTGCCAGTAGATGACACCAGTTGTCTCTTTATATTGCACGTAACAATATGTACCTAATTGAGGCAAAAGAAAACAGCGAAAATGGGACAAAATTATAAAAAGAAAATCATTTGCAGATGCACAGCATGCACCCATATGCTAAAAACACAGAAAACAAAAAAACAAAAAAAAGGAGAAATTACCCCAGAAAGTCTTTAACCATTCCCGCAGAACAAATCGAGGAGACAAACACGTCGTAATCCGAAGATAAACAACACCACTCAAAATTAGTTGGAAGGGACAAAAACACGGAGAAACCATTCAAAATAAGATAAATGAACAGAATAAATACAAAACAAATACACAGAATAACGAAGAAATAAAGAAATCAAAATTAAAAATAGACACGACGAAAACTCGACTTGACAGCACAACAATTCATATCAAGTTAGACTACTATTTAAGCACGAAGGCAGTCCCCAACAATGTCCCCAACTTGTCTTTAAACAGGTTCTTTCAAATTGAAAAGAAGTGTCAAAAAGATCCACACTTTAGAGGAATATATTGAGTTGGGTCATATGGTACCACAAAAAGGGACCAATTAATGGAATACCGTTCAAGGTATTTATCTGCTGTATTACCTCCCTCATAACGCCATAATGAAAGAAAGCTCCACTACCAAACTGAGGGTAGCGAACAGAGTAGTGGAGATCCAAGAAAATTCAAAGAACCATGTCTGGAGGCACATACCAACAAAGGATAATCAAGCAGACATATAGTCCAGTCAAATAAGCCGAAAAAATGCAAAAGATCGTATTTAATTCCTTTCAGGCTGCAATTTGGAGGGTTGGTGTAGGGTGGTCCTGGGAGTATTGTCACAAAAATGCGGCGTCCCAGGGCCAAAACAAAGGGGTGAAAGATAATAAAAACACCCCCGAACGCGTGATTATCTATTTGCCATGCGTGTGGACCGGAAGTGGTAAAATTTTTAACAAATTTAAAAATGCCATTTTATTCAAAATATGATTCTAAATAAAAAAGTCCATGGTGACCAACCCCTATCTCGTAAGAGTGCGACAGGGACAGCGAAAGAAGCTAAGGGTGGACACATCGCTATATCCACGAACATGTGTCCGGTTTTTTCAATTCTGCAACATTTTGGTTCAGGAGCTACCAACCAAGAGAAGCGTGAATGTTTCGGTGGAGGAGCAGAAAAACGGGTGGAGTGAAGAATGTTATCGGATTATATGTTGCAGAATATTTGCGTTCATGTTTTACTGTCGTGTGTTTGGAACATTTTTGATTTTTTCTTAGAAATTTTGGTTGGTTGTGCAAAGCCAGACGAGATATGATGACTTTTGCCTTAGAATTCTTACTTTTAAGTTCATTATGTCTGCAGTTTTACACACTCGATGTTGTTTAGGGTTTTAGATAACTGCGATTGCGTAAGCGTGGGAAAAAATAAGCAGAGAGGATTGTGTGCATTTCCTGTTTGTTTTTAATTTTTGTAATGTTTCTTGACGGAAGGGGTAGGATATGGGGTTGCAGGACACACGGGAAGAATGGGATGTAATATATTAATGGTATAGATTAGATGGGTGGGATCTGGGATATTTAAATGGTTAAAAATAGAAGCGTTACATTATTTAAAAATTTATTACTGACAAATCAAAGTAGTAATGTAAAATTTGCAGATGCTTTCTTTTTTAAAAATAACAAAAAAAAAGTTTTACTAATTCCCAATATGATTTACTGCAATAAATGTCTCTTGCCATTTTCAAATCAACAAATCAAATCAAATTAAAAGCATTTGTTTCATGTACCAGGCAAATTTTAGCTACGTAGAACGTTGGGCAGTATGATATTAAAGATTAACAAATCAGAAAAATAAACAATAAACTCATTTCATTCATTATTATGAATGGGTGGAAACCAGATCAGACAACTAGAATACATATACTAAAGAGCAAATAAGATAATATTAAGAGCAATTTAAGACTATGAGCTGCACTCAGGGTGTTCTATGAATTGTTGACAAGCTATGAATATGCAAGAAAGTATTTTGGGGTGAAAATCGTTCAAAATATTATTCTAACTGTGGTCGAAGCTGACTTAGATAGGTGGCTAGAAATTGGAAAGTCTGAACGGCTTACTATCATCTGAGATAAAAGTATTTTTATTAGGGTTTTTGTTCAGTAGTTATATTAGTTCATAAGATTTGAAGTATACAACTTTCACCCCCCCCCCCCCCCACCGCACCTTACCATCCTACCCCTTCTTAGCATTTCAATATTGCTTGCCCAACCGAGACCTGTCCATAGCTGGGCGGTTGACAACTATTTGTGGAACACCACTAACAACCACAAGTAGACTGTAAAACTAAATTTCTAAATACCCACATTTAATATCGTTAATATATTACATCCCATTCTTCCCGTGTGTCCTGCAACCCCATATCCTACCCCTTCCGTCAAGAAACATTACAAAAATTAAAAACAAACAGGAAATGCACACAATCCTCTCTGCTTATTTTTTCCCACGCTTACGCAATCGCAGTTATCTAAAACCCTAAAAAACATCGAGTGTGTAAAACTGCAGACATAATGAACTTAAAAGTAAGAATTCTAAGGCAAAAGTCATCATATCTCGTCTGGCTTTGCACAACCAACCAAAATTTCTAAGAAAAAATCAAAAATGTTCCAAACACACGACAGTAAAACATGAACGCAAATATTCTGCAACATATAATCCGATAACATTCTTCACTCCACCCGTTTTTCTGCTCCTCCACCGAAACATTCACGCTTCTCTTGGTTGGTAGCTCCTGGACCAAAATGTTGCAGAATTTAAAAAACCGGACACATGTTCGTGGATATAGCGATGTGTCCACCCTTAGCTTCTTTCGCTGTCCCTGTCGCACTCTTACGAGATAGGGGTTGGTCACCCTGGACTTTTTTATTTAGAATCATATTTTGAATAAAATGGCATTTTTAAATTTGTTAAAAATTTTACCACTTCCGGTCCACACGCATGGCAAATAGATAATCACGCGTTCGGGGGTGTTTTTATTATCTTTCACCCCTTTGTTTTGGCCCTGGGACGCCGCATTTTTGTGACAATACTCCCAGGACCAGCCTACACCAACCTTCCAAATTGCAGCCTGAAAGGAATTAAATACGATCTTTTGCATTTTTTCGGCTTATTTGACTGGACTATAGTTTCTCGTGGTATAATGACATCGTTATTAGTTCACAATCGCAGTTGGTGAAAGGGCCCATCATGCTTATCGCAATCTGAAGGGCTCTGGCTTACATCCAATCACGTTTGTGAAACAGATTTTTATTATTTTATTGTTTAATTTATTCAAAATTCATCTAGTTGATTACTACAATATTACTTCAATATTCCATGCAAAAAAAGAGAAAAACGAAATGAAAAACAATAAAAACAAAAGAAGAAAGCCAAAACAAGGAAGCAGATTAACTTAACTAATATCCGATTTGAGCTGATTTTTCAGTTGCAATTTTGAAAAATTCAAATTAATACTGTGGAAATGCTCATTAAAGAGCGGGACACGCAGTTAAAGGTTCGTTCGCACCGTAGGTGGTTCGAAGGTAAGAATGGTGGAGAAAGTAGTGGCTTCTGAGCGAGGGGGTCGGAGTTGATATACCAATTGAGCTTAACAGAAGTGGAGAATTGATTGTTCCCTACAAAATATCAAAAATTAAGACAATTCTAGAGATATTACGTCTAGTTTCCAGCATCTGCAAGGATAACAAGTTTAAGCGATCTATATAGGCAGGTAATATAACAGTGTTACTCCAAAGAAGGGCACGGAGTGCGAATCGGAGGAATCTGCGTTGAACAGCTTCAATGCGAATAATCTGCACTTGGTAGTAAGGGGATCAGACAGGGCTGGCATATTCTAGTATCGACCTGCAAAAGGTGCACTAAAGAAGTTTGGTAATGTTAGGGTCGTCAAATTCCTTAGACCATCTCTTAACAAATCCCAAAATCGAATTGGCGCTACTGGTTATGTAATCGATGTGATCCTCAAAAGAAAGGCGAGAATTGAGAATCACACCTAGATCTTTGGTTTTGTCAAACCTGTATAAAGAGCCCCCTTCTAGGACATAATTGAAGTAAATTGGGGAAATATTGCGAGCGAAGGTCATAGTTGTGCATTTATCAACGTTTAGAGGAATATAATTATTGGAACACCACTTATGAAAAGTGGCTAAGTCAACGTTTAAAAGAGCACATCATCAATATATAACAACATGAAATATTTTGGCTTCGTCCGCATAACAGAGTATTCTGCAATTAGGTAAAAGCAAGGATACATCATTGATATATATATAATAAATAGTAATGGGCCAATAATAGTACTTTGAGGCTCACCACAGGTATTAACTATCTCAGCAGAAAGTGCTCCGTGAAATATAGCTCGCTGCGTACGGTTAGACAGATAAGAAGATAACCACTGAATAGATAGGGGGCGACCAAGAATGGAGAGCTTGTGGATTGCAATTCGATGATTAATTTTATCGAAGGACTAACAGATTAGCCGTGGTTGATTTATTCTTTAAGAAACCATGCTGAAAAGATCCCAAGAATGGTTTACAGTGAAAGTGGAGCACGTCACTGACCAAGGCTTCAAGTTGGCAATGGGCCTATAATTTCAAACATCCGATTTACTTCCCTTCTTATGTAGAGGAATAATCCCAGAGTACTTGCATGACTTTGGGAAGGACCCAGAGGACAAGGACAAATTAAATAGATAACACAGAACGTGGGACAAGAACGAGCCGCATTTCGTGAATGTTAATGGATACAACGATGTGTCCACCCTTAACTTCTGCGAGATAGGGGTTGGTCACAATAGAATTCTTTATTTCTAATCATATTCTAAATAAAATACCATTTTTAGTTTTTTAAAAACTTTGTCTCGTCTTGGGAAATAGATTATCACGGGTGTTTTTATTTTCTTTCACCCTTTTGTTTGGCCTTGAAACGCCGCATTTTTGTGACAATACTCCTAGGACAAACCTACACCAACCCCCAAAATTGAAGCCTGAGACAAATTAAATAAGATCTTAAGCATTTTTTCGGCTTATTTGACTGGACTAATAACTCAAATGCAAAATAATAGTGCATACAAATCTAAGTAGTTTCTGGACGAGGTAGGCAGCACATATATAACACATAGCTTCGTAAAAGAACACAATAGATAAATTTATTAAGTTTTAGAAGACACAAAAACAACATTCACCCAAGTGTAATGCTCTTTTACTATGTTACTTGGAGTATAGCGTAACTTTAACCACTCGACCAACAAAGCCGAGTACCACAGAAATTTTTGTCGCAGATCGATAAGGCTTAGGGCTTGAAAATAAAAATAAAAAAATATAAGAAAAAAGCGTAATGCGCTTTAGTAGAAAAATATTACTTTTCGCCAAGTGTAGTATTCTCATATTACGTTACTTTAGGTATATGAACATTATAAATTAATATCTTCAAAACGAAGCCGAGAAATGATAGAGGTAATCAATAGTAAATAATACTATCGTTTTTGGAGGAATACTATTATTAACAACAGCACAGTATTATTGCTGTATTATTCATGAAAAATATAAAATATTAGGGTTCATCTGGCATTTGAATTAGAAAAATTAGGTACTCCGTTCTCAAGATATGATTTTTTGAAAATGACGGTCCATCGTAAAATCAAGAAATTTTTAGAACACCAAAGGCGCAGGGGGGGGGGGGGGGGGCACAAGGGCACAACCAGGAAGAGAGGAACTCGCACGATATTTAAAACTCGGCAATTCAAAGTTATGAGAAAGATGCATATATGTATATGGTCATCCGAGGACCAATTTTAGGGCAACCGAGTTGTAGGATCGAGGCTTCTCCATGAAATGTGAAATTAGTAAAAGAAGCGGGAAGACGGTGGTGGTTCAAGTAGGGAAAGGAGTACAAATCAGAGTTTATATTTTAGATTTTAACTCATTTCGCTTACCACTGAGCCACCATAGTATGTTTTATCCAATTCTTCGTTTAAGTTCACTTTATACATATACATTCAGAAACGTATAAGCCATACAGATACAGCTTACAAAACCTGTTTTTTGCTGGGCTTTTTGAGCAAAATTGTTTATTTCCCAAAATTGGCCTCTGAGAAAACCAAGGCTCCATCGACATTTTGAATTGCACACCAAAATAAAACTACAACATCCAATAATGAATAACAAACTGAAATTCGTAAGTCTGTAAAGTTATTAGAAGTTTTAATATATTGCTGCGAACGTGGCCTTTGGTTCGTTATTTAAAACACAATATTAAATATTTAATATACAAGTTCACTTCTATCATACAAAATTCATAAACCTTCAATTAATCAACTCAACTTTAATTATCGCTAATACTTTACTTTCAATTATCGCAATCCAATTACAACACTTTCGCTTCTTTAGTACTTTCGCTTGTTAACACTGCAACGTCTAAGACAACACTCTTTTTCTGGCGGTGACAACTGTTATATTTATACCCTAGAAACTCTCCAGATTATTCTGGATGTTCTATTCCAGAAGCTTCTTGACTATTTTATTCGTTCTATTCCTGAACCTTCCCGAATATTCCATCATCGATTCTCCGAACCTATTGCACTATACAATATGTAGTTGATAGACCAAAATCTTGCGAAATTTTTAATATACAGGGTAACCCAGTTATAAATGCGAATATTTAAACATATGAATGCATATACCTAATTATAATTAAGAAGTTCATAAAACTTGTTTTGAATTTCGTTCTTGTTAAGATATGCGTAATTTTGTGTCTTTCAAAAAATTCGCTTGCTTTATTTACTATTTCGACCATACCTCCAGATCCATAAGCCACAACTGCATGATTGTGGACTTAATTTTTAAGGAAAAAGATGGCTTTCATAATTTATTGCAATGCTTTTAGTAGTTTGCGAAACAGTTAAGATAGATACACGAAAAGTACTTTTATTTCATTGAATGACGACTTAATAAATAAATGGAAGATAATCGGAATACTTTTTTCTGTGAAATCTACTAGAGAAGCATGCCAATTTTTCATGCCTCCTACGTAAAAATTGGGCGCAGCCTATCTGTAACTTTCCCCAGGCTAAAAATGAGAGGATAAGTACTATTTGCTATTTATCTAAGTACACATTTTATTATTATTATTTTATTTTCCGTACAGAGTTGTTGGAGTTTTCTTTCGACTGATTTTTTGATTACGTCGCTATTCATACTATATATGTATATAAGATTTCGCAGTCAAAGTGGGAGCGCAATTAGCATCAACAACTAGAGTATTGTACAGTGTAGGGCTATCGTCATCCGTCCGGGTTTCCCCGGATTTTTCCTAGGTTGTAGGGCGTTCGGACGGGGTTTTCTATACCATCCGGGTGTTAAAAGTTTTGAAACCAATTAATTAAAAATTTAATTTTTGTGTGTACTGTATGTGTACGGTGTGTCTGATAACTTGGATCCAAATGAATCCATTGGGATACATTTTTTGAAGAATTCTCATTTTGGATAAATGGATACTTTTTTTTTTGCAATGGATACAGCTTCTTGCATATTTCTTGCTTAGAACAATGAAATAATGTTGCAAAGCTTGCGAATTTATGAACGCATAAAGTTATAATTTCGGCGGCAAATCTTATTATTGTTAACTTGCAAGTCCATAACCTTCAGACTTTTCCCATCCCATTTACTACTGAACCCTAATCGTACATTTGCAGAAAGTATCTGTTCTATTAAAAAAAAAACCGTACTGAATTTTTAGAGCTAAAACTATCTCAATTTTAACTCGTTAGGCTGTGAAGCTGTGGGATTGACTTATGGTAAACTTTCGAGGTCGAAAAAAAAAACAAAAAAAAATTTTATTCAGGGCTGTGGTACGTATTTTAATTTGACAATAACTAAGTTACTTCGTTTGCCTGTTTATGCTGTTGGCTACATGGAGGGCAAAAATATCGGACTATTTTTACAATTTATGCAATTTAAGTAGTAACTTAAGATTGGAATGTACACACAAACTCTATTTATGTTAGTCCCTACTTTATTGTGTTTTTGTTTTCGTTTTGATTTCGTTTTTATATATATATATGTGATGCTCATGCTTGCGTAATTCTTCAGACTTGATTCCTTGCCGGGCACGAACATTGTATTAATTCATGCAGCGCTAGCTTAGATACTTATATTTGATTTTATTATATTGCTGTTCTTTTTTCTATTCTTCACAGAGTCTATAGCACTGTCTTCTTGACACTACTAAACATTTTTTTCTGTTCGCAGTCGCTAATTACTTATCTTATTTTATATTTTTCTATCAATTAAGACTCTACCAATGTACACTATTGTAATGTCGAAATACCAAACGTTCTAGGACGTGGCCTTGTGGCCAGGGTTGGAAATAAATGAGTTTTCTATTCTATTCTATTCTAATATGATTAAATTTTATAGCCTGCTCAACTAGCTAAAGTTGTCCGTTCTTAAAAGGAGATTCTCTTTTAAGTTTGTAAAATTTTTTAATCTTTAACATTTTTTTTTTAATTTTTTTTTTAACATTTTTAATTTTCTTCTATTTTATACCCTAGATGATACAACGTTTGTCATTCCGTTTATAATGTATAGAAATACTACTCTGTTCCGAGGCTTTTTCGATTTTGTATTCCATTAAGTCTAAATCTATTGGAGCTGATGCTTTGCCACCCAAATTCGTAAAGCTACTAGTGAACTACCTGTCATGTCCTTTAGCTCATATTTATAATTTGTGTCTTACCACTTCACAATTTCCTTCTCAATGGAAACAAGCAATAGTTGTTCCCATTCCAAAGAAATCCCACACACAAATCTGGGAGTATGTGATGGCAGAGAGTATATTGTTAGTCTGACAATTCCGCCAAGGTCACAGTTGTGTATATGTACTCTTAAAGGTCACATCGGATATCCACAAGGCTCTTGAAAATGATCATTTAGCAGTACCGGTCCTTCTCGATTTCAGTAAAGCCTTTGATTCGGTGAGCACCACAAGTTGATCTGCAAACTTGGCACAAAATATCGCTTCGCCTTATCGGCCGTTACGTTAAGTTCTGCTTTCCTATCTAATCGTCGACAAGTTGTAAAAGCGCGGAATTCTATCTCTGCTCCGTTGCCCCTTTTCGCTGGTGCTCCCCAAGGTTCGCCCTTTGGTCCTATTCTCTTCTACCTCTATATAAATGACTTCCCTTCTGTTATGAATAGCACATCTGTGCACTTGCTTGCTTGCAATTTGAATAATTGCACGCTTGAATAGTTAGAGTCAATTAAGAATTTAGGAATTCAACTCAATTCTAAATTTAGTTATAGCGACAACAACAGCACTTTGATGGGAAAAATTTATGGTAGTCTTCGTCAACTATCTATTTCCTCCAGCTGTCTGTCTGTGGATTTTCACAGGAAATTGACGATGGCTCTTATTGTCCCCCATTTTAACTATCGGAGCCGTTGTTTTTAACAGAATAGAGTTACTGTAGCCTTAAACGACGTCATACGTTATATTTATAGACTTCCTAGAAACGCTGATGTATCTGCCCTTGCTACGTCCCTCCTCGGAAGCTCTGTAGAAGCCTACTTGACTCGTTGTAGGCTTATTTTCATTCATAGCTTAAGTTATACTAAATCCCCTGCATATCTCTCCGAAAGCCTACAGTTCTTACACTCGAATAGAGGTCTTCAGCTTCTCGTCCCGAGATGTACATGTAGGTAAGGTGAGCGCTCGTACTTCGTCCAAGTTACCCGAAAAAGGAACTCTCTTCCAAATTTAATCCAGCACACGGGTTCCTGGCTTAACCTAAACCAAACTAATCAAAGATTATCTCAATTTGTATTAGATTGTGATTGGTATTATTTATTAGACCTTCAAATTCTTGTTACATTCTCTTAATTAATTTTTAATTTTATTTACCTATTTATTTATTATTTACTTTTGTTATCTTTTGTCTTCTTTTTAATTTGTTGTATTTTTCTTTTCGTTCTTTTATTTGGGCTCTGTATTTTTAAGTTCTCTTTTCCTTTTTATACCCTAGATGAAATCTATAGGGTATGCTAAGTTTGTCATTCCGTTTGTAACACCTCGACAAAATGATGGTAGAGCAAAATGGATTGGACACCCACACATCATATTAAAAGTTATTTTGATTTTTGCATGTCCGTCCGTCTGTCTGTCCGTCCGTCTGTCTGTCCGTCTGTCTGTCCGTCCGTCTGTGCGTACGATAACTCGAGAACGCGTATACTTAGAGAACTGAGATTGTGTACACGGAAAAAAGTAAAATTAAGTTCGAAAATGACACAAATCGGGCAACTCCTTCGTGCTGTTGCCATACAAAAATCTCGTTTTCCACTATATATTTGGACACTGCCTGAGAACGCGTCGACTTAGAGAGCTGAAATTTAGTACGTGGTGTTTTCATTGTACTAGCAAATAACATTTTAAAAATGGACTAAATCGGACAACTCCTTGGTGTTTCCATATAAAAATAGGTTTTTTACGTATACTGTGAAAACGATCAGCCCAAGAGATTTTTATTGTACTAAAAACTTCTTCAGAATATGAAATCCTATAAAATTGGTTATAATAATTTTTTTTGTCCGACGAACCGTTCTAGAAATATATGCGAAAACCCACTGCAAAAATCAAAATTGCTCATACGAAATTTCATACCGACATTCATCTAGGGTATCATAAGAATTGGTCTTAGACCAATATTAGCTTTTTTACTTCTTGATCTTTGGATTTCTTTTTTATTTGTTATTTTATCCATTTTTATACCCTAGATGAAATCTATAGGGTATACTAAGTTTGTCATTCCGTTTGTAACGCACAGAAATAATGCTAGTATAGAAAAATTAGTTGGACACCCAAGTTATTTTGATTTTTGCATGTCCGTCTGTCCGTCCGTCCGTGCGCACGATAACTCGAAAACGCGCACACTTAGAGAGCTGAAATTTTGTACGCGGACTTTAAAATAAAAAAGTAAAATTAAGTTTGAAAATGAGATAAATCGGGCAACTCCTTCCACTATATACTTGGACACCGCCTGAGAACGCGTTCACATAGAGAGCTGAAATTTGGTACATAGTATTTTCATAGTAATGGCAAAAAAAATTAAAAAAATGGAATAAATCGGTCAACCCATTCTCGGTGTTGCTATATAAAAATTTAGTTTTTTACGGATAGTGTGAAAACGATCAGTCCTAAACATTTCTATTGTACTCTTCTCTTCAGAATATGAAGTCCTACGAAATTGGTTATGATCAATTTTTCTGTCCGTCGAACCGTTCTAGAAATATATGCGAAAAACCACTGCAAAAATCAAAATTGGTCAAATGTGTGCCCATACAAAATTTCATACGGGCATTCATATAGGGTGTCATAAGAATTGGTCTTACACCAATATTAGCTTTTTTACTTGTTTATTTTTATTTTTATTTTAACATTCTTTTTTTCACCTAATTGTACGATACAACAGTTATATTACAAACGCACCGTGCTCTCTCGAGAGTACGCACGTTTAGGATTTTTTTTGGTTAAATAAACAACTGATCGTCATTCTTAAAGGAAAATTTATTATTCACTATCTATTTTTTTTATTGATTACTATAATTGAGTTAAGTTTAAGCTTAAACTTTTCTCAATAAACTCAATGTTACAAAAATCTTTTAAATTGGCAAACACTTATGTTATATTTGGCATTAGATCTTTCACGGAAAAAAATTCATAGTCTCACAATCGTTTATTGGTAAATCTCTAGATTATCTTTATGATTAAATCCTTCACAGAAATATTCTATAGTTCACAAATCTTTTATATTGGCAGGTATTTTGATTATCTTTTTGATTAGCACTTTTTAAACCCCGACTTTTACTTCTTAGCTCTGCCCAGTGAGCGGTTAAAAAACAAACTCCCCGAGGTTTGGGCAAATTGCACCCAGGTACCCACGATATCTTGCAAAAAGCTTTTTTGTCTTTTTATTGCTTTCTCACGACGCGACGTTAAAAATCGTACGTGAGAGAAAATGTACAAAAGTTTTGATGCAAGCCATATGCATCTATGCAAACTGTAATCCGATATGCACTTGTGCGCCATTCTTGAAATGTTAATTTTAATAGGGCGCGAATAATTGTGATAATTGTATGTATGTATGTACATACAATTAGATTGGATTAAGTAAGTAATGTACGTATGTACAGTGTACATATGGAAAAAAAAGTAAGAATACACTGTATGTAGGTAAGTATGCATACCGTGTGAGTGGAATGTGTGTCTGATAACAAAATGTAATTTATGCTAAATTGCATTTTGTTATAATGTGGGAATGCATTTCTAAATGCATTTTGAATTTATATTGAAATTTTAAATGAAATTAATTTTGATTTTCAGGGTCATTTCTGCGATAAATCAATATATTACATAGGGCAATATATTGATGTATTCATCTTATGGTTGTGATTCGGGGCATTGGGCACCTAACTCACAACACAACGCCTAATAAATGTAATGTAGAGAAAAATGGATTGGACACTCACGTAAAATGTTAAACATATTTTTGGTTTTTGCATGTCCGTCAGTCGGTCTGTTTGTCCGTCCTCACTCGAGAGCGCGCTGACTTAGAAAGCTGATTTTTGTTTTAAAAGAAAAGGTTCAAAAATGTAACAAGTCGGGTAACACCTTCGTAAAGGCCGAATTACAATGGACACAACGCAATGCAATGGAACGGAGAAAAATGTCAAAACGGTTTTCTTTGTATGCTTCTCAAATGGAGCTGCGCACAGTGAACGGAGGAAGTCGCAGTCGTGCGCAACAAGTTTTGATAAAATCTGAAAGTTACGCAACAGAACGGATAAGCATAACCTCAAATTTGTGTTAACGGATTGTTTATTTCGCTCCTGCGATATGCAGACTAAATGTGTTATAAAAGAAGAGAAAGAAAAGTAGCATTAATAGCTACTGTATTAGAAAATAGAATCATTCATACAGGATTTTAACAAACTCAACAATAATACGTACATTCATGTTTGTTTAAAAAACTGCTGTGAGTCCATTCTTTTTTATGTTACTAAAGACAACGTTGTAATATCTCGTAGTGTTTCTATCATAAACAGAAAATTTAACAGAGTTTTATAATTTAATTAATTAATTTGTTGGCCCAAACTTCGCTTTCACTTAAATTAAGTATGCGTCCGTTGTAACCAGATAGCATGAACTTCAGTTTTGCTGCGTAAATTTAACATTTCTCTCCGTGCCGTTGGATTGCGTTGCGCCCATTTTACTTCACCCTTAAGGTTGGCCTAAAAAAATTCTTTTTCACTATATATTTGAACACTGCCTACGTGTCAACGTAGAAAGCTTAAATTATGAATACGAAGTTTTTATAAACATAGTAAACGCAATCTTAAAAATGGACTAAATCGGGCAGCCCGTTCATGATGATGCCATTCAAAAATTGAGGCTTTTTACGTATACTGTGAAAACGAATAGTCGTAGATGTTTTTCTTGTACTGAAAAGTTCTTCAGAATATGATATCATATAAAATTAGTTTTGGTAAGTTTTTGCTGTCCGACGAAACGTTATAGAAATATATGCGAAAAACCACTTCAACGATCAAATTTGCAGAGAGGTGACCGTACAAAATTATATACGGGAATTCTTCTAGAGTATCGAAAGAATTAGTTATTCATTTTTTACTGATTTAATTTAATTTTTTAATTTTTTTAATTTTTTTTTTATATTTTTTCATTAAAAAAAAACGGGTGCTGGACTTGTCCGCGTTACAGTCAGAGTCTGGGCTTTTCTATATATTTATCCGATATGGTGGGTTTAAGTTTAAATCGTTATAAATCGTAAATAGTCAACTGGGGAAAAAATTTATTTTTTGATGCAAAAAAGTTAATTTGCACATTCGACGAGTCAAAATATGTCAATATCAGAAGTCGAGAGCTATCTATCTACTAGTAGTGTGGCAATCGGGGATTTCCGCTGCATATGAAAAACGCAAATTGCTATCATTGTTATTTTGGCAGTTATATCATAAAAATAAAACTGGATACTCTTCTGGATCATGGGATATATTTTCCGAAAATTTGGATCCAAATAATTATGCTCGGAATATTATGTAAGATATAGGATGGGTATAACTTAATATAGAATTAATATTCACGTTTAAGAGAGAAAAACATCGGATTGTTTAAGGAAACGGGGAAGTGCAGGCATCTGCAATCTACTAAGAACATGCTGTTCTACGGCCCAGTGCAAGTTTATAACAATTTGATAAGTCTTACTGGATTTTTTGCGTAATATATACAACTGAGAATACTCGATGCACTGCAATTGAAAATACTGTTTTATTTCTACAAGACAAGAACATCGAAATTGATCACAAAAAATTGATAGATGACTGGGTGAATTTAAAAACTTTCAGTCAAAATCTAAGCGACCAAGACAGACTTTAACGGCAAATCAACCTTGGATTAAAATTTTAAAAACTTCAAATGCTCATTTGTGCACAGGTTTTTTCAAGTGTTTTTTATCATAGCTCATAATTCCAACGTAGACAGAATGTTTTCACTAATTTCTCACCAAAGGACCAAAGAAAGAAACAATATATAATTGTAAAGATTTTAATTGTGTTGATTTTTATTAATTCTTCCTTCTTCAAAACAGCTTCCTTGTTGTTTTGAGGGCTATATTGAAGACTAAATGGTATAAAAGGTAATAAGTTGTCTTTAATTCCTTTAGTTAATATTACATAATTTATGTTTTCTTTATACAAAAGTAAAATTGTACCTTTAACTTTAAGAAGATTTATTTTTGTTCCTAAATAGAAGATTGATTGTGCATTTCGTTGTCATCATTTTGTTTTACTGTTTTTTGTAAACTGAATAATTTTATAGTAAATAAATAAAAACACCGTATAACAATTTGAATCCATTTCATTAGTAAGTATAATAAGGAACATTATCTGGGAAGAATGTCTTGATATTATGCTAACAAATACGGTGCTTTCGGGCTCGTTGTCCTAGTTTCATAATTTTAGAGATGGCAGCCCTATACATGTGGAATAACTTCCTATAAACCACCCATCAGCAAACAAATAAAGTATTCATTTTATTTACGAAAACGGTTTGGGCTGTTTCCAATCAATTCGAGTGTGGAATTCTGCAGTAATTTATTGTAAAAGCTTGGCTTTGTCTTCTACTATTCTGTATCTCTAAGATATCTCCTTTTTTCAAAATTCAAATAGTGTCGTGTTTGATAAGATTGCATGAAGAGAATACATAACTACAACATATGACGGTTTTCAATTTATGTTATCACGCAGGTACTTAAGTAGAAAAAATCTAAATAGGTCTGAGGCATATTCTAAATTAATCCCCGTATGTAATTCCGTATGCACACCCCTCTGTGCAATTATATTTACCATTTTTATGAAAACGCCGTGTACAAAATTTCAAATCTATACATCGAAGTGTTCTCAGACACTGTCCAAATACATATGATAGTGACAAATGAAATTTTTGTATGGCAACCCTACGAAGAAGTTACCCGATTTTTCCAATTTTCCAACTTAAATCAAAATTTTTTTAAAAAAGGCCATACCCAAATTTAAGCTTTCTAAGTGTTCTTGAGTTAACGATAGGACCGACGAATGGACAGACAGACGGACAGACAGGAAGACAGATGGACAGACAGACAGAGGCTGACGGACGGACTGACGTACATCCAAATATCATAATAACCTTTAATATTATTTCATTTTGCCCTACCACTATGCTTTTCAAACGAAATGGCATAATTAGTATATCCTGCAGATTTCATCGAGGATGCAAAAATCTTAATTACACTCCAATGCATTAAAACTAAAGACTGCTTAGATGAATAGTTAACATTTAGTAGCCACTACTCAATTAAAATGCGTTTCCAATACCTTTTTTAAATTTTGTTTTGTCTATTCTGATTGAAGTTATGATATTAAATAGATTATATACCATTCAGTTTATGTACTTCATCTTGAGGTCGAAGAACCTCCAAAGTGTAATTAAGCTTACCTCAAACGAGAAGATTTATACATTAAGAGACCGGGATCGAAAGCTGTTTTGCAAGGAAACTCTTACTATAACGTAACCGAAGAGCAACTCTGATAGAGGTGTGCTCTACAGTTGCTCTTATATTGTGCTGAGCTTTTCACATATACTTCGCGCCTCTTTTGAAATCCGTAGCTTCTCTATGTTGATATTAAAAGCTTATTATTCTGACGACCCTCATCTCCACCTGCTGTTCCAATTTGCTCAAGCCAGTCACTTACTTTTTCTGCTATACCAAGAGTACTCGACGTCCTTGTTAATGTAGCAAGGACGGATTTTGCTGGTTAAGTTCAAGGTCACCAGAGAGCCTTGTACATACAGAATGTTAGCAACAACGGCACAACCGAAAAGGGAATGATATACAAACTCACCGAAGGACACAGACATACTGGGAACTTGTTTTAATGTGGCTCGCAAGAAAAAAATATATAATTGAAGGTTGGTGGAGGGGGGCATCCAACAAAGCTTCCACGTGTTCTATTTTATTTCTGTGTAAATGTGAGAGCCTGCAGTTATACTTGCTAAAGTTACACGTGTGTATGAAGGTGGCCTTGTCCTCCAATAAAACGTAGGATGGCAATGACGCAAAATTTGAATTAAACCCCTCTGCTTTTCTATGCCAACCTCCACCAACCGCCTTCGGAAATTTTTTTCCCACCCCAAGCTTTTCTGTTGCCATTTACGTTTTATCCCTGTGCCTGTCCCTTGACACCGACGGAAGGTTGTTTTGCAGCCTTCGAGTGAAGTTCGATCGATCTTAATAATTAGACGGCGCAATATAGTAATTCAAGGCCAAGCTTTTGGGGGTGGTGAAGTAATAGTGCCGGTGACAATATTTCTCTAGAATATTTGTGATCCATGTTAAAAACAATATTGGCATTCAGAGTCAACAACCAATCGCGATTCGTTTGGAATCCAAGGGGAAAATATTCTCAGGTTACTGAAGGTCACCGGCCACTGTTGCCTGTTGTGGCTTTGCTGGCTGGTGGGGCTAAATGACAATCTCGAGATTCTAAAGGGTGTTGTTCGCCATGTAGACTCTAGATATGGGCTGCGAAGTTGGAAGTTGGATGAGGCAGATGGAGTCTTCATCGAAATACGTAAGTGACGCCCACACACAAGCACGTGTCCTGAATTCCTAGAATATAAATTATACTGATTGTGTGGGGCACAGAAACGGGCAACAGTTTAATGGAAAAAATAACCTTAATTTGTACTGTTGACCTTGCGAGGTTTTTAGCATTTTTTTGGTCTGAACCGAAAAAAATTCTCTTGGATTTAATAAGAAAGCAACAGCTCTCGAAAGGAGCTAAAAGGCATTGGAAAACTTAACGATGATGGTGAGTTATATCCTGCAGATTAGTGTTTTGGGTCAGGAAATATACTTGAAATTGGATATTTTGATAATGATTTCTATTGACTGCCAACAACAACTTGTGACTTTTATCAGAAAAAAACCTTTAAGTTGACAGTTGAATGTAATGAAGGTGGGGGC
Organism: Dioctria linearis; assembly: GCA_963930735.1. Lineage (NCBI taxonomy): Eukaryota > Metazoa > Arthropoda > Insecta > Diptera > Asilidae > Dioctria > Dioctria linearis. The sequence goes on along the minus strand of OZ005743.1, from coordinate 83,588,722 downwards.
TAGTTATTACGGTGTACAATGAATGGTGAACATGTTACTATTTCTATTTTACAATGCCATGCTGTATATTATAAGACTGTGGTATAACCGTCGACTCATATTTTGAACTCTTGTACTCAAAATTGACTAAAATATTATTTGCTTAAATTTTCTCTGTACATAAAAGCAAACCTTATTATTATTTATTTGTTGATAATAAAAGTAATATTTAAATAAATTGTCCTAAAATATAAATCTCAAGATTATGGGAAAAGAGACTGCAAAAGAGCAAATCTGTTGTACTAGAAAGCTAATTAGTATGTAACACAATAATAAAAATGTAATTTCATTTTCGTATTACCATACATGCAGACCTTTTGCAGCCTGGGGCATTAATTTTAATTTGGAAAAGGTCCGTTCACAACTAGCGACACTGATGGCTATTGTTACACAAATTCTTAATAATATTAATATGTTGGGAACGGAGTTTTCCAATCTATATTTTTGGATAAATATTAAAAGTTGAAGAACTGTTACCCGTTTATCCATCCTTTTGCTCGTTCTTGTACATCAAGTAGAGACATAAAATTCTGGTTCCTTTTCCTTTCAATATGAAATTGTTCCTCTTCAATGTCAACAAATTTATTTACTTGACATTCAAAACTCTCATTTAAAAGATTAGATGGTATTTGGCATGAAAACTTCGCTGCAAGGACATGTAGTTGCTTAAACCGTACTTTTATTTCCAGGATAATTCTATCCAATGACAAAAACATTTCTATTTGTATTTTTTTCTAGATATATCTCCACGTCCCGCGAATTTTCACCACTCATAATTTTTTCCATCTAACTCAACGCTCAGTAGATCTCTAACTGTTCACATATTTTTTTGGCTGTTGTAACTGCTTTTTCCACTAGGATGTCCTTTGTCCAATGAAATGCATTTGTAAAGAGTTCAGTTTTAAATCACGTTGATAGATATTTAATCCCTTTGTTTGCAGGTATTGTTGCACGGGATTAATTTCCAAAAGGAAAAAAAAATTGCATTGAGTTGAGTAATATTCCAGCGTCTGATCTCGTTTTAATATTTTTTTCCTCAGATGTGAATTTTTCCAAGGCACTTAAAATGTTTAATAATTTTTTTTTTCAACAGTCACCGCATCTCTTCTTGTGTTTCAACAGGTTTCTACACTGCGCTTAATACCTTGACCAATGACAAAAACTATTAAATTTTGCAAAAAAATTGAATTGAAATTGAGCACCAAAGTAAATGAAACCTCTGCCGAATATTTTCTGTAAATTTCTAAGAAGAATTGAATGTTTATATGTTTGTCTTATAAAAAATGTGTGTGTGTGTGTGTGTGTGTGTGTGTGTGTGTGTGTGTGTGTGTGTGTGTGTGTGTGTGTGTGTGTGTGTGTGTGTGTGTGTGTGTGTGTGTGTGTGTGTGTGTGTGTGTGTGTGTGTGTGTGTGTGTGTGTGTGTGTGTGTGTGTGTGTGTGTGTGTGTGTGTGTGTGTGTGTGTGTGTGTGTGTGTGTGTGTGTGTGTGTGTGTGTGTGTGTGTGTGTGTGTGTGTGTGTGTGTGCGTGCGCGCGCGCGTGTGTGTGTGTGTGTGTGTGTGTGTGTGTGTGTGTGTGTGTGTGTGTGTGTGTGTGTGTGTGTGTGTGTGTGTGTGTGTGTGTGTGTGTGTGTGCGCGCGCGTGTGTGTGTGTGTGTGTGTGTGTGTGTGTGTGTGTGTGTGTGTGTGTGTGTGTGTGTGTGTGTGTGTGTGTGTGTGTGTGTGTGTGTGTGTGTGTGTGTGTGTGTGTGTGTGTGTGTGTGTGTGTGTGTGTGTGTGTGTGTGTGTGTGTGTGTGTGTGTGTGTGTGTGTGTGTGTGTGTGTGTGTGTGTGTGTGTGTGTGTGTGTGTGTGTGTGTGTGTGTGTGTGTGTGTGTGTGTGTGTGTGTGTGTGTGTGTGTGTGTGTGTGTGTGTGTGTGTGTGTGTGTGTGTGTGTGTGTGTGTGTGTGTGTGTGTGTGTGTGTGTGTGTGTGTGTGTGTGTGTGTGTGTGTGTGTGTGTGTGTGTGTGTGTGTGTGTGTGTGTGTGTGTGTGTGTGTGTGTGTGTGTGTGTGTGTGTGTGTGTGTGTGTGTGTGTGTGTGTGTGTGTGTGTGTGTGTGTGTGTGTGTGTGTGTGTGTGTGTGTGTGTGTGTGTGTGTGTGTGTGTGTGTGTGTGTGTGTGTGTGTGTGTGTGTGTGTGTGTGTGTGTGTGTGTGTGTGTGTGTGTGTGTGTGTGTGTGTGTGTGTTTGCGCGCGCGTGTGTGTATAAAAAAAACCGCTATCTTAAAAATTTTGAACACCTTTTTTTCTTATGAAATTTAAATCTTATTGTTTGTGTCGCGTTGTTTTGGAATCAAGGCAATTTAACAAAAAACAAATGAAAAAGCTAGAATTGGTCTAAGACCAATTCTTATGATACCCTAGATGAATGCCCGTATGAAATTTCGTATGGGTACCCATTTGAGCAATTTTGATTTTTGCAGTGGTTTTTCGCATATATTTCTAGAACGGTTCGTCGGACAGAAAAAAATGATTATAATCAATTTTATAGGATTTCATATTCTGAAGAAGTTTTTAGTACAATAAAAATGTCTTGGACTGATCGTTTTCACAGTATACATAAAAAACCTAATTTTTTATATGGCAACACCAAGAATGGGTTGCCTGATTTAGTCCATTTTTGAAATTTTATTTGCTAGTACAATGAAAACACCACGTGCCAAATTTCAGCTCTCTACGGCGACTCGTTCTCAGGCAGTGTTCAAATATATAACGGAAAACGAAATTTTTGTATGGCAACCCTACGAAGGAGTTGCCCGATTTGTCCCATTTTCGAACTTAATTTTACTTTTTTTTTTAAGGTCCGTGTACAAAATTTCAGCTCTCTAAGTGTACGCTTTCTCGAGTTATCGTGCGCACGGACGGACGGACGGACGGACATGCAAAAATCAAAATAACTTTTAATATTATGGATGGGTGTCCAATCCATTTTGCTCTACCATCATTATTTCGAGGTGTTACAAACAGAATGACAAACTTAGTATACCCCTTTAGATTTCATCTAGGGTATAAAAAACATATCTTTCGGTAAAACTGTGTAACAAAGTTACATAAATAGAATTCACAGGGTAAGCTCCGCAGTATTCACACTCATTTTTGTGAAGTCTAATATGAGATCAATGTAGGTTTCAGACTTCACAACAATCCAACAACCCAAGCAAGCGCCATTAATTATCGTCATTGTTTTGCTTACTCAATAACTTTTACACATTTTCGTACTGCAGTAAATTGAGTTTAGGCGATCGATTAATTAAGTAACTGGGTCAGTTAATTTGCTAATCGGAAGTGTTTGAAAGTTGTTGAAATGACAAAACAAATAATTTTTGAGGTCGATTTGACGATTGAGCAGAGTAAAAATATAAAATTAAGTAGTTGAGTTCTAGACGCAGAATAAAAAAGTCTACTAGAAATTTTTTCTTTTACCATCCTATTTTTGAGTTCTTAACATTTTTTTGGCGCAGCCGGTGAAGTTTTATTTTCGTTGAATTATGCGAATCTGTGTGGTGATTTTGTTTTATTACTGAGTACATACAAAAAAAAAATTGTAGTGACTGCTGCAGAAAACAGTGAAATTCGTAACTCCAAATAATTAACAAGTGCGAAACAATTGAAGTTTTAGCATATTTGGAATTGAAAGTGAAATAAATAAATAAAATAAATTTCAAGAAGTTGAAGTGGAATACTGTTATCTGAAATCTGCAAATTTTAATGTCAGAAGAGCAGTCGAATGTTGAGAATTGCTCAACACCAATTGAGAGGTGTATACTAGCAAGTAGCAGCCGCTTTGAGGAAAGGATAAATTCTTTCAGTCTGGACAATACCAGCCCAATCTGGAGTAGCGCCAATAGCACAGACAGCGATTCAACGAGTGATAGCGTGATTAACAGAGAAGAAGAAATACATCTGCCAACAGAAGAGGAAGATTCACTGTATATTCGACAATTAAGATCAGGGAATTGCTATTTAAGAAGAAGGTCATACTCAGTAGGAGACAAAGGAACAAACGGTGAGCAGAACCAACTGAATTTTAAATCTGCTAGAAATAATATAATTAAGAAAGTAAGCATGCAAAATAATGACATGGCATTTTTAGCCAAATAGTAATTAATAATTTACCATTACTAGAAGCAGAGTTAGGTCCAAATTTAGCAAATGAGGTGGAAATTTTTATTAAGTGTTGTGAACATGTAAACTTGTGCCTCACTAAACAGGAAGAGCGGAAGCTCTTTTTACAATTAATACCACCTAAGTTCAGAGGAAGAGCTGCATTAGTCTTAGACGGTGTCGAATACAAAACGTTAGATGAATTAAAAACTATTTTTCTCACTAAATTGGTTAACACAAAGCCAATCACGTCCAATTAAATGAATTAAGAAATAGTAGGCAATTCCCTGGCGAATCGCTATTTTCCTACGGTAGAAGAGTGACACAACTTTTAAAAGGGTGTAAGGCTCTTGTCAGCAAAAGGCATAGTTCAGGTATTGAAGCTATTAACTCAGATTTGGAAGAGACTGCGGTCTTTACCTTTAAATCTGGGATACTTAATCCACATCACCGATTCTTTCTTTTAAATGATGCAGAACAGTTTCTTGAAAAGGTAATCGAAAAGGCAGAGAAATTGGAAGAATCGGAGCTTCACATGTTGGTGGCACACCAAAACATACAGCCAGACTCGCATACATCTCATTTAAATCAGAGCTCTGGTAATCAAAATTTTTCTCAATTTCCTTATTTAAATAATATGATTACACCGCAATCTGTCTTATTTACCCAAAACTCCCAACCAATACCTAAACAGGTTCCACATACAGGTTACGGGCAATCTAATAATAATAACAATGTACCTAAACACACGCAGTTTCATCATATAACTAATAAATCTTTTCAAAATAAATGTGGTTTCTGCAATCGGCCTAATCACTCTTACGTTGATTGCAGATTACGAAAATCTACTCCCTTTTGTACTAATTGTAAAGTTTATGGACATAATAATCAAAATTGCCAAACAATGAATTCACGGCGCCAAGCAAACATGATAGGTGTTACCCCATCAAGGAGTTTTTCCAACGCAATGGCCACTATATAGAAGAATGTAGAGCCAAACACCGATGAGATGCACGTTCCACTCAATCATCTGAAAATATTAATTTACAGGAAAACTAGGACGGGGCTGTCACCTCGACCCAACAAAACAGTCTAAGTGTCAGCCCAATAAAACCGTTCTCCCCCAACAAGCAGCACAACAATCACATAGTAGTTTATTAAATAAGTGTTCTGCTAACCTACCTTTAAATATAGCTAAGAATGGAAAAGCAAATTTACTGTTGGATACTGGCGCCGAGATTAGTCTTCTTAAAGAAAAATCATTGAAACCAAATATACCCATTAACTCAACTAAAATTACGACTATAAGTACAGTTTTCGGTAATGGAAAAACCCGTGGAACCTCTTCTGGAATTATTAATTTAACCTCCGAAAAAGAATGCGAATTCCACATAGTAAAAGATTTACCCACTATTGATAATGATGGAATATTAGGGTATGATTTTCTCTCTCGTCACTGCAATATCGAAGGCCCAAATCAACTAGTAAGATTCCCACCAAGAACATTAGAAACATTTGCAAAGATTTTAATGATGTTTTACACTTGCTAGGAGATAAACTATCTCATACAACGGCTATAACTCACTCAATCCCCATTAAGCAAGAACATAGTCCAATAAATCAGAGAATGTATCGATTCCCGACGCTCACAAAGCAATAATTCATGAGCAAGTACGCGAAATGTTACGAAATGACCTAATAATAGAAAGCAAGAGTCCATGGAACTCTCCACTATTGGTTGTCCCTAAAAAACCTAGCCCCGAAGGTGAAAAGCGATGGCGCATTGTGGTAGATTTTAGAAAACTTAATGCAATAACAATAGGTGATGCATTCCCATTACCACGCATTGAGGATATTCTAGACCAGCTGGGACATGCGCGCTACTTCACTATATTAGACTTAGCTAGTGGATATCACCAAATACCGGTATCTCTAGAAGATCGGGAAAAAACAGCATTTAGCACAAATTTAGGTCATTATGAATTTAAAAGAATGCCTTTTGGATTAACTGGAGCACCCGCAACATTTCAAAGGCTTATGAATTATGTTTTGACGGGATTACAAGGCCTCCAATGTTTTGTCTATCTAGATGACATAGTAATATATGGCAAAAATCTAGAAGATCACAACGACAAACTCCTGAATGTTCTCATTAGGTTACGAAACAATAACCTAAAACTTCAACCCGAAAAATGCCAATTCTTAAGGAAAGAAGTGGTATACCTCGGCCATATTTGTACTTCGGAAGGAGTACATCCCGATCCAACAAAAATAGAATGTGTACAAAACTTTCCTATTCCACGAACAATTCGGCAGCTGCAATCATTTTTAGGGCTTGCGAATTATTATAGAAAGTTTATTCCACATTTTTCACAAATATCGGAACCTCTTAACAAGCTTTTAAGAAAAACTTTTAAGTTTAAGTGGACAATGCAATGCGAGGAAGCTTTCAAGCAACTTAAATTGGCACTGACTACTCCCCCCTTACTAAAATATCCTGACTTTTCGGAACCATTTATTTTAACAACGGATGCAAGTGGAGAAGCACTGGGAGCAGTTTTATCCCAAGGAGAGGTTGTAAATGAGCAGCCAGTGGCGTATGCTAGCCGTTCCCTTAACAAAGCAGAAAGAAATTATTCAACTACTGAAAAGGAACTGCTGGCAATTGTGTGGGCGTCACGCAATTTTCGATGTTATCTCTACGGAAGAAAATTTACCGTATACACGGATCATAAACCTCTGAAGGGAATATTCAATTTGAAAGATCCTACTTCGCGTCTTGTAAGATTTCATCATAAATTATCAGACTTTGACTACCAAATTGCGTATAAGCCTGGTAAGTACAATGTAAATGCCGACACGCTAAGTCGAATTCTAATAGCTGTAAACGAGGTACGTAGTGAAGATCAACCACACATTATCACTACACAAGTCCAAGTTCACTCTCCTCCAAATTCCCAAGAAAAGAAAATAACTGAAAATTGCTGTCTCCCAATAACTCGAGCTGCGGCTCGCCGGAAAGAAAATCTTACCCAAAAGTCTGATGAAATTCTCCAGTCAACTATTAGTTAAAATAGTTCAAGAGAAGAATTACGGAAAAACTCTGCCTATCCCAAACTATTAGAAGCAGAGGAATATTTGAAATCACAGGGAACAGAAACTCTTCCTGCCAAAAGTCAATTGGACAACGGTACAGACGTTTCAATGCCCAGTAATATTTGCTTACCTGACTCCGATACAGAATCAATTGCGTCCGATGAGTCAGCCAACAATCAGAAGGCCAAAACTCTGTCAAAACTAGAGGAAAATGAAATGTTGCTGAAGCAATACCATGATTCACCATTAGGAGGGCACATGGGGCTTTTTACAAGTGGAAAAATATGCTAAAGGATATAAATACACATATTAAAAAGTGCATTAAGTGTCAGCAGAATAAAACGGGCAAGTCCACCAGGATGCCGATGGTGATCAGTGATACGGCCGAAAAACCCTTTGATAAGGTGTATCTGGATATTGTTGGACCGCTTCCCACCACTCACCAAGGGAATAAGTATATTTTAACTTTCCGCGATGATTTAACAAAAATGCTAGATTGTTTCCCTCTGGCTGAAAGCGAAGCCACAACGGTTGCTAACTGTTTTTATAAAAACATTATACTCAAATATTGTATAATTCCCAAGAAGCTGTTTACTGACCAGGGGACAAACTTCACAAGTAATCTTTTTAGACGAGTGTGCAAATTACTGAGAATAAAGAAACTACAAACGACGGCTTACCATCCTCAGTCCAATGGATCTCTAGAGAGGGCTCATAGGCCTCTAGTGGAATATTTACGAAGCGTAGTCGATGACAGCCCCTCTAGTTGGGATGATTGGTTGCCAGAAGCTGCCTATGCTCATAACCATTCGTTACATACGAGCAGTAAATATACCCCTATCTATGCTCTATACGGATTTCAAAATCCTTTACCAACCAATTTAAATAAAGATCCAGAGCCTGTTTATAATTTCGATAACTATTGCCAATACATTAAATGTAAAATGCAAAGAATCCATCGAAAAGCAAAAGAAAATCTAATTTCCAGTAAAAAGGCAGCGAAGAAATATTACGATCAGAGCTTAAGAGTAGAAAGATTTCACATAGGAGATAAAGTGTTATTGCGGAATGCCGCGAAGAACCACAAACTTTCCCCAATATGGACAGGACCATTTGAGGTGAAACGAGTAGACAGCGATGTAAACTGCGCTATTCACATAGGTAGAACACTTAAAAGAGTACACAACAACAGACTTAAAAAGTTTTAACTATCCCTTTTTCTTATTAATTCTTTTTATAACTTACTCTATATAATAACTTAAAAGTCTATATATATATAATAATTTAAAAGTCTTCGTATTTTGAATAAATTCTCCCCTATATTGGAATTATGTTTGAATTAGTGGTGCTCATCATAGCCGTACAAGCATTGACAACTGGTGGCCAGGTCACAATCAACCGGCTCAATCCATCTGGGATCCTCTTTGAGCCAATAAGTCCCAGTTTCGTTTACCAGTCCAATTGGAATATGTTTACAAAAATACCATTCGTGAACGAAGACGATACCCTAGCGTTCGTAATAAATTGCGAGGAAGCCGTGGAGAAATTGTGTAAAATTCAAGAAAAGGACACCAAATATTGCCTTCATTGGTACGACGAAATAAAACATATTACATCCAAGATAAGAGCCCAACTAGAAAGCATAGGTTTTTATCTCTAAAGCGTGCGTGAAAAGAGGAAACTATTTGATGCAGTTGGAAAAATTTCAAAATACTTATTTGTGACCATGGATAGTGAAGACGCAAAAGACGTATACTCAAGGTTGCAAAGATTGGAGGACCACGACAAAGAGTCACTTCATTTAATGCAGAAACAGGTAACAATAATGAAAACTAGTTTCGACACCTATAGTAAGCAGCTACAAAATTTGTCTATTACCAAGAACAAATAGAAATAAATATGAGTGACTTTTCAGAGAAACTAATTAGCGAATTAAACAAAACTAATTTCGATTTACGCGCAGTACAGTTACAGGCAGATCTTAATCAGTTATTCATATATATTTTAACTGCTCTACAATCTGTCAATAACCATATTACGGAATACTTTACCATCATTAACTCATTACAGCAACATCGCCTGCACCCTCTAATTATTTCTCCTAGGAAATTACTTGAGGCGTATGCAGAAATTACTAAGGGTTCTCATCTGAGCGTCATTGATTTTCACTTGCTGAACCAAATCATTGAAGTATATTTCGTTCAGCATAATAGAGACATGCTCATACGTATTAAGCTCCCCCTTTTAGAAGAAGAAGATTATATTCTAAATAAAGTGCATTTACTACCAACACGCATCCTGGAACATAACGCAATTATAGATTTAGAAACGAGTTTTCTTTTAAATGGAACGCAGGAAACACATCTCATCGCACTAACTAATGAGGAGTTTCGTGAAGGCTGTATTAAATGCAATTCTAAACTATACCCCACCGTACACATATGCGCCCAAAGGCAAGTTAAGTCTATTGGTGCCGAACGCGAAAATTGTCTTTTCAATTTGTTACATAACGTTCCACAAGTACCCAAATCATGCGGTTACAGAATCATAGAAAGATCCCTGGAATTTCTGTTAAAGCTAGTGCGCAGGAATGCTTGGTTGTTCAGTTTTCAAAGTCCGCACTCTCTGTTATCTCACTGCGAGAAAATTTGCTCACATCAGGAAATTAATGGCACCGGAATATTACTATTAAATCAAAATTGCAAATATACCCTAGGAACTGTTGAAATCCCTTATGAAGGTAATGAGGAAATTACCTTACCCTTTCATCAGCCGGAACCAATACCTATTGAGAATTCAAAACTTCTTCAAAAAATTCTCAACAAGAAGCTGTTCTCTAACAAGCTTATAACCAAACAAAATATGACCGCACCATTGCTTAAGACGCACCACAGTTATGATAACGTCTTAAGAGCGAACAGCAAGACTTTAGAAGATTTCGAAGCAGAACTGTCTCAAATAGAAAGACGTAGGGATGCCGAACTCAATAACACTCAAACTCACATAAACAGTGGTGTCCTAGTATTACTAGGTGTAATAGTAATAATTGTTTTTATATGTTTCTTTCGAAGACAGTCACGTATTCAAACTAGCCCACCTAGTACAAATAAGGATTCCAAACGCGCAAATGCCAACCCAGAACCCTTAGAAACCCCGAAAAATTCTGCGTCAAGTTCGAAATTAAAAGTGGACACTTCTACACTTAATCCAATAATTCCAATTCCGCCACCTTTACCACAAAACCTTATTAAAACCCAAAAGGTTCTCAAAGAAGATACCGGAAAGAAAACTAGAGATATCACGCCATTAGAACGCAGATTTCATAAATCATTCAGCATTAAAATTAAAAAAAAAAAGAATCATCATTATGTAGTACTTATCCATGCAGTTGTAAATTTTGTAGCTGTGCTTTTCTCTGATCTGAGTTTTTTTTTGCGACACAGCAAATATTTTTATCTGGTAAATAATTTAATTTCCACCCATTATCAAGCTATCAACCTAAAAAAAAAAAAAAAAAAAAACAATATATATATATATATAGCTTTATAACGATCTTTCTTAAAATTCGAATATATCATATAGATATATAATATCTTTAATTGGCGAAATGTAATTAGTATAAATGTCATGACTAAGTATTTTAATGCAACCTTGAAATGTAGCTTAAACGGAGGTCATTAAAAAATATATCGCGGGAGTATAATGTAAAGTTTTATATAAAAAAAAAACTAATTGTGAATTAAAATACTAGAGATATAAGAGAATATAACTCGATAAAAAATAAACTACAAATATGTAAAATTATGTATTGTATGAAAGTAAGTCTTCAATCCTAATTTTTCTGCCTTTCTTAGATTTTTGAATTTTTTTTTCCTATTTGCATTTTTTGTCGATAATAGTAAAACCTTTATTGTATTGTTTCCATATAATTAATTTTATTATACTTAGCAATCTATCTTTTTAGTCGTAAGGCATTATTAAGATAAAATGGATAAACCTTTTTATATTTTGATAAAATTCTTAAAAAAAAAATGTAAACAATCTTGCGAAGGGGGAAGAAATGTTGTGAAGTCTAATATGAGATCAATGTAGGTTTCAGACTTCACAACAATCCAAAAACCCAAGCAAGCGCCATAAATTATCGTCATTGTTTTGCTTACTCAATAACTTTTACACATTTTCGTACTGCAGTAAATTGAGTTTAGGCGATCGATTAATTAAGTAACTGGGTCAGTTAATTTGCTAATCGGAAGTGTTTGAAAGTTGTTGAAATGACAAAACAAATAATTTTTGAGGTCGATTTGACGATTGAGCAGAGTAAAAATATAAAATTAAGTAGTTGAGCTCTAGACGCAGAATAAAAAAGTCTACTAGAAATTAAAACCGTTTTTCTTTTACCATCCTATTTTTGAGTTTTTAACATCATAATAACTGTCTACATTTATTAAGAGCAAAGCATGCAGTCTCGTATACAGACCGCTCTACAGCCATACCTATTGTATAACCACAGTCATTCATATGATTTCTCCCCACAGAACAAATCATCCAAGTGATACGTTATCACTCATAATGGAATGACGAAATAGCAAATGGAGGGGCAGACCAGTCGACAGCGATTACAGTGTTTGGGACCATATAAATAGGAGGTCATCAGAGCAGAGAAATCAGTCGATGTTCAACCGCAGTACCAAAGTAATCAAAGGGCAAGAAGAACGATTCACACAGTTGTTAGCTACACAACTACCTCGGTTCGATGAAATTACTAGTCCCACCCACCTAGCCGAACACCGTATGCGAATGAAAAATGATCTTCCGTTTAAACAACGTTACTACCCGAGTAACCCAGCTATGCAAGATGTTATCAATAATGAAATAGATGAACTGTTAAACACCAGTAAAATCGAAACTTCCAGTAGTCCGTACAGTTCGCCTCCTAGTTAGAAAGAAACTAGTAAGGTGGAGACTTTTCATAGATTACCGGCAACTAAATGAACAATCAGTGAAAGACACATAACCGCCGCCCCAAATCAATCATATTCACGATAAATTGAACGGAGCGCGATACATTTCTACTCTCGATTTGAAGAAGGGTACTGGCGAATTCCACTAGAGGAAACCAGTCGACAATATACAGCAATCACTGAACTAGGGAGAGGCTTATTCCAGTGGAAGGTAATGCCATTTGGACACCACTCTACTCCAGCCACTTTTCAAAGAGCACTGGATAGAGTCATAGGACCTGAAATGGAACGATATGCTTTTGCTTACCTAGAAGATATCATTATAGTAACGAAAAATTTTTGTTGATCACCTATCCCGTCTACGTGAAGTGTTTGAACGACTCATTAGAGCGAATTTTAAAATCAATATCGAGATCCTAAAAAGTGAAATAAAATATTTAGGACATATGGTAAGTCAGTATGGCATACAGACTGATCCGGATAAAGTGAACGCCATCAAATCATACCACCACAAACTAACGTAAAAGAACTGAGGAGGTTTTTAGGCGTAGTTTCCTGGTACCGACGTTTTATCCAGTGGTTCTCAGAGCTTGTCGCACCACTAAACAAGTTACTAAGAAAAAAGGTGAAATGGCATTGGACAAACGAACAGCAAAAATCGTTCAAAGTGATTAAACGAAAACTTACAGAAGCACCGGTGATTTCTCCGAAAATAACTTTCAAGACGTCCAAGACCACTACCGAAGCAAAAACAAAAGAAATCACCAGGAAAGCCACCAGCACTACCAGGTTTACAAAGTCAAATCATCGTGCCCAGAAAGAACCAAAAGGAAGCCACAAAGCCAACAGCACTACCAGGTTTACGAAGTCAAATCATCGTGCCCAGAAAGAACCAAAAGGAAGCCACAAAGCCGCCAAAACAGTCAATTCAAACCTCCAGTCCAATTATAGCAGCATTACCTAGTCTTCCAGACCTGAGTCAAGTAGTAGTTATACCGTCAAGCCCTGGGACAACGAACGTGCCTTTAGCCAGTACTTCAGTGAAGCAGCCAGCAAAAGCAGACGTAGGTAAGCCCGGCGAAGCTCCACCCGTCACAGAATCACCAAACCACCTGCGACTCGACCACAAATTCACCACCTCGGACATCATCAAAATGAAACAAAAGCCGATCCTAAACATGACTCCGGGGCGCGTACATTTTTCACCCCACAAACTAAAGCTGCTGCTCGCTATGTCCGGATTTTACGATGGACAGTATGTTCTAAAATACCAAAGGACCCGAATCATCCGCCGAGCCGATCTCACAGCTCTATAAAGAAGCATTATATACGATATGAGTTATTTTCTTTGAAGAGATGAATTTTATTTAGTTTTGTTATATTTTTCTTCTTACGTTAGAGGACGGTTTATTTCTATATAATAAAAATGAATTAACTAACTTTGGAGAAAAAGGAAAATTGTTTAATTTGTATGGTAGGAAAATAAGAAAAAATGAATTCGCTATCTAGTAAATCAGTACGATAGGTATAGAGATAGACTAGGAAGCTCATACATTTTTTTCTTGAAGCAAAGGGGAGATGTAACGAAGTTACTTGAATAGCATACACAGGGTAAGCTCCGCAGTATTCACACTCATAAGTGTCTACATTTATTAAGAGCAAAGTATGCAGTCTCGTATACATACCGCTCTACAGACATACCTATTGTGTAACCACAGTCATTCATATGATTTCTCCCCACAGAAAAAATCATCCAAGTGATACGTGATCACTCATAGTGGAATGACGAAATAGCAAATGGAGGGGCAGACCAGTCGACAGCGATTACAGTGTTTGGGACCATATAAATAGGAGGTCATCAGAACAGAGAAATCAGTCGATGTTCAACCGCACTACCGAGCACTTACCAGTACCGAGCTACTACCAGAAATCCAGACTAGTACCAGAAATCCGAAGCAAGTAGCAGTACCGCAGTTTCAAATAAGTCCGCTCTTTAGTACCACCGTTGAGAGAGGTACACACCGCTGGCTTATAAATAAGCAGTCGCCAGTTGGAAATTGGTCAGTTGCCTCCCAGCAGCTCGACAAGACACATCGTCCGTGTGCTAGCTGTACATGGCTTCCTGTACTTACCCTAGTGTTAACGCTACGACGTATTCTCGCTTCTTGCGTGGTCCGACATTATCCACATTCCTCTCGTGCTTACGCTATGATGTATTCTCGCTTCTTGCGTGGTCCGACGTTGCACAACTTCCTCCTGTGTTAACGCTACGACGTATTCTCGCTTCATGCGTGGTCCGACGTTACACAAATCTCTCTGGCCCTAAAACTCGTCAAGCACACATAACATATGGGCTCAATGGACATTCTTCAGTCCGCCCCAGCTGCGGATTTCGAATTTGCTGTTCGACCTCTTCGCAAATCCGTTGTAATGTTGCCAATATTGACGATATAATTTAGACTAGTTTTATAATATTTCTTTTGTTTGTGCAGCAACCTTTGTACATAATGATATTTCAGACTTGTATCTCTAAGGAGATCTGGGATCACTTTTTGTTACTCGTGTAGAGTGCGAACGGCATCGTGTAATTAATTTTTAACGGGAAAGAAGGTTTAGATGAGGACCATAGTTTAACTTGATTAATGCTGCGAGTATTATGAAAATTTATTTGACCGGTTTAGGTAAAGAATGTGGTTATCTGGTTGTGCGAGAGGAATCATACTTATGCTAACTAAGTAAATCTGAATTAAAACATTGTGTACTTTAACCGAAAATAGGTGACGAAGTGCGAGTATGAAAACCATTGTAACTGTTATACTCACTTCAAATTTTTCTTATTCGTTGGTCTAGCCTTAATAACTTGGATGAGGTTGAGCATAACAGCTGCTTTTAAGATTGGTGTCCCGGCTATTTTAAACCTTCAAAAGACGTAATTGCTACATAACTGCTGGTTTTATGATGGGTGTCCCGGCTATTTAAACATTCAAAAGAAGATGTTTCATAATGGTTGAATCTCGGTCCGCGAAGATGGAAAGTTTTCGAAGTTCGGATTTGTTCTGCTGAAAATAAGAAATTCGGCGCAGTATTACCAGTTATCACCAACTTCTTAAGAAATCACGAACGCCACGCACCAACATTTACAATTCATACATAGGGATTTCTGGGACTGCTGAAACCAACATTAAAAGCCACCTTAAAGTAAAATCGTTCAAAAGATTCTAATTCCAAGTATATCTATTTATCGGGTTGGGAACAAAACTATGTACACCTACCTACAAGCACGTCGAGAAGGCAGTTTTTAGTGGAGTCAACAATCGACACATTATGGCTACATTCCACATGAACAAACCCGGGACACAATCCGATGAGAGGAAATTAACTCATCGATGAACATTACGTAAATCAAATGTAATTAGATTAAGTCATCTGTTCAGTCAAATGTATCTTTTAAAGTAGCAAATTGAGAAAAATTGCAACAGGTATCCTATCGTATAATTTGTAATCATAATAACTTTACCTACGCAAAATCAAGAACGGCAGCACACATACTCAAAATAGCAGTTGCTACGCATAGCCGCTAAGGTCAATGCACTATTGTTGCTATGCGTAGTTAGGAATGTTTAGATGGTGTCGTGCATATAGGGGTTAAGATCAATGCACTATTGTTGCTATGCGCAGTGTAGTGGTAGTTGTTGGTGCCGTGCGTAATTCAGAGGCAATATAACTCACAGGCAAACTTGAATCTTTCTTTTTTTGCTTCAAGCTGTCATAGATTGTGCATCATTTGGAATCGGGTTGGCTAGTGGTAATACCCTGAAATTATTTACAACTTTACTTTATTCTGGGTAACGAATAGAATAAAGAATACTAACGTCATAGATTTATCTGGGGTACCAACTGAGATAAAGATATTAATTCTGGATTTCGACTGGAATAAATTTTGATAACATAATCACTTTATCTTGGGTCTCGACTGAGATAAAGATAGCTTTCTGGGTAACGACTAGAATAATACATACTAACATCAACTTTCCTGGTCACATGGGGATCATAGGGAATGAAAGGGCTGACCTCTAAGCTAGGGCTGGTTCTGATTCTACGTTCTGGAACCCGCCGTAGTCGTTGCCACCTCGATTATTGGGTCTTTCATCAAAGCGGATGTTAATAGGAAGCATCACCAGAGATGGGAGAACCTGAGTACTTGTAGGTGTATAAAACTGTTTCTTGATGGGCCCAATGGGAACATCTCCGATTTCCTCATGGGACTCGGCAGAAAACAATGTAGAACTGTGGTTGGCATCATCACCGGCCACAGCTCACTTCACGCTCATCAAACAAGGATGGGAGTTGTTGACAGCCCTGAGTGTTTGTCATGCCTCGAGGGAGAGCCTGAGATAACCGAACACTTTTTGTGTGAGTGTCCGGCCTTCGCCCGGAGCAGACTAGATACTCTAGGGTCTGCCCTTCTATCTGTAGATGAGCCGGAAATTCTTCCTCACCAAGACCTGATGCGCTTGGATGGGTTTCTCCTGCTCCCCTGCCTCTTAAAAAAAAACAGAAACATTAACTTTATCTTGGGTAATCACAGAGATAAAGATATTGTAACACAATTTTATAATAAAATTAAAATTGCCCTGGCCGAGCGGTAGACGGAGCAATTTTTATCTCAATACGTAAAATTTCCTTCTCTCTTGTTTTCCTTTTTGGCCACCCTTTCGCTGGAAGCAGGAAATGTACACCCGAGTAACCAACCTTTTCACCTTTAGGTGAAAAGAATGCAAATATAGTCTCACCACAAATCGGATGCAACTTCGGTATTCACAATTTTCGACCTGGACTAGTTTGACGAGACAACGAGATTAATTTTCGTCAACTTCTCGATGAGCGGTGTTTCTATCAGCCCCTAGGTTGCACTACACTCTGTATTACGCTCGCCCAATCAGCTGATTAGTGACATGCCATAGTAGGCATGACCAACTGAGGGATGTTGAAATTGTTTACGTTCGCACCGGGTTGAAATTCTGATGGTCCTGCTATTTTAATCAAATCAGTAAGGTGGGTTTTTGCAATCTGCCTCACCTGGGGCCAAACACCTCAGTTCTAGCGATGCGAAGTGAAGTGCCGCATACTAGTGGACGAGTAATGTGTTTATACGTCATTTGTTTTTAAGATAGAACAGGAAAGCATTTATTGTAGAACCTCAGCTGATGCTACGTGGCGCTTGTGTCACGTCACGTTGTTTATGCTCTCTTTTGCGTGTATTTCGCGACGCGAATTCACGGTATAGCTTTCAGGCTATGCTCAGCGATGGTCGAATAGGTGCAGCGGCTTGTTTCGATGAATAAGTGTTCGTGCCGGGTTGGAATGTTGAGGAAATTGGGCTTGGGGATCCTCTTCTTGACACCCTGTGTAGCCAATTCGGGTTGCCGGAAGAGGCTTCCCAGGAACACTTCTTGGTGACTACTTTCGTTGGCGATTCTGGGATCTTACTTCTTCACACGGACATACGTGCTGGCTGGAATGTGACTTCTTCTAAAGAAATGGTTTATGTAACTCCTTCAATTCATAAGAAATAAACTTTGAATTTGGATTTGAATTCAATTCTTATTTCAGGAAACAATATGAGATACGTAGTGAGCGCTGAAATCAGGTGCGTTGTAGAATGCGGCGTACGGTTGAATAAAACCAAAACGAGAGATGGTTTTATGAAGGGTCTGGATAAAGGCAGTCTTTTGTAGTGAAATTTTCTGGTGGGTCAATAGGGAAAAGTTCTCGGAAATTGTTTCCTACACGGCGCGTTAAAGTGAGTCGAACTGAGTTTATACGCTCGCTTATTTCATAAACCGTAGATAGGCACTTTAAGTACGGAGTCGCTGAAATAAACTAAACCGGATCGGAAAACTGTTTCTGGTTCCGTCGTGGGAAAAGGTGGAGAATTATTTTCTATTCTAATAGAGAAAAGTATCAGAAGATGGTTCTTTACTCTCACGCTATGTTTAAAAGATGGAAAGTTAACCAGAGATTTATTCTGTATAGCCGTCAGCCGCGCTCTATATAGCGAATTTTTGGTTTGGTACTATTACAGAACAGTATGTAGAAATGGTTGCTTACTCTGTTATGTGAGATATTCAGAAAATAACGCTTAGATTAAACTCGGTTATATGAGATATTCAGAAAGTAATGCTTAGATTAATCCTGAAAAAAATAGAAAGGTATCTAGATATTTCTTTTGTATTGCCGCTAACTGGATTCTATTTAGCTAATTGCCGGTTTGGTACTGTTACAGAACAGTATCTAGAAATTGTTGCTTACTCTGTTATGTGAGATATTTAGAAAATAACGCTTAGATTAAACTCGGTTATATGAGATATTCAGAAAGTAATGCTTAGATTAATCCTGAAAAAAAAAATAGAAAGGTATCTAGATATTTCTTTTGTATTGCTGTCTTGGGACGGCCTCAAGTGGCGCCTTTCTAGGTTATAGCCACGACGAATAAATTAAGAATTACTTCTCACACGCTACTCTAGGAAAATTAAAATAAATTTGCAAAGCACTTATCTTTTGTGTAAGCCGTTGTGGGGCTTATCTCCACCAATAGCGGGACCCAGGGGAGACCCGTTTGATATTCCCGTTTTATGAATTCCGAATTCTTTCTTGCTTTCTTGTGAAATCTGGATGCAGGGTTTCATGGAATTACCACACGTTCATTGATTTCCACTTTACGATTCACTTTTTTTTTTTTTTATTGATTGAATCGAAATTTCTTTACAACTTTCTTTTAGTAAAAAAATACTTTTATATCACAAACTTCTCGAAGCTTTATTTTCCGTCTGTCTCCTTGATGATCTTCTTCTACTCTATCGCTCGCCGCGCCAAAATTTTTTTTGTCTCGTCCATCGTTCTCGGGCTGAGGAAAGTGGCCTGCCAGATTGACTCGATGAAGGGGAGTGTGTCGCCATCTCTTGTGATTTTTGGTGGACCCTGCTCAGACGTGCTGCCCTAATTGTCTTCTTGTATTTTATATCGGAAGATTGGAAGCTTATTTCTTCACTGCGGGGAGCAAATCTAAGAAATTTCGCCACAATATTTAATCTGGGAACCGACTAGAATAAATACTATTAAAACAACTTTGCTTTGGGTCCCGACTGAGTCAAATTATGTTGTTGGGGGAACAACTAGAACAAGATCAGTTACTAACACACAAAATTTGTTTTGGGTCTCGACTGAAACAAAGTGTCTTGTTCCGCGACACGACTAGAACAAGATAATCACTAACGATCTATTTACCAACACCATAAAGTGCATTCAACATTTTAGTTTGGTGAGTACGTTTCTGATTAACCATTTAATATATTTTTGGATTGATTATTTATTATATTTCACATATTACGTATCCCATTTAATATTTATATATATATTTGGTGCCATTCCTGAAAGGTGAACGCTTCAAAAATCACTGAAAGTATATATAATTTGTTACAGTGTTGTGTATAAGTTAATAGAATACATAAGTGAAGTCTATTTATTAAGTAACCCAGTTGAACTTATGCATTGAAATCTAGTTAGTAAGTGACCTAATTGTATACATAATTGAAATGTATTTGTTAAGTGACATAATCGGAATTATATATTTTACGTTACATAAATGAGTTTGAAATTTATGAAATTTAGTTCTGTGCAAAGTTGGAATCATGTAATTAACTTGACGTGTTTGTACAATAAACTACTAACTTTAAATATTCACCGACGTTCTTATTTATATATTTTTTTTAGTGTTCTCATTGGGCAGAACAGGGTCGTAACATACCTCTTCTTCCGCCGGAAATTTCCTTCAAATTTCCTGAGGAAAAAAAATACATAGGTATAAATGAAAGAACGAAACACATAAATTCACTTTGATACACATTTGTAAGAGGAAAAAAACAAAGCTGGTACTACAGTACCCTCACAACACCGGATAGCATATATAACCTGTCACCATTACACTTATAGTATACTCACTATCTCTAACAGTCGTATTCTGATGCCAGGAGACACTATGGTACTTAAGATGGAAGGCATACTACTAGAACAAGGGATATTCGACCAGCCATAACGTTTTTCGAAACGGATGTAGTTTTGAAAAAATATATATATATAAAATCATTGACCTTGCTTCTGAGGCGAATGATGATTCCTGCAATCACATAGTTAGAAATCTACGGGCACTTATAGAAAGATTTTTATTTCATTATTAAATTCTACGCTGTTGAAGCTTTGAAAACCCTGGCACACTTCGCAGGAATGAGAAATCAGGAACTATTCGACACCATCCACGATCACTTGGCTCTACAGGGTCTATAATTCAACAGGCCAATAGTTTTGCGCTAGAATTGTTAAGGGAAAATCTGTATGTGTAGATGAGAACTTTCTCGTAAACTCAACTCTCGATAAATTAAAGCCTACCAGTCTGCATGTCAACTTGAAAATTGTATTCTTGTTAATTTTATTGGTAGTGATAAGTTAAAAATGATGGCCAGATTGCTGGTAATTCTACAAAAATTACAAAAGAATGATCCACAATTGGTGCTATGAATAGATTGTATCGAAATACCTAGTACAGGACAAAGACAATGGCAGGTCGTGCTGTCTCTATGGAAACATGGAATATCTTATACCAATCTCTTTTTTTTTTTGTCGAGGTCAAATTGTCGAGCCTTCGAGTTAACAGAATTAAACTAAATGGACTTAAGAATGTTAGTCCATATAACAACCTCTGTCCCTTTGAGAGATAACTATAGGGTACCCTCTACCACTAAAATCCCATCAGGCTACTAGAACTAAAGAATGAAATAAAATTTTTAGCGAGAATGAATAAGGCGTTAGCCTGGGATTCGGAATACTCGTTGATTAACACGCTTGCGATGAGGATATAATAATTTAAAAAATGTTAAATAATTTTAAATTTATTTTATACTCATGACTTGGAAATGTATTCATTGAATTATATATGGGAGAAATTGAAATCAACTCCTGGGGAGTTCTTAGCATTACTAGAACTGTTCCTGGCGAGACTAGTTATAAATTCATCGGTACTATAGCATACCTAATTACTATAGGTATACACTTATCTAAAAATTATACTGTATGAAACTGCAAATTGCATTAAAAATCCCGAATTTCTTCATATGTAAAATTTAGATTTTATTCGCAAATTCATTACTTAAGTTACGCCACATAATTTTCTTACCGATCGCCAGACACAACATGATCCCAGGTAAATTATCAAAGCTTTACCTCGGTAGCAAGCTTGCTAAAAATTGCTGGGAAAGTTATGTGGTGTGAATTGAGCAGCAATTTTTTTGAAGCACAGGTGCTTAGATTTTAGCTTGAATATATAAGTGTTGTTAAACTTAATAAATTTTGTCATTCGTTTTTGGACAATAGCTGCGTTTTATTTAAAATATTTTTTAGTCGCTATTGCTGCCGGTACAAGAACCGAGGAGCCCGGGATATTAATAATTAATTTGCCTTTGAGATTTAAGAAGTTCGTGTAATCGGTGAACCACCCAATGCACAGCAACAAGGTTGAGGTGAATCACTTTAGCCTACCATTTTTAACAGGCAAACAAAAGAGTTTGCTTTAACATATACTATTCCTCAACATCTGACTGGACGATCTAGAAAATCTTTTACTGATTTTGGGGATTCCTGGGAGAATAACTTAGCTGAGTATCCATTCGACGATAAATCATATTCTGCTGAAATTAACTGCTACATAAACATATACGCACAAGCCTTGCTCATCAGCTTGGGTTTAACGTTCAAGGGTCTTTAACAAATTTATTTTACTTAAGGAGATGTTTATGCATCAGGGGCCAGCTCGTCACAACCATTACAAATTCAAGGTCTGTAGACGCAGATATCGGTACTACAGTAGAAGAACATAGACCAGAAATAGAAGCTATTAAGACAGGAATATATATATTACTAAATTTCACTAAATTATCTGAGGACTCATACTCGGATGCTAACACCAAAATAAGAGAATTATCAAAAATCACTGGAGCTCCTTTGTTCTTGCATCATTCCCTAAGTTCTCCGGATATATACGACTTCAAATCTTTTGCGTACCAGTTCCATTTTCTTTTCTAAGAATCATCTTCTAACTCATATGGTTATGGCTAAACTACCTTTTTGACAGGGAATGGACCAATAAAGTTCGGCGCTAATTTAGCAATTTAGCGTTAAAGTACTTAGAGTCGTCAGAAAGAACATATTTCTTTCTCCAGACCATATGGTTTACAACGTACCTCAGTTAACCCTGCGCAAGTTATACTTTGCTTGCTCTACTATTAGCAGCAACCTTCTCTAACCTTCCTTTTACGTCCGCAAAAATTTCTCTCAGTACCTTAGAACGAGTGCGTATATCGGACTCCTCATCTTGCTCTGACGATCGATGTAATGTACCAGAAACTATCATTTCACGTCCCAAATTTATAAAGTATGAGGAACATTTCGTAGCCGGTTTGCGTGCGTGGTTTTCGAATGGCGCACACTATCTTCGCAAGGTGTGTATCCCAACTGTGATGGTTATCAGCAACATACGCCCGTAGCATGGACTTAACTACTTGGTTTGTTCTTTCGGACGGATAAGCTTGAGAATGGTAATAGGCAGTATATTTTTTTTCGACTTGGTAATTCTCACATAGCCTCTTAAATTCCTTATCCTTAAACTGCGCTCCATTGTCGCAAATAATTGCTGCTGGCACACCAAAAACTTGAAACACATAATCCGCCAACACTAAGGAGATAGAGCCTGCAGTCGCTGAGCGTAAGGGAAATAATAAAGGAAACTTACTAAATCCTCGAATAGAACGAGACTGAAAGTTTCCCAGGGTTTACGAACTGCCATGTAACCTGCTGGCTTTTTAAGTTCAGGCTTAGTTGATTGACATATTTTGCTTCTTTATTATTATTATATATCCTAGAGTATAACTTGCTCTAAAGATCTTAATGAGATTTATCAGTATCTCTTCTAGCCCTTGTTGAAGTAGGGCTGGAAAGATGCCATCAGCTCCAAGCGATTTGAATGGCTTGAAGGAGGTGACGGCCCATTTGACTTTCCTTGGGGTGAAGATTCTGCCAGAGAGACTTTTAATCCTATTGGATGGTCTGCATTCAGGTCTTAGGGTCTTCAGGGATTTCGTCGTCTCATCTTGCATAACTGTCGAATCGGGAAAATGAGTTTGTAGTAACAAACTTACTGTTTCTTCCCGGCTACTCGTGTAGCTGCCATCGACTTTCTGTAGAAGGCCGATACTATTGGAGTGATCCTTAGAGAGAACTTTTTGAAGTCTTGCACTCGTGGGTAGATCATCAATACCCTCGCAGAAATTCCTCCAAGTTCTTCTCTTGGATTTCCTCAGCTCTTTATTGTACTCAGTCAAGGCGCGCTTGTATTCATTCCAAGCACCTGTTGTTTTTGCCTTGTTGAAGAGCCTTCTAGATTTGGCTCTTAATCTATCTAGTTCATTGTTCCAACAGGGTACAGCTCGCGTTGTTGGAGATACGGTCTAGATCCATGCGACTCTCAATTTGACCGTTTTCTAGCTCCTCTAGACCCATTCTGATATATTCCCTGTAGGAATTCCAATCAGTGAGACGCGGAACTCTTATCTCCTCCCTTTGCATAGAGGAAGCCCTAATATTGAACCTGATATGGTTATGGTCCGACATTGAGGCCTCGTTAGAGACATGCCAGTTTGCATGCCATTCCTATTATAGATCAACTTACTTTAGACTTGTAATTTTATTGGAGGGCCTGCATTCAGGTCTTAGCTCTTCAGGGACTTTGTCGTCATCTTGCATAACTCTCAAATCGGGAAAATGAGTTTGTGGTAACAAACTCACTGTTTCTTCCCGGCTATTCGTGTAGCTTTTTGAAGTCTTGCACTCGTGGGTAGATCATCAATACCCTCGCAGAAATTCCTCCAAGTTCTTCTCTTGGATTTCCTCAGCTCTTCATTGTACTCAGGCAAGGCTCACTTGTATTCATTCCAAGCACCTGTCGTTTTTGCCTTGTTGAAGAGCTTCTAGATTTGGCTCTTAATCTATCTAGTTTACTGTTTCACCAGGGTACAGCTCGCATTGATTCCCTTTGTTTAACAGGACAACTTTGCTCATAGGAGTAGATGAGCAGTCTATGCATATGGGAAGAGATACAGTCTAGATCCATGCGGCTCTCAATTTGACTGTTTTCTAGCTCCTCTAGACCCATTCTGATGTATTCCCTGTAGGAATTCCAATCAGTGAGACGTGGAACTCTTATTTCCTCCCTTTGCATAGAGGAAGCCCTAATATCGAACCTGATATGGTTATGGTCCGACATTGAGGCCTCGTTAGAGACATGCCAGTTTGCAATGTCATCTATATTTGGACAGATGAGTGTTAAGTCCAGCACCTCTTGGCGAATGGCGTTGCAGAATGTTGGTTCATTCCCTATATTAGCTATGTCTATGTTATTTTTAACTAAATAGTCAAAAAGGTACTCACCTCGTCTGTTGGTGTCACTGCTTCCCCATACAATGTGGTGGGCATTTGCGTCACACCCAATGATATAAGATTTATTCCTTTTTTGGCAGAAATCCAGAAGTTTTGTAATTTCCTCTGGAGGATGTGTATCCGTATCACCCGGGAAGTAGGCTGAGGCTATTACCACCTTATGTTTGCCTTTGTCTGTTGGCACCTCCATTAGGGCAGCCACTAGGTCCCGAGATATTAGTTCTGTAATAGGAAGGAAGTTAATATTAGGTTTAAAAAGCATTGCCACCCGTGGGGTGGCATGATTCCTATTATAGATCAACTTACCTTGTTTAGTCGGAAGCCCTTTCACTTGACTTCCAAGAACCCAGGGTTCTTGCAGGAGTGCTATGTCTATGCCACCCCTAATGAATCTTCTGCTAAGCACATCCGAGGCAGCATTCGAATGACGAAGATTCACTTGGAGTAGCTTGATATCACTCTTGTTTTCAGTCATTATGAGTGACTTCCTTTTTGGGACTCTTTTTCGTTCCCATTTTTTTGCCCTTCCCGGCTTTCACCCCTTTGGTCTCCCCATTTAAGAGTTTTGGCCCTTTTAAATAGAAGCTTGGAGGTACTGTGGGCTTGCCGGGCGGCATTAATTTAACCACTGCCTGCTCCGCAGCAGTACTGGTCAGCCTGTTGCCCCTTTCTGGTGTTGAGGGTGTCACAATTGCTGGGCTGTTGAGTCCACTGGTAGTTGTGGCTATTTGCGGTACCCATTTGGGGTATCGCCCTTTTTGGCTCTGGTTCAGCCACTTCCATTTTCTCAGGGGCCCCAGTATTACTCTCGAGGATTATGCCCGAGGTTGAGGCGACCGCAGCTGCTAGGCCAGATGGCCGAAGTGCAGTCTTGGACGCTTCAGCCTTTTGGTTGGCCTCTGCTGTTTTACCTTGCTCCTTTTGCAGTTTTAGGTCTCCTTTCGGCCTAAGCTGTACCTGTCCAAAAAGAAAATTAATCTTAAAGCTTAACTTCTTGAACTTTTCCGCCGAGAAGTGGTCCACTGAGAGAGTGACTTGTGAGACAACTCCTTCAGTCACTTTTCTTAAGACCTTCCACTCAGCTACTTTGAGCTCATGATTTTGGGCACCTACGTAACGCAGTAACTCATCACTAGGCATCTCTGTGCTTTCAGGGAAATAGCCAACTAGGATCTTTGCACGAGGAATATCACATTCCTCTACAGCTCTTAGTTTGGCATTTTCCTATGATGTTATCTCACCCACTATCTGCTTTAGCCACTCCGAGGTAGCCTTGTCAGAGCAGGTGAGTACTAGCCATCCTGGACTGGCACTGTAGCCAAGGAATGCCGGCTTAATTCGGTCATTCTCCATCTCCAGTATCTTGCCCAGGATTGCCTTACGAACAGATATAATTTGATCCGCCGTACGCATTTCTTTGGGGAAGTTCGCTGAAAAGATTCCAACTTTAACTCCTGCAATCATTTGTTTGTAGGACAGGGACTTGGGAGCTATTTCCTTTTTGGAGTGCTCCTGCTTCCTTTCTGCTTCTTCACCTTGTTGAGTCCTCATCCTTTTGACCTGTGTGGGTTTAGGAGTAGAGTCCTCGGAGCGATTCCGTTTGGATCCCTTATCGGTCTCCTTCACTGGCATCGGCTACATAGCTAGCTCACGGGCGTCAGTTGGGCTGTGCCCGTGTTTCACCAGCCACTGTAACCGTTTCTAAGCGGCTCCACTCGTCTTCCGACTTTTGGGTTTTGAATCCTTTTTGGGGTGTGTTGGATCCTTATCAGATACTTTAGAGCCCCCAGTGGATCCTTCGGAGTCCTTATCAGAGCTTT
Organism: Dioctria linearis; assembly: GCA_963930735.1. NCBI lineage: Eukaryota > Metazoa > Arthropoda > Insecta > Diptera > Asilidae > Dioctria > Dioctria linearis. The sequence goes on along the minus strand of OZ005743.1, from coordinate 83,562,123 downwards.
GGATTCCTGTAGGATCAGCTGGTTTCATCTCACCAGATATAGAGGGTTGAATTACGACTCTCACGGTCCGGCTGTGAGATCAGCTCGACGTCCTCATCTGAGAGAGAACAGTCTTCTCGCATAATCTCTGCTAGACCTTCGAGACCTTCGAAGTCCTGTTCCATAAGCAGGTCGTCTTCTCCGTCTACTATTTGAGGCATAGCCTTTGGTTTTGGTACATTGGGAGGGGCACCACCCTCTTTAGTAACTACGTTTTCCATGTGATTCCCACGAGTTACGAAGAAAACAGAGTCACCCACGGCAGAGATTCGTATACCGTGGGAAGGCTAAATTGAAACTGGAGGTCGCCTGGTATCCAGAGTTCATCGTTATAAGACACACTCACGCAGTGCCATTCATCCCATAGGCACGATTGTTTACACCTGGGATTGCTGGTTTTATCGAGTTTGCCGCTCTAGATCCACCGTATTCAGTCAGACATCTGGTTCACCCCAGGAGATGACTCCATCTGCCTGTGAGGATGTGACTGTACGGCACGTGTTACATACAGAGCATCCATTGGCATCAGTTAAACATGTATATACATACATACATGCATCTCTGAATCGATTTCGCTTTGTGCAGAATTCTAAAATTCATGCATCAATAAAGAAATGCAAACATGTAGATACGTACATACCTACAGCATTCTCATTGCATGCAGAATTATATAAGAATTGTATAAATATTCTGTGATGTTTGAATAAAGAAGTTAGTTAGTGAGTAGCAGAGTATAAACAGAACACGAGTTGTTTCATTTACCTGGAGTAAAGCTGGTAAGCTGCTCCATTCATCCAACTAGGAGTAAAGCTAGTAAGCTGCTCCATTCATCTATACTAGAAGTAAAGCTAATAAGCTGCTCCATTCATCTGCACTAGGAGTAAAGCTAGTAAGCTGCTCCATTGAATCGCACTGGGAGTAAAGCTAGTAAGCTGCTCCATACGCATCGCTGCTCTACCTATCTCGGGAGAAATAAGTAAAAGCCCAATCATCTTGAAGGCACGTAATCTCAGTTTACCTACAGTAACCGTGCCGTGTTCCAGATCAAAAGGTGCTCAGATGAGAGTACTAGAAGTACTTAAGAAACTCAACAATTTGGCGCAGCCATTAGGATCAAGGAAGCTATATAAATTCAAACACTTGAAAAACCTTGATCCTCGAATTTACATAAACGAGTGTATAAGAGCGCATTATTTTTGAATCTGGCACACAAAAACGAGACGTTGGGCATTTCTAACAACAACTAAAGGTATCCATTTTTTGTCTTGAAAGATACCAACATCAAACAACAATAAAAGGAAAGAAACCCCAATATTATACAGCATCATATCTGCATAGCGGAAAAACGTTAACATCTTTTCTCTTCTCTTCAACTAAAGTGAAGTAAAAGTAAGTTAAAAAAAAAAAAAATTTTTAAAAAGACGCATCAATTTAGTAGCAAAATTACTTTAGACTGTTAACAAAAAAAAATTAATAAATAAATAAAGAAATAAATACCGTAGTTACAGCGATATATGTGCATGTAAACAACAGTAGAAACATTTTTTTTTAATCGAGCATCCTAATTTCTGCGGTTATTAAACAGAATTAGTTAAACTACCTATTCACTCTTGTGTTCTCTCTCAATTTTTGCGTAAAAACTCTGTGGGTGTTGGTTTCATGCACAGACCTGATCGAAGCTCTCGTAGCTCAAATTTTGAGGCAGAAATAAGTTCATTGCCTTCTGACAACACAAGTCCTCCAGACAGCCCAATAGTAGAGCGAAATTCACCCCAAAGTGTAGCGTATACCCGCTTACGCTACTTTTGTTTGGCTTCTCTACGTCTGTAGAGAAAACCCCATGATTTCCCAGAGTATATAATTTAATAAAATTTAGCTATTTCCGAGAAGTAGCCCTATGTTACTTCTCCCTATGAGAAAATTCCTGAAAAGTTAAAATTTATATATTTTCGAGAAGTAGCCCTATGCTACTTCTCCATCGTACCAAAATTCCTGGAAGAATAAAAAATAAAATTTATATATTTTCAAGAAGTAGCCCTATGCTACTTCTTCATATTAGAAAATTGCTGAAAAGATAAAATTTATATATTTTCAAGAAGTAGCCCTATGCTACTTCTCCATAGTACAAAAAATTCCTGGAAAAAATAAAAGATAAAATCTATGTATTTACAAGAAGTAGCCCTATGCTACTTCTTCATATTAAAAAAAAAAATTCCTGGAAAAAAAAATATCCATACATACCCGCATACTAGTCCAGATCTAAAAGAAACAACAACAACAGCAGAATATTTTTCAGTCGAAAAATTATAAAATGTGCAAAATGAGCACAAAATACAATTTTTCGTTTAAAACTTACCGCTAGTCAACCACATCAAAGCGACGGAAACGGCAATTCGCCTAGCTGTAACAGATCGCGTGATGCCATCATGCAATGTGTCGCAGCAGGCTTGAAAAAAAAGAACAAAAAATTCTGAGAAGAAAAACGGCGCTCGCTTGCCGGTGGCTGAGTGAAGAACGATGGAATGTAGGGAGACTGCTGGTAGTCGGGAAGTTGCTTTTTGTCGTTGAACGAGAACGGTCGCAGAAAACTTGAGTCGCGATTACTCTTTATTTAAAATCAGTCTTTAGAGTTCTTTTTTTTGCTTTTGTGAACTGAAAGGAAAAATTTTAGTTTATTCATTCTGGTCGTGAATTTTGTTAATTAGAATATTCACCTGTACAACAGTGATTTTTCCTAAAGATCTTTCTCATAGTGGACTGAAAGAAAAAAATCGTTATTAATGTTGCGCATTCATAGATTGTGTTAATTAGAATATTTACCTGTGCAACAGTGATTTTTCCTAAAGATCTTTCTCATAGTGAACTGAAAGAAAAAAATTGTTATTAATGTTGCACATTCATAAATTGTGTTAATTAGAATACTTACCTGTGCGACCGTGATTTTCCTAAAGATCTTTCTAATAGTGAACTGAAAGAAAATGTTATTATTAAGGTTGCGCATTCAAGAAATTTTATTAATTGATTTATTTACCTGTGCGCCAGTGATATTCATTTCGATTTTTTTCATATAGATCTTTCAAATAGTGAACTGAAAGAAAATTTTTATAAGTTTTAGTATTTGAAGTATTTACCTGTGCGCCAGTGATTTTTTTTTCATATAGATCTTTCGAATAGTGAACTGAAAGAAAATGTTGTTATTAAGATCTTCTTATTAGTGAACTGAAAAGAAAATTTTGGTTGATTCATTCTGTGCATGTGATTTTCATATATCATCATATTGGTAAACTGTAGAGCAAATTTCGGTTTAACCATTCTGTGCACACATAATTTGCATTATTTGTAATACTTACCTGTGCGTCGGTGAGTCTTATATGCCATAGTAGTGGCGAACCTGAGAGAAAATTTGGGGAAAAGTTTCCTTGCACGTAACAAAGATCATTTTGAAAATTTTTCCTGCGTGACGGCAAGTTGGATTTATACCGGCGAGGAAGTATCCCTATGGCAGAAGTTACGGCAAAACATTTCGCTCTTACATATCCGAAGGAGCAGGGAAGCGAGGAGGTGAACTCAGACTTCAACGTAGTCCTGAAGAAGCTAGCAGATAGTTGGAAAACCCGTGTCCAACCCTTTTGGTAAAGGAGGAAACCCCGAATATGATTAAATCAGGTGTTATGTAAGTCCATAGCGGACTACAAGGTTAATTCAAATTTTCGCTAAGTATTATTAATTGCTTTGTGTTCTTTTGTTCCTAGTTTTACAGTGCTAAAATCATTTAGTGTACATCTAAGGTTAGGCGTCGATCACAGGGTTCAATAAGTCACATAATAGGAAAGCGCTTATTAGGGCTAGTCGTAAGGATTCAGATCTAGATTAATATTAACCGGAGACTTTGTTTCCTTTATTTTTTTTTTGTATATATACCATGTTAGTCTTTTTGTGATCGGGTTTCCTCCCTCGTAAGTGATTCATATGCTTGAACATCCTCAATAAATAAACTACTTTGATTTGGACTTGATGAAATTTTGAGTTCCTTGATACGCCTTCCTTCTTCTTTTGGGTGATTTAGTTTGGTCACCTTTGGCCGCCCTTCTCCAAGTTGCTTTCCTCTTTTGTTTACAGGTTGGTAACGGATTCTGCGCGATGGAGTGAGTAGTTCCATAAAGGGGATGGTCGCGGACAGGAGGGAGGTCGTTTCCACACACACACGGCAATAGATGTAAAACACGTACAGATGGGGCTGAGCATTTCGATACGGCATTGGAGGCATTGGGGGCGATTGCGCCCAACATTACCCAAAGCCGGGGTCTCAACAACATCAGAGTCCCCTCTCAGCTCTCTCACTCTCTCTCAGTCGCTCATTTGCCAGCGTTGTAAACTCTCCGGGTGAATTAGCACTTGTTCGGCGTTGCTGAGGTCTTCTATTCTCCTTCTTTTTGCAGCATATAAATAAAATCAATTTTCTTCTTTTTAGGATTTCAGGTTCCACCATGAGAAGGAAGCCTGCATTAGATCTTTTTTTTTCTGTCCGTCCGTCTGTCTGATCAGTTATGTTGACGATTTTGCACAGCTTAATAAGCATGAAGGGATGTCGGTGGCAAGAACCAGCCCAAGCCGGCTGATCGCTAGCGGCATATTTGCTGTGCAGCCACCCACGCTAATCCCGCGATGATTTTGTAACAAAGAGGTGTCGGATGCAGTATGTATCTACATTCAGGTACAAGTGAATGTAGGTAGATCTGTCGGCTGAGAAGCTCTTCGTTACAAATGGCGCCCAAGCTTTGGTTTTTTTTCTTCGCATTTAGTCAAGCTTCTCTTGACTAGAATGCAATTGCTATTTCAATGTTATTTTCTCAATTTTTTTTTTGTGTTATTATCACTATTAGAACTTTTCTTTGTTTTGTAAGACCTCAGTATGTTTTAAGCTGACGCAAGTGATTTGCCTGGCGGATATAAGGTGCTGGGTCTACGCAGAGCTCTTCTTGCTTCTGTGGAGTGCGTTACTTCCATGATAGCTCCTTTTTGGCTCTCGTTACGCCCGACCTTTGTTTCGCGGCTGGGTCACTCGACCATGGTTCTGGCTGTATGTGCGATCGTAAACTGCCTTCGGTCAAGTCTAAGTCAATTTCTACCTTAAATTTAACAGTTTCCTGGTTTAAGTGCTCATCTCCTCGGCAACAAGCGAGGCTTGTGCGCGAGGCGTACCACTTTTGAAGCCAAGCTTCGGCTCGAGGACGCCGAGATGACGACCACTTGTCAGTTTTACTTGCATGACGAGCTGGTCAGCTGACCCAAACCTAGCAAGTTGTTGAACGATGTCTTCTTTTGATTCTGTCCTTGTCTGGGCATTGGTGTCAGCTTACCGGTTTTAGTCTCCAACTTCGCACCAGATTTTTTTTCGTTCAAACCCTTCTACCCTTATTATTAAATTCAGTAATCCCTCTGGAGGCTCCTTGATGGAAGTGTGAGTTGTTCAGTTTGCAGTGGTCAGATAGCGTTATATGCGATGCGTACGCTTTTGAAATTAATTCCGCTTACATCTGCTGGTTCCAGGGAGAAGCCAGTTATTATTAAATTTCTGTGGTGTTTCGGGCTGTGAGCCATTTTAGTTTCGGGTTTTTTTAAAGAAAAAAAAGCTGCTTTGAGGTTTGCATTGTCACCTTTGGCATATATAAGCATTCATGTTTTTTTCTTCTGCCTGTTAATTATTTTGATGATACTAATATATACAATCAGCTACTATTTCTCTCCTGATTGCTGGCAGCCACTGAGTTACTGACAACTCACATTCGCCTTTCATCTCAACTTCATTCCCCATTAACCTTCCCTAACTTCTAGTGATGGGAGGCTAAGTCAATTAGTGGTTGATGAACGTTGATTGCGATGCATACTGTTACGGATGTTATTTCCGTTCACTTCAGCTGGTTCCGAGAAGAAGCCCGTATTATCTCTCGTTCTTAGTTTTAGTTGGGTTGCCCCGTTCAGATATTTAGTTTTAGTTGGGTTGTCCCGCACAGATATTTAGTTTTGGTTGGGTTGTCCCGTTCAGATTTATCTCCTTATATAAATCACCGCTACGGCCTCTTACTCGAGTACCAGCAGCCACTTGATCACCGACCTCTCACCTTTCCTTGATCTGTTGACTTCAGTGTCTTGCCAAGTTGATGAACGATGTTCATCCCTGCCGATTTTATCCTTGGTGTAGTGTTCGTCCTGATCATCCTAACATGGGACGGCAGCTCTTCAGGCTCCGGTTCCACAATTTTAGTTTTCTACAATTGCTAGTATGGACTGACTAAAGAGCATAGTTGAACAATGTTCGCCGGAGAAGTGAGAGAGAGAGAGAGTTTTGTTTTTTTTTGTCCAGCTGGGCTGGCAAATAGGATTTTTTTTCCTATGGTTGTGGTGTATGGGAGGCTGTCCTTCCGCGTTGATCCGTCATACCGACACCCCCTTTCTTAAATGAAGAACGTTAGTAATACGCATAGTATAAATCGATTGCTCGTGTAAGACACGCAGAACGTATAATCTCAAATCAGAGTAGTGTTTCTTTTAATCGTATCGGCATGGTTCCGTAGGAATTCTCATCGTCATTATTATAAACGTTTTTTTTTATATATACATGGTGTTCCGTAAATGTCTTTAATCCTTTAAGGGGATGAAAGTAGAGGTCGTTTGGGTCAAAAAAGTCTAGATACTTTTATATCGAACTCCGCTTGGTTTTCGAGTAAATCGATAATATCGATTTTCGAGCTTTTGCATACCTCTTCAGAGTAATTTCGTTATAAGTTCTATTGTAATTAATGGATTGTGACGTTCAACCCTTTAGTTTTATTTTGGCACAATTTCGTCTAAACTAGCGCGATATTAGTGTAGACGCATAATTTTTTTTGTAGGTTAGGCTTACTTGGCACAGTTTCCAGCTGATTTAGCTGCAGCACTATCATAAACGCATTTATTTTTTTTTCTCTTATTTTGTTTTATTTTTTTTTATTTACACATTTGAGATTTTTCTGGGCATCATTTTTGGCCTTATGATAAAGGTATTGTGGGTTTTTTTTATATATATACATACATATCTGGCACAATTTCCGGCTGCAGTATCTTCGAGATTCGTTAAATGCACTTGGGCTGTTAGTTGATTATACTTGGCGGAATTTTCGGGAATAGTCACATCATTGCTTCCCTATCGTATCTGGTAAAGTCTTCAGTTGAACTATTCTCGGCACTACCATAGACGCGTCCTTTTTTTCTAATTACTCAGTATAATTCTCGGGGGAACTCTTCTTTTGATATTAACACTAGAGCATTTCCTCGCGGGGGTTTTTTTTATTACTTTTATTTGTCGGGAGATTCAGACCAAGATGGACTTCTCCTTCTTATCACCGGATGAGCTTGAGGTCGAATTCGCTGTACGCAACCTTACAGAGGTGCACGAGGCCGAGAAGTTGGAATCCCGCAGAGCACCCTTTAAGTCTCACGCTTATAAAAATCCATCGGGCGAATTAGACTATATTATCAGTCGAGTCGACGCACTGAATCGTGACCTGAGTTCGGACCCATCCGAACTGTCGAAGATCGTACGCGTTATACCAGTCAGGTGCCCCATGTAGAGCCCAGCGGCTGCGTAACACGTCTCCCTCTATCCAGGCTGATGCGCAAGCTTATGTCCAGACCTAGGAGGATATCCTGAACCATGTGGAAGCTTCTCAGCCTACGACAGAGTCCGTGGCTGAGGGCACTGGAGGCGCAACGCTCACAGTTCCTGTGATTAGCACAGACAGTCAAGGGGCTAACCCGTTGACAGGTGCTAAGCCGAAAACAGTTTAGACCACCGAAGGCGCTGCGATGGACTTACCAGGACCTAACTTGGGGACCGTCCACACTAAGCCTGCCGAGTCGTACCTGGACTTTTCAATATTTGAAGAGCAGACGGCTCAAGCAGCTCCCACTGACATACCACACACGTTTGCTGACCCAATGTCAGCAAGGGCACGTATTCCGTCGATCAACGATCGGTTGGAAAGTTTGAATAGAGGTCCAGTCACGGGAGTACCTCCGTAGCCGAGACAAAGTAGTACTGGGTCTCGTGTACAACCTTTATCGGGTTCGTTTGTTTCTCCGCTTAACATTCCAACTCATACTCGACAGCCAGCAGCGAGGGATCGTAACAGCGTATCTCACAGTCCTGTCTTCCGCTGGATGTTGAATTTTGATGGCACATCCGGCCTGGATGTGACAGAGTTGATATTTCGGGTGAATCTCTGGCAGTACTAGAACAAGTATCCGCCTCCGAATTGTGTGCTGGGTTCCATACACTCGTTACCGGGAAAGCGACTAACAGGTATTGGTTATATCTGCGAAATCAGCATACGCACTCGTGGCAAGAGTTACGTTCAGCACTCCTACGCGAATTCCGCAGCCAGGAAACTGACTACGAAATTCGCAAGCTAGTTGAGTCAAGGAGGCAAGGAAGTGAACGAGTCCTTCAGTGATTTTCGATTAGCGGTTCACGCGTTAGTGTTCAAAATGAGCATTCCGATCCCAGAAGCAGAGCTGGAGGAACTACTGCGACGTAACATGAAACCTGCCTTACAGGAGGCGTTACTCCTTTATCAGACTGATAACGTGCTAGATTTGAGGGACTGTTAACTCCACGGCGAAGAGCTGTCAGCGATGCTGCAGCGCTCCTAAAACATAAAACTCGCGAACCCAGATTGAATTCTAAACCTGTTAACAGTCTCAAAGTAAACATGTCTAACTCTTCCACTCAGACAGAGAATCCCAGCACGCAAAGCACGCCAAATCTTACCACCTACTCGGAACCCTGTCCCTCAGAAAGATATAGCTGCACCTTCTCGGATGAAAGCTCGTCAATTTCCACCTCGGATATAGAGGATGCATCGTTTTGTGTCAGCGAATTCCCATCGGTTTCGGGGTCCATTTCCTCCAGGACTGTCCCACGCACACATAGGTACCTCAGCCTGCGTATAGTCATAAAGGCTGCCATTGCCAAAACAGCAGTATCTGTTGAAGAGGGTCCTTGGAATCCTCGTCCTTACGCCGATGTCTACATTCAGGGACGAAAGATACGAGGTTTATTGGATAGCGGTGCAAATGTGAGCGTGCTCGGGGCTGGAGCAGAGAGTTTCCGGACCAAGATGGGGATTTCGTTCCACTCGATGCCGTCTTCAGTTTCGACCGCTGATGGGCGGCAGCAAAAGGTCCTGGGGCACATACGGGCCTTCCTAAAATATGGGGAAAAGACGCGTATGATGAGATGAGACTGCACATAGTTCCCTCTCTTCAGCAACACCTGTACCTGGGAATCGATTTTTGGAAGGCATTCGGCTTAAGACCTGTCATGGTAAGTGAGCTTCACTCCTTGCCAAAAGCCTCACCTTCTTGTTCGCAACAGCACGATCTTGCAGAATACGACTCGCAACGTTTGCAGGAGGTGATCACCTCCTTCCCATCATTCAGTCAGCAAGGCTTGGGTCTCACCACGTTGGTAGAGCATGAGATAGACATTGATCTGGCGAAACCCATTAAACAGCGTTTCTATTCAGTATCTCCGGCAGTGCAGAAATCCTTATACGATGAGCTCGACCGAATGCTGTCGCTAGGAGCCATTGAGGAGAGCCAAAGTTCGTGGTCGTCACCAGTCACTTTAGTTAAGAAGGCTAACGGTAAAGTGCGCCTCTGTCTGGACTCCCGAAAATTAAACTCCGTAACAGTCCCAGATGCCTTTCCATTACCTCTCATAGATGAGCTCCTCAATAGACTCCAGGAGACAAAGTTCATCTCTGCCGTTGATGCGTTCTGGCAGATCCCTCTCGCTGTGGGATCAAGAGACAAAACGGCTTTCGCAGTGCCGGGAAGACCCCTATACCAATTCAAGGTGCTTCCGTTTGGACTTTGCAATGCTCCGCAGACAATGTGCAAGCTGATGTGCAAGGTCATCCCTCACCAACTGCATGACCGAGTGTCGGTGTATCTTGGCGACTTACTCATTACTTCCTCCACGTTTGACGACCACCTAAGGCTTCTGGCGGAAGTCGCGTCGTTGCTTCGCGCTGCCGGCCTGACGATCAACGTGGAGAAAAGTAAGTTTTGTATGAGAGACGTCAGATATCTTGGCTTTGTTGTTAGGGATGGGTGCTTGCGGGCCGATCCCGAAAAGGTCACTGCTATTCAGAGCTTGCGCAGGCCAACAACTGTCAAGAAAATACGTAGCTTCCTCGGAGTATGCGGCTGGTGCAGGAGGTTCATTCCACATTTCGCTACCATCGCTAGTCCTCTGACGGACCTTCTAAAGAAAAACATCAAGTTCGAGTGGAACGAACAAGCTGAACTGGGATTCCAACAGTTAAAACAGTGTCTGTTGACCGCCCCAGTGCTCGCGAATCCGGACTTCTCGAAGCCCTTTTTCATTCAGTGCGACGCTAGCACTACAGGGGTTGGATGCGTCTTGTTTCAGCGTTCTGTGGATGGGGATGAGTATCGCATCGCTTACATGTCACAGAAGCTGAACGCTGCTCAATGCAACTACAGCATAACCGAGTTAGAGTGTCTGGCCGCCGTATTGAGTATTAAGTGGTTCAGGCCGTATGTGGAAGGACTGGAGTTCACGGTCATTACTGACCACGCTAGCCTCAAATGGCTCCTGGACCAACGAGATCTATGCGGCAGGCTGGCTCGTTGGAGCCTCAAACTCCAGGCCTTCAAATTTCACATTGAATACAGTAAAGGTAAGGACAATGTGGTGGCTGATGCTCTTTCCAGGTCATTTGCTGACGAGGCAACGGAACAACACACAGATGAGTTAGTTTATCCTGCGCAAGTCAGTTCGCTTGATTTGAAGTCTCCCGCATTCCATGAGAAAACGTATGTGGAGAGAATCCAGCGGATCACTTCCAATCCAAGGGGTTTTCAGAACTTACGAATTAGCGGTGGTAAGGTATATATCTCATTTTCGTCTAAAAATTACAACGTCTCAGATGATCGGGTTCAGTGGAAGCTTTGGGTTCCTGATAGTCTCACTGGCGATTTGATAAAATCCGAGCATAGTCCTCCTATAGCAGCACATTTCGGTTTCGCAAAAACCTTAGAGAAACTACGTCGTCAGTATTACTGGCCGAGCATGGCTTCAGAAGTACGACAGTTCATAAACGCCTGCGAAACTTGTTAACTGATCAAGCCGACCAATGTGTCTTCAAGACCTGCCCTGGGCACGATACGGACTACCGAGCTGCCATGACAACGCATCTTATGTGATTTTTTAGGTCCATACCCGCATAGGCGAGGTGGAAATAGGTATATCTTCATCGTACTGGATCACTTATCTGAGTTTGTGTTGTTGGAAGCAATGCCCGAGGCCACAGCCTCGCGGGTTGTCAAATTCCTGGAGCAAAGGGTTTTCTTAATGTTTGGAGTTCCGCAAATGGTACATTCAGACAATGGTAGTCAGTTCATTGCAAAGATATTCGCCCAATTGTTAGATCGTTATGGGGTGAAACACATCTTCTCACCAGCCTACTCCCCTCAATCAAACGCCTCTGAGCGTGTTAATCAGTCAGTTCTTGCAGCGATCCGCGCCTACGTCGGCACAGAGCATCAAAATTGGGACGAACATCTGAGCGAGATTGGCTTCTGCATGAGTCGTCTAAATGCTCGCCATATTTCTTGCTTTTCGGTCGACATCCGGTGACAAGCGGTAGCTCGTATCAACTTCTGCGAGATTTGAAGGCAGATTGCGATGGGGCTATTGAGTGTATACCTGTCAACCAAAAGCTTCAGCTGTTGCGCGATTAAGTAAAGTTCCGTCTTACGGAGGCGTATCGAAAGTACGCCGCTGGTTACAACTTGCGAACTCGAGAAAGAGCTTTTGTACCTGGACATACTGTGTATGTCCGAAATTTTGTGCAAAGTAGCGCAATTGATCGCTTTGCGGCCAAATTGGAACCTAAGTTCATAAAAGCGACTGTTGTAGAACGAATCGGGCGTGTTTCGTACCAGTTGCAGAATGCTAAGGGTCTCTCGATCGGAATTTTCCATGCTCAGGATATTAAGTCTTGATCAAAGTTGATTAGATTTCGGTAGCCCTAAAAAGGCATCCGGAAAGCTTCACTTGTGAACTACAGGTTATCGCATATCCTCCTACTACTTCCTCAGTGGTGGGTGATAAACCTCTTTTACTTTGTTACTAACCCCTTCTGGCTTAGCCTTCACCTGAAGGATTTTATTTTTCTTTCTACAGTTTTCTTCCAATTAAAAGGTCTACGAGCGGTGGTTGATATGGCTGAAGCCTCAGTGGAGTGTAGTTTTTTTATATATTGTGTATGATCTCTAAACTAACAAGTTTAGTTGGTCCCAGTCTTTGTTACTAACCCCTTCTGGGTTAGCCTGCATCTGAAGGATTTTGCTTTCCTGTCCTTTCTTCAATTTCCTTAGAGCTTGAACCCGCTTGCTGCATCCCGCGGGATTTCCGTCATCCTGAGTGAGTTGATAGATGAATTCTATCTGTTACGAAGCGATTTCCTCTCTTGGGATTGGGGGGAATTTCCGGGGTGTTGCGACTGGATTCAGCAGAACACAGAACGATAAGTAGCGGCATTTCACCGACGAAGTCGTAATCTCGAGCCGAACATTCCCGTACCCAATAAGGCAATCGCTGCACCTCTTCTTGGTCAGTTCATTGGGCGAGGCGAGTTGGTAGACGACGTCTATCGGTAGATCATTCCTCCCTCGTCCAAGACGGACTGGGATCAGGGCCGCAGATGGGATCCGATTTCTCAATAATCCAGGGTATAGTGTATGCCCGGCTTGAGACTCTTGTGGGTCGTCCCCACGTTGGGCACGGCTGCAAAAATATTATTCATAGTTCACCTCCCGAGTCGACCTTCTTGTTTTTTTGCTTTTCTCTTTTTTCTCTCTTCCTCGTTTTGCCCGGCATGAGACTCTATTCTCGGTGGGTCGTCCCCACGCTGTAGCGTATACCCGCTTACGCTACTTTTGTTTGGCTTCTCTACGTCTGTAGAGAAAACCCCATGATTTCCCAGAGTATATAATTTAATAAAATTTAGCTATTTCCGAGAAGTAGCCCTATGTTACTTCTCCCTATGAGAAAATTCCTGAAAAGTTAAAATTTATATATTTTCGAGAAGTAGCCCTATGCTACTTCTCCATCGCACCAAAATTTCTGCAAGAATAAAAGATAAAATTTATATATTTTCAAGAAGTAGCCCTATGCTACGTCTTCATATTAGAAAATTCCTGAAAAGATAAAATTTATATATTTTCAAGAAGTAGCCCTATGCTACTTCTCCATAGTACAAAAAATTCCTGGAAAAAATAAAAGATAAAATCTATGTATTTACAAGAAGTAGCCCTATGCTACTTCTTCATATTAAACACATTCCTGAAAAGATAAAGACATATTTATACATACCCGCATACAAGACCAGATCTAAAAGAAACAACAACAACAGCAGAATATTTTTCAGTCGAAAAATTATAAAATGTGCAAAATGAGCACAAAATACAATTTTTCGTTTAAAACTTACCGCTAGTCAACCACATCAAAGCGACGGAAACGGTAATTCGCCTAGCTGTAACAGATCGCGTGATGCTATCATGCAATGTGTTGCAGCAGGCGTGAAAAAAAAGAACAAAAAATTCTGAGAAGAAAAACGGCGCTCGCTTGCCGGTGGCTGAGTGAAGAACGATGGAATGTAGGGAGACTGCTGGTAGTCGGGAAGTTGCTTTTTGTCGTTGAACGAGAACGGTCGCAGAAAACTTGAGTCGCGATTCCTCTTTATTTAAAATCAGTCTTTAGAGTTCTTTTTTTTGCTTTTGTGAACTGAAAGTAAAAATTTTAGTTTATTCATTCTGGTCGTGAATTGTGTTAATTAGAATATTTACCTGTGCAACAGTGATTTTTCCTAAAGATCTTTCTCATAGTGAACTGAAAGAAAAAATTTGTTATTAATGTTGCACATTCATAAATTGTGTTAATTAGAATACTTACCTGTGCGACCGTGATTTTCATTTAGATCTTTTTTCATATAGATCTTTCTAATAGTGAACTGAAAGAAAATTTTAGTATTAATGCTGCGCATTTATAAGTTTTAGTATTTGAAGTATTTACCTGTGCGCCAGTTTTTTTTTTCATATAGATCTTTCTAACAGTGAACTGAAAGAAAATGTTGTTATTAAGGTTGCGCATTCAAGAAATTTTATTAATTGAATTATTTACCTTTGCGCCAGTGATTTTTTTTTCATATAGATCTTTCTAACAGTGAACTGAAAGAAAATGTTGTTATTAAGGTTGCACATTCAAGAAATTTTATAAATTGAATTATTTACCTTTGCGCCAGTGATTTTTTTCATATAGATCTTTCTAATAGTGAACTGAAAGGAAATTTTAGAATTAATGTTGCGCATTCGTAAATTGTATTAATTAGATTATTTACCTGTGTGCCAGTGATTTTTTCACATAGATCTTTCTAATAGTGAACTGAAAGAAAATGATATTATTAAAGTTGCGCACTCAAGAAATTTTATTCATTGAATTATTTACCTGTGTGCCAGTGATTTTCATTTAGATTTTTTTCACATGGATCTTTCTAATAGTGAACTGAAAGAAAATGTTATTATTAAGGTTGCGCATTCAAGAAATTTTATTAATTGATTTATTTACCTGTGCGCCAGTGATATTCATTTCGATTTTTTTCATATAGATCTTTCAAATAGTGAACTGAAAGAAAATTTTTATAAGTTTTAGTATTTGAAGTATTTACCTGTGCGCCAGTGATTTTTTTTTTCATATAGATCTTTCGAATAGTGAACTGAAAGAAAATGTTGTTATTAAGATCTTCTTATTAGTGAACTGAAAAGAAAATTTTGGTTGATTCATTCTGTGCATGTGATTTTCATATATCATCATATTGGTAAACTGTAGAGCAAATTTCGGTTTAACCATTCTGTGCACACATAATTTGCATTATTTGTAATACTTACCTGTGCGTCGGTGAGTCTTATATGCCATAGTAGTGGCGAACCTGAGAGAAAATTTGGGGAAAAGTTTCCTTGCACGTAACAAAGATCATTTTGAAAATTTTTCCTGCGTGACGGCAAGTTGGATTTATACCGGCGAGGAAGTATCCCTATGGCAGAAGTTACGGCAAAACATTTCGCTCTTACATATCCGAAGGAGCAGGGAAGCGAGGAGGTGAACTCAGACTTCAACGTAGTCCTGAAGAAGCTAGCAGATAGTTGGAAAACCCGTGTCCAACCCTTTTGGTAAAGGAGGAAACCCCGAATATGATTAAATCAGGTGTTATGTAAGTCCATAGCGGACTACAAGGTTAATTCAAATTTTCGCTAAGTATTATTAATTGCTTTGTGTTCTTTTGTTCCTAGTTTTATAGTGCTAAAATCATTTAGTGTACATCTAAGGTTAGGCGTCGATCACAGGGTTCAATAAGTCACATAATAGGAAAGCGCTTATTAGGGCTAGTCGTAAGGATTCAGATCTAGATTAATATTAACCGGAGACTTTGTTTCCTTTATTTTTTTTTTTGTATATATACCATGTTAGTCTTTTTGTGATCGGGTTTCCTCCCTCGTAAGTGATTCATATGCTTGAATATCCTCAATAAATAAACTATAAGGTCCTTCTCCAAGTTGCTTTCTTCTTTTATTTACAGGTGGGTAACGAATTCAGAGCGATGGAGTGAGTAGTCCCATAAAGGGGATTGTCGCGGACAGGAGGGAGGTCGTTTCCACACACACACGGCAATAGATGTAAAACACGTAAAAATGGGGCTGAGCATTTCGAAACGGTTTTGGAGGCTTAGCCAGGGTGGATGGGGCGATTGCGCCCAACATTACCCAAAGCCGGGGTCTCAACAACATCAGAGTCGCCTCTCAGCTCTCTCACTCTCTCTCAGTCGCTCATTTGCCAGCGTTGTAAACTCTCCGGGTGAATTAGCACTTGTTCGGCGTTGCTGAGGTCTTCTATTCTCCTTCTTTTTGCAGCATATAAATAAAATCAATTTTCTTCTTTTTAGGATTTCAGGTTCCACCATGAGAAGGAAGCCTGCATTAGATCTTTTTTTTCTGTCCGTCCGTCTGTCTGATCAGTTATGTTGACGATTTTGCACAGCTTAGCAAGCATCAAGGGATGTGTGTGGGAAGAACCAGCCCAAGCCGGCTGATCGCTAGCGGCATATTTGCTGTGCAGCCACCCACGCTAATCCCGCGATGATTTTGTAACAAAGAGGTGTCGGATGCAGTATGTATCTACATTCAGGTACAAGTGAATGTAGGTAGATCTGTCGGCTGACAAGCTCTTCGTTACAAAAGCAGACCATCCATAAATTTGTATCGCGAGCATCGCGCAGGTTAACGCTTCAGAGGGCACAGTCTTATTAATTCTCTCGCAAGAAATCATAGTTTAGGCGGCCTAGTATCCAAGCGAGCTTTGGCCACACCAAGTTCGAGTATAAACACTCAAATCACTTCCTGCATGGAACAGCCAAGTAAAACAGACAAAATGTCGGTAAACTATGAAAAAGTAGTAAAACTGACGGCACAAATGGTGCCTTTGTTCTCTGGGGAAATTAGCGCGCAATTT
Organism: Dioctria linearis; assembly: GCA_963930735.1. Taxonomy (NCBI): domain Eukaryota; kingdom Metazoa; phylum Arthropoda; class Insecta; order Diptera; family Asilidae; genus Dioctria; species Dioctria linearis. Next base: position 83,545,448 of record OZ005743.1, on the reverse strand, counting down.
CTTACAGAATTACTGACTTTTATAGGCTGTTCTAAGCAAGTGCAACAGTGTCTAAGGGAAGAGGAAAGGAATGCCTTCATGCAGATTTTCCCCACCAGATTGAGAGGAAACGCGTATCAATTAATAGCGTCCAGCTCTCTCACAAAATTTGAAGAAGTCGAACAACTGTTTTACCGAACGTATTTACCTCGTGAAACATACCATGAACTAATAAACAATTTAATTACTTGCCGGCAATATCCGCCAGAATCATTTAGTTCATTTACAAATAGATTAAAAGGTCTTTTAATTCAATGCAACGAGGTAGCACAAAGTAAATACGGATCTGAAAATTTTAAAGTAGTAAAGCAGCAAATAGAAGATTTTGCTATGGCTTCCATAAAGAGTGGTGCAACTAATCCCCATCTAAGCGCCTATTTAGTCACATTGAATAAAAATTCTTTGCAAACTCTCATCCAAAAGGCACTAGATATGGAAAGGTTGCAGCAAGGACTCTTTTTCATTCCACAACCAACAAACTATATCCCTAACACAACAAACTCTTTCCAAGTGGACGCTTTTCTAAGACATAATATCCCAAATTTCTCTAATACCTATGGTTATCCCATACCTGAGAGTGTAAATTTGTCTTCCTACCCTTACACAAAGGAATTCGGAAGACATAACATAAAAACTGAAATTGGTATACCCCCAATAACGGAACCACCAAAGGAAACTTCAGTATCCTTTAGTACCGACAGAAACTCAGAAAATTATTGGCGCTCTCCTCAGACAAACATAACAAGGAAATCGCTAGGAAGTCCACCTCCAAACAGGAAATCTTTTTACGAACAGGCAGAAAAAAAGTACGATAAACAGAAAGTGCTGTTAAACAAGATCACCTACAGCTACTGCAATTATAAGGGGCACACGTATGACGAGTACCTAAAGCGTAAGAATGCTCCTTATTGTACTAACTGCAGAGTGAAGGGCCATGATGCCCAATATTGTAAACAGAACATTAAGGCACAACCCGAACATGCAAACTCTAAAAACAATGCTCGGTGGGGCTCTGCAGATAGGGAACAAAGATTTAACCACATACATAATATGTGCGACTTCTGTGGGAGAAGAAGTCATACGGTGTCCACATGTCAGCAGAAACATCGATGGGAGGGCACACATTCAGGAAACGACATACTGTCGACCGAAAAATCCCCGGCTCGACATTAACTAAAACTGCGCAAATTACTTCAGGGTCCTCTCAAACAAAACAACAATCAAATAGAGAAAATGTACCAGTGGTAGACTTACCAGTGGATATAGGTAAAAACACAGCCATTCGACTGATAGTATACACTGGAGCTGAAGTAAGCATCATAAAAAAGGAAGCCCTAGATAACCCAGAACATATAGAACGAAGCCAAAAGGTGACTTTGAAACCCCATTTGGAGAAGGAGAAACATTGGGAAAATGCCAAGGCAACTTTTTATTAAGCCGCAGTGTCCCATGCAAACTCCAGGTAGTAGAAGACATTGCCCAAATCTCCCACGATGGGCTGTTAGGCAATGACTTTCTTGCAAAAAATTGTAATATCGAAGGGGATAATAAATTACTCCGGTTCCCTCGCACGGAAGCCAACCCCATTGAATTCAGGGTACCTCTCGAAACATCCCTAGAAGATGGAGAGGAAATACCAAGTGATCAATTGGAGGAGAAATTTAAATCACGGGCACCAGATAACAAAAATGCCTTACCTCCAATGGAAGAAACTCTGAACACCTCAAAAGAAGATGAAAGTAGGCAATATGAAGTAGTACTTCAGCGATCCAATAGAATACCTCCTCGATCTCAAATAGTACTGAGCATACCGTTACAAATAGACCAAGAAATGATCTGTTTGTCTCAGGAGATCCAAGAAGGAGTATTTGTCGCAAATTGTCTAGTTAGTCCTCATAAAAGTTTCATACCGTTATCCGTTCTAAATGTAAAGACAGAACTAGTATTCCTAAGGAACTTAGCGCTTACTCTAGTTCCAAGTAATTACTATAACGTACAGTATCTCCATGTAACTTTGGACGACGTAAATACCCAAAGTACTCATAAAAAGGGTGATCCACCTTTCCTACGTGCACAAAACAAAAGCACACACAACGTCAAAAACGACAAATAAAAATTTAATTCCAACCCATATTTCCCACGTGCACAAAACAAAAGCACACGCAACGTCAAAAACGACAAATTAAAATTTAATTCCAACCCATATTTCCTACGTGCACAAAACAAAAGCACACACAATGTCAAAAAAAGCAAATTAAAAATTAATTCCAACCCATATTTTCTTCGTGCACAAAACAAAAGCACACACAACGTCAAAAACGACAAATTGTAATTTAATTCCAATCCATATTCAAGAAACGTAAACCATATTAAAAGCTATAACCCAGGCAGACTTGTGGTTTTACGTAAAGAATTACTGTTGGAAGAAAATTTAAATCACGAAGAAGAAAAATCAATTCGTGGGAAATTTAACACCAATGCAGACGCGCTTAGTAGAATACCTGCCAAAATAAACCAAACAAACCCCAATTCGATCATTGTCGAAGCTCAGGCACATCACCGGCTTGAGTCCGACATAGACGATGATGATTATAGTTCTCCACAGACATCAAAACAGCAAACACAATACCATGTTGTTACGAGAGCAAAATAATATTGAAGAGGAAAATCAAAACACAGAAACTCCCAATAAAGTTCAAAAATATCCACGGAACCTCCAAAATGAATTAGTCGAAATTGACTCAACTGATAGCAGCAAATCCGAAAGCAGTGCATTTGAACACGGCGAATCACCCTGGAACCAAAATCTAATAAATTCTCAACATACATTACCAGAAAATATCTCAGACCCTGAGGAAATCGAAACAATTCTGAAGGACTATCATGACTCCGCATTTGGTGGTCACCAAAGAGTAATCAAAACTTATAGAAGAATAAAGAAGAAATATAAGTGGAAAAACATGCTTAGTTCTATCAGGAAATATATTCGGAAATACTGTAAATGCCAAAAAATGAAGGCTAGCCCGGAGTATCGTATGCCAATGGTCATAACAGATACTGCCCATATGCCCTTCGACAATGTTTATTTAGACATAGTAGGTCCTCTTGAGGAAACGCACTCAGGAAACAAATATATTCTGACTTTCCAAGACAATCTAACGAAATTCGTAGATTGTTATGCCATGCCAAATGGCTAAGCAGAAACGGTAGCAGAAATATTTTTCGATGAGATTATCAGTCGTTATCGCATTCCTAAAAAGGTAGTAACTGACCAGGGCTCTAACTTCTTAAGCGATCTTTTCAAACGAGTATGTAAACTTCTGAAAATAACAAAAAATGCAGACTTCCGCTTACCATCCGCAATCCAACGGCGCACTAGAGCGAACCCACAGACCCCTAGTGGAGTATTTGAGAGCTATTGTGTCTGAAAATCCAAAGGCTTGGGATCGATTCCTGAGAACCGCGGCTTTTGTAAACAATAATAGTCCACATGATGGCACCAAGCTCACACCAATGGACTGTCTGTTTGGGTTCACAGCGGATGTTCCCTCTAATCTAAAAAGAGAGCCGGAGCCCATTTACAACCACGAAAGTTCTTCTGAGGTACAAAATACAAAAAGCGTACGCTACCTCTCGGAAAAATTTGCTGAAAGCTAAGGAAAAGTCAAAAGTTTATTACGTTAAGCGTTCACGTCCAGTAACCTTCAAAACAGGAGATAAAGTTTTACTGAAAACCCCCGCTAAAAAACACAAACTTTCCCAGATATGGCTAGGACCATATGTGGTACAAGTCTTTAACACTGTTAAGACTGTTATTCAAATCGGTAAACGAAGAGTAACAGTACATAACAACAGATTAAAACCATTTCACGAATAATGGCCAAGCTTTTTATCCATACAAGAGTTCGTAGTATTCAAACAATCTGACTTCCGGGTATAGACAAAATTATCAAACAAATCCCAATTTAAAGCACTAACTTCTGTAGAAGTAAAGACGGCAAGAAACCAAAGAACAAGCTGTCTCACAAACCTCTCATTCAGAATTAAAGGATGCCATTAAACAACGTGCCACCCACCAGCAACAAGCAGGTAACAGACAAAATTTACCTATCCCTCCACCACCACCACTTCCACAAACACTAAGCCGTGTCGACTCTGAATCAATTCCACGCACCCGCCATTTACAGGTAGTTTAATTCCATCTCTAAATAAATTCTGCATAGCCAAAGATAAAACAAACATCTCAATGGTGAATTCAATTGCTACACACTTTTTACATGTACATATATCATAAATAAATCAATATAAATAATTTATAAATGTATAAATAGGTTTAAGTTAAATTTTATAAGTACCAAAAAATATGTATTCACACATATAGCACAAATAAGTACCAAAAAATATGTATTCACACATATATAACAATATAAGTACCAAAAAATATGTATTCACACATATAGTACTAATAACAAAACAATATGTATTCACACATATAGTACTAATAACAAAAAATATGTAATTACACATATAGAACATAAAATATGTATTCACACATATAGTACTAATAACAAAAAATATGTCATTACACATATAGAACATAAAAATAATAGTACCATATAATATGTATTCACACATATAGTACTAATAACAAAAAATATGTAATTACACATATAGAACATAACAATATTAGTACCAAAAAATATGTATTTACACATATAGTATCTACGAATAAGAATAATGAAAAATAATTGTATCAAAAATATATATAGTAGAAATAAAATGTTGTACAGAAAAAATGTAGACATAATTAATAGAAATAAAAATAATTGCAGCAAAAAATATGTACAAAATACAGTTAAGCTAACCCAAATTAATCTACGCTTAGATAAGCTTTGTTCTTTTTAATACAGCTAAACACCACATGTACTCATCTCAGCATTACGTATATACATACAAAAGTTTCAAGTAAATATTTTTCTTTTTCCCAACCTATCAAACAAATAAGTTAATTTTTTTTTATGCGTTATTCCTCTCCCAAGAATAACACATTTTTTCTAAAAAGGGGGAGATTTGTTACATACAGAGCATCCATTGGCATCAGTTAAACATGTATATACATACAAACATGCATCTCTGAATCGATTTCACTTTACGCAGAATTCTAAAATTCATGCATCAATAAAGAAATGCAAACATGTAGATAGGTACATCCTACAGCGTTCTCATTGCATGCAGAATTATAATTCCCAGCTGCAAGTATAAACATATCTACAAACATATTTGCAAAGTTCAGTAAAGTCACTCGCTACTGACCTACACCAATTTCTTAATCACATAAAGAAGCAAGTGAAGGCAATGACACAATACCCTGCGCGCAAGAATTCACACGATGCAATTTGATTACCTTGCGCCAGCGGTAGAACTGAGGTGAACGAAACAATGGTTCACGATGATGTTATAATAGCAGCAAAGCGGCGAACGGTCTGCGGAAGTATTTATGTATGTACATATGAAAGCGATGAATGCCGTGATGTAACAAAAACAAACCGGCAAAAGCTTTGCGGAAATTAATTTATGAATGCCACAAAGAAACACTTTACGGAAATAAAAATTATATACGAATAAATGCTGTGATGAAATTAGCTTAGCGTAATAAGAAAATAGCAATAGAATTAAGTGGAAAATTGTATAAATATTCTGTGATTTTTGAATAAAGAAGTTACTGAGTAGCAGTAGTATCAGAGAACACAAGTTGTTTCATTTTCTATGAGTAAAGCTAATAAGCTGCTCCATTCATCCAACTAGGAGTAAAGCTAGTAAGCTGCTCCATTGAATCGCACTAGGAGTAAAGTTAGTAAGCTGCTCCATACGCATCGCTGCTCTACCTATCTCGGGAGAAATAAGTAAAAGCCCAATCATCTTGAAGGCACGTAATCTCAGTTTACCTACAGTAACCGTGCCGTGTTCCAGATCAAAAGGTGCTCAGATGAGTAGATAGAAGTACTTAAGAAACTCAACACACGTACGGACGGTCTTGAGAGAAGAATTGCATAGCAAAAGACTTGCATGGCAAGGTTCTCCCCTGATGTTGTTAACCCCACCTTGTTCCTATTTTGCTTCTTTACATTGCTACATCTTTCTTCATTTTGGGCCAGTAAAATTGTTGGCAGAGGCGGTCATATGTCTTCTTCCACTGTAGTTTGGATTTTGCCTTTGCTAGGGCAGAAAATGACACGCGACCATTTTTAAATGTATCTATTTTTGGGCTCGAAATTGTTGGAGTCCTTGACTCTGGTGCCACATGAACCATACAAGATGGACCTGGCTGGAAGGTAATAACAAATGCCGAGTTATAGTTAAACAAAGCGAACGTAGAGAATGTTATTTTATCTAACCTATTTATGGCTTAGAGAGGGATCAATGCTAGCATTAGTACTTTTCGAATGGGCGGCATTAAAGGACCGAATGGAGCTCGTTTCGCCGATATTTAGCAACTCGGGTCCTATTTCCAGCTACATTCATAAACATATTTTGAGCGGGTTGATTTATACTTCGGCTATTGCTAAGTGCATTGCTTGGAGTATTTTGGCTACTACATAATTAGATGCTCGAGGACTTTATGTAGTTGGAGTATTCTGACAATGGCGGCAATTTGGACGAACCATTCTGGGTTTTCCACACCTATAATATTTGAAGCTCCCCCGAGAGAAGCGTGTTATATGTCCTTCCAATCCGCACTTATTACACTTTCGGAATGGTCTACGATTCCCAGAACTCGGTACAGTACTATCACAGGTAGTTTTATTATTACACGTAGCTACCTCTGGAGCACCGGCTGGTGGATGAGAAGACACATATTCCAAATCCAGTTTTAACAAATGCGGGTTTCTCTCTGAGGGAGGTGGAACGAAGGATTCAACTGTTATACGTAACGCTTCCAGTTTTCTTCCTATATCAATGAGTTGCTCTATGTCTTCAACCTCTGTCAGACCAAGCTGAGTTTAGTAGAACGGGGAGGTAAGAATTCCTTTCGCATCGACTTGACCAGCTCTTACCAAGAGTCGACTCTATTCTTGTTAGTCCGGTACCAAATCAGAGCACGTCCTGAGAAGAGATATAAAGCTGCATGGAAAACTTATGCTCCTGTTACACCCATTTTTCAGATAGTTCAAGTGTTCGCTCCAGAAAAGAGCTTAGCGATTGCCCCTGCTCCCCACTAAATTTCTAGTTCCATTCATATAGCAGAACTCTGGACCGCGAATCAGCCAGAATCATTGCAGATAGAAAATTATCTTCTCCTGCAAAGGAATCCTCACTATCCGACTCATTTCCTTCAGCTTTACCTTGCAGTGAACCCAAAGATAAAATTAATTCTGCTTCTGCTGCTCATCTACGATCAGTTCTTCCAGCCCTAAAGGCCGTTCTGAGGCTAACAATAATATCATTTACCTTTCCAGTAGGTAGGCCTCTTATAGCGACCTCGTTTATAACCTTGTCTTGGCTTAGACGGTTAATTTCCATATTGGTAAGAGTGAATTCTAAGGTTCCTCGAGGTAACTAAAATCGGTTAGTAGAGTGTAAAGAACCCTGCACACGGACACGTAAGATGTGCCCCGTACTCATCAATAATCAATAATCTACCGGTTTTCCAAATATGCTATTACCTTAGTTTACTATTGTGAATATGACATGAATTCAAGTGCGGCTAATAGCTAGCGCCTAAATGTAGAATAAAAAGTAAGTACTACTTTGTAAAAAAAAAAAAAATAGTAGTTGCAATTTCAAATGCCATGCGAAATGTCGGCACAGACGTATCACTCCCTTATTCGATAAAATAAAAAAACAAATTCAAATGCGGCTAATAGTTAGTGCCTAAATGTTCAAGATAAAATAGCACTTTATGACACCTTGCAAAAAATCCACACTATTAACAGAAGTTTCGTAGCACACATAAATTCAGATGGGGCTAATAAAATAGAACAGTTATTATAATGATTTCAAATGTCGTTTAAAATGGGGAAAAAAGGCATTACGGAAATTATTATATGTAGGCTTCTGCATATAGCATGTATGTACACCTAAAACTACTGGAAAGAGAAATTCCAATTAAATGATACAATTTTCAAAACCTCCATTAGAACCGTGAACTCTTGCTGGAAAACAATAAATATAATAATTTTCAAATGTTGCACAAAACATTGGCACAGACCCTCAAACCCGATATGGGTCTTTAATAATATAACTCGGACTGCAACGCCACCACAGTTTTTCGACACCACTGGAGAATATTGAACATCCCTGACTACGAACCGTAAACTTGGTTATGTACCTTTTGTACATAACATTTATTTACTTCTCCCCCTTGAATTCTTTCTATAAATATAATCTGTTTTTACTGTTCATTGTTCATTTGAATTAGTGACTATATCAGAAGCTGCCCTCACTATCAACGACACAAGGCTAGCAACAAGAAGCCAGCAGGACTCTTGCAGACTACAGTCAGTAGCCAAAGGTTTGAAACCTTATCATTCGACTTGTCTGGACCTTTGCCTGTATCTGAAGATAATAAGACGTGGATATTTTGCGTGGAGGACAATGCTTCCAGGTGGATCGAGCTTTTTGCACAAGAAAAAGCTACCGCTGATGTTTGTGCAAGAGCACTTGTCGACGAAATTTTCTTGAAGTACGGCTTGCCACGGTGAGTAGTGAGCGACAGTGGGACACAATTTGTTATGGCTGTCATGCAGAAAGTCATGTTTTGTCTTGGTGTACAGCATTCATTTACACCAGTATACCATCCGGAGGCTAATCCGGTTGAACGGACGAATCGAAATTTGAAGGCGCAGCTGCCTATACTGGTAGCAGGTAATCATATAGACTAGCCAGACAAGCTTCCAGCTATAACATTCTCAATGAACTCAGCCTACAATGAAAACACTGGCTGTTCGTCCGCGTTCTTAACTTTCGGACGCGAATTAAGAACTCCCAAAGACGTATTTGATGACTTGAAGACCATAGTTCTAGGTGAAAACTTTGTTCCAAAAATAACGCTGTACTTACGCCAGCTTGCAGAAGCATTACGAGATGCCAAGGAAGTCCAGGAACAAAATACTGAACGTATGAAAACGGTAGCCGACTGAAAAAGACGACCTGATCCTTCATATCATCGAGGAGATAATGTTTGGGTAACAACCCACCCAATTAGCAGTATCAAGAAGGGCTATAGTGCCAAGTTTTTCCCCAAACGAGATGGCCCTTATCTTGTAGTGAAGAAACATGGACCAAGCAGTTACGAGATAGCATCGGCAATATCATCAACTGACACACTTGGCGTATGTCACACTTCAACTCTTACTCCGTATATTGGACCAGGAAGACCCATGATTGAACCCATATCCAGAATACGTAAACGAGAACGACCCAAGAAGGATGACCAGACGAAATCTATTGGCACCTCGTCGAGACGACCACGGAGCCAGAGGGGGTGCATGTAACGCCACCACTGTTTTTCGACACCAGTGGAGAATATTGAACATCCCTGAGTACGAACCGTAAAATTGGTTATGTACCTTTTGTACATTACATTTATTTACTTCTCCCCCACCTGAATTCTTTCTATAAATATAGTCTGTTTTTACTATTCATTGTTCATTTGAATTCTAGCTCTTATAGAATAAAGTTTTATTTAAGATTGAGATTGCGACTTTTTTAGTTTTTTTAAATTTCAGTTGTTATAGGACTATTTACAAAACCTCCCAGACTAGTTAGGGTACGGTGCAAGTACTTTAGTTCAAACAAATGACTCGCTAGACTTAGGGAAATCCCTGCTAGCGCTTATGTAAATCGAATCACAACTGACGACATAATTGGTTAATCACAAAGAGTACCAAACAAAACTAAAAATCGGTACTCCTATCCCTTTACTATTTTGTAAGCCGTCAAGGAACACGCCTCTTATGGATCATTCAACTGTATCAGGGAGGCATAATTCCGTTTCTCCATCCATTACTTTTTAAGATATATAAAAATTATTATGATTGAAATATAATTATTATTTAATAAGATATTTTCTTTTTATATATCGCTATTGTTTATAATAGAATAAAAAAATATAATTCACTGGTAGTGTTCATACCTGAACAAAAAATAATTTCTTAATCACGTTGCAATTTGCCTACGTGTTCACGTTTACTATCATATTTCCTAATTGTCTTCCGATTTCTCAAATGCAAAAGAAATTGTCACTTTGTTTATTTTGTAGAACATTTCGTTTAATCAAGTCAAAATATAATCAAACGTAAGTTCACTTACTCATGTTCTTGCATCATTCGTAAAAATATCTCACGAAAATATTTCCGCATGCATTGCCCCAATCTGGGTCAATGATTGCAAGGTAAACATGATGAAGTGAAGTTCCGATAATAGCAAAATTTATAATTTAAGCGTAAAAATTGTGTTTAAGTTCTTGTATTAGCACAATAAAAATCAGTGTAAGTTTACAATCAAAATCGAAGTTCTTTCCATTTTCAAAATTACTTACGCCCGCTTAGCAAGTTTAAGTGTTCCTTACATGGTCCTTCGAGCCTCAAGAAGTGAAACTAACGCCCGTACAAAGTAAATATCTGCGCCCCCATCAGTGGTAAGCGCAAGTTCACAAGCAAACATACATCCACTACCTACAAACAGCAGTTCTCAAATTAAGTTTGAGTATTGCTGTATAATCATCTTCAGAAATATTCTTCAGATAACAGTTCTCAAATTAAGTTTGAGTGTTGTTATACAAAGCATCATCCGCAATCACCAGGAAAAACGGCGGTTTTCAAATTAGGTTTGAGTATTGTTGTACAGTCGCCACAGTCGCCATAAAACAATTTCATCAATTACAACAAGTTCTCAAATTAAGTTTGAGTGTTTGTTAGTCTAGTTGTCATTACCACATCAGCCGCTTAAAAAACCATCGCTACCTGAAGACACTATTTGAAGCCACAAGCTCAAAGATGTCTCAAAAACTTTTGAAAGAGCAAAAGCAATTGGCTAAATTGATTGATGACTTGTTAAGGAATATCGGAAAAGATGGATCTTCTCGAAAAACTGAGAAAAACATAGTTACCAAACGGCATGAGCAATTCAAACGGTTATTTCCTAAAGAGCATTTTTTGAAGATCTATATGGAATAACTAAAGGGAAAGCCAATGCAATTCTTAACTTGTTAGAAAGCTATGGAATAAATCCAACTCCAGTAACCACAACATCTACTAAACAAACAAGCACAGCAACCTAAACACATTCTGCGCCAGGGCAGGATACCAGACAACCTATATCCTCTGCACCATCTTCCACACCTCTTAGTACTAATATTCAGGAAAGCACTGGCTCTAATACATTTGCTCAGATATCGGCTTGTGGGATCCCACACGACACCAGATAAATACTTGGCAGACAACAGGCAGAATAATTTTCCAAAACTTAAGTGGAAACTACAAGGAATGGAAATCTTTCACGATATCTTCATGCAGGTTATAGACCACAACCCCTATCTAAGCAAAGTTGAGAAGATGCAATGCCTCCTATACCATCTGCAATTGAATAATAACAACTATAAAACTGCCATCAAGTTAATCCATTCAAGGTTTAACAATAACAGGAAGATCATAACAGAATGTATTAACAACATCATGGACGCAAAGAAGGTTGAATACAGATCCCAAGAAGATATCATAATCCTCTATGACATAATAAGAGAATGCCTAGGAGCATTAAAAAATCTAAACTGTCACACAGACGAATGGGGTCCGATGATTGTCTGCATTGCAATCAGGAAACTTGATTCAGAAAGTATAAGACTGTTTGAGGAGGGCCTTGCGAACCCAAGGGAGATGCCATCTACGCCTGAATTGTTAAATTTTTTAGATAAGCGCTATCAAATCCTAGACTGCATCGAGAGTAGCAAACAAAAAAAACCAGAAGCATTTACTTCCAACAAGGAGTTGAGTGCGTGGAGTTAGCTGGAGTAGACGTTCCATCGTGCGTGTTACTGGTGTCAAAGTGATAAATAGCGATCAATCTGTAGTGCAGTGCAGTGAAATTTTTTTAAATATAATAATAATAACAAAAATCCGCCGCGCCGTTTTTTATTACATAAAAAATAAACAATACCAGCCAAGTCCAGGGCTTTTCTATGCCCTGCCGGCATTCCACAAGCCAGCAGCATAGTACGGTGGCGTTTAACAAATCTCCCATGTACATCAGTGATCAGTGCAAGGTCATTAGCCCTTGTCACTGATCAGCAATACGGGTGTCCCCAGCTGTGGTCATTGAACTGCACGGTCTGAGGTACTGAAAGCAGCAAATAGGCATAACACTATTGCTGTTTTTTTTTACCTCGCTGTGTCGTTGACTGCAGCTCGGTGCCCCTAAATAAATATTTGTGTTGTTGTGTGTCGCTCTTTCTTCTGCTTTTTTTTTGTTTTGCTTTGGAATATGGAGTATTTTATTTTAGAATTATGCAACATTCGCGGATTGGGGGCAAATCGTTTTTCGGTGTACTGCCACCTTCAAACAAAAAATACGGCAATTCTTGCGCTAAGTGCGCTAATCAATATCACGTCCCTGGTTATAGCTTAGTGCCTCTTTTTTCTCCACATAGGGGGATTGCAAGATATATTCGAAATGATGTGGCCTTTACCATTCTAAAAGACTTTCCACCTTCTGCCAATCCTGAGTTTAATTACATCTGGATTAGGTTCAAACTTCACAGGCACATCATCTACTTTTGCTTCCTTTATCGCAGCCCAAATATGTCTGATGACGACACGGTATCCACATTTGACAATATCTCCAACAATATTGATCATTTGCTTTCTGTCTCCCCCTCTTCCGAAATCGTCCTGGCAGGCGATTTTAATGTCCATAACATACCGTGGCTCAGACATTCTTCTACCACAAGTCCTGCGGGCCGATTCGTTGAACTATTTTGTGAATATTTCAATTTGCATCAGCTAGTGGATGCACCGACGAGAATCCCTGATGCAGCTGGAGATAGGGCCAATTTACTAGATTTGTTTCTGTCATCTTACCCTGACAAATATTCTATCGCAGTTGGCTCCCCTCTTGGTAATTCAGACCACTGTCTAATCACGGCTCAATTTATCACCTCATCTCTGCGCCGCCTCACTTCTCCACCTACAAGTAGGCTTCTCTGGCACTATAAGAACGCTGATTGGGAAAGTCTCAATCAGTATCTTAGAGATATAGATTGGTCGGTCTGTTTTGCTTCGAGGGATGCTGATGAATGCACATTAGAACTTAGTAACTTACTAAGTCTAGGCATGCGTGAATATATTCCGTATTCTTACAGCAGATCTCAACAACAGCAAAATCGCTCTTGGTTTAACGATAAGTGCAACCAAGCTATTAAAGCGAAAGAGTCTGCTTTTCGCGCCTATCAAGTGCATCCTTGTTCAGAACTGAAAGAAATCTACAAGACTGCACGGAACACCTGCAAGTCCATTATCCAGAGAGAAAAATTTCTTTTTGACCAGAATGTTAGACAAAGAATCTTGGCAAGCCGCAAAGGTAGTAAAGGTTTCTGGTCCCTGGTCAAAACCATCAGGAACAACTTCAGCAGTTCCTCTATACCTTCACTACTTAATAATGGTGAAGTGGTTGTTGACTCCCAGGATAAAGCTAATATTTTGGCTGCTAGATTCGCATCAAATTGTTTTCTTCCACCCACTTCACAGGCACCTGTCGTGCATCCCCCGCGCGGATGTGTACAAGAGCCAATACACATCGGTACGAGGGATGTGTTCAAGGTCCTTAATGGTATCAACGTCTCTAAAGCCGCAGGACCTTATGGTTTCTCGCCCCTATTAATTAAAAGCTGTGCCTCATCCTTCGCTAAACACCTCTGCGCAAACCTTTCTACCTGTCCTATTCGACAGGAAAATTTCCAACTGCTTGGAAACTAGCTCACGTTCAGCCTATTCCCAAGAAAGGAGAGGGTAGCGATCCCTCAAATTATCGACCAATTGCAATCACTTCGATTCTTTCAAAGGTTTTTGAATCTATCATTAACTCCAAATTAATGAAGTATCTGGAAACCAATCAGCTCATCAACGATCGCCAATACGGCTTCCGGCACGGTCGCTCATCTGGAGACTTGCTGACTTTTCTTACGGAACGTTGGAATCGTAGTCTTCACAATTTTGGTGAGTCCAAAATCGTTGCTCTAGATATTTCAAAGGCCTTCGATAGAGTCTGGCATCCAGCCCTTTAAGCCAAACTCAAAGCACTTGGTCTTTCCCCTCCTCTTCTATTATGGATTGAAAGTTTTTTATCTAGTCGCCAAATACGTGTTGTATTAGATGGCGTTATATCTGAACCTCATCCTATTAATGCCGGTGTCCCCCAGGGCTCTTTTATTTCTCCAACTCTATTTCCAATCTTCATTAACGATCTGCTTTCCCTTACTTTTAATCCTATCCATAGCTTTGCTGATGACAGTACCCTTGATTTCGCATACTCCTTTGACACCCTTGCGGATTCCAGAGGGAACGCCACATGTGTTAAACGAGACTGCATGATTAGATCATTGAATAACGATCTTGACAATATTCTCGCTTGGGGCAAAGTGAATCGCGTCGAATTCAATGCATCTAAGACCCAAAGCTGTCTCATCTCATTAAAACAAGACCATCACTTAACCACTTCCGTTTCGTTTGATGGAGCATTAATTTCTGATTCACCGTCACTAAGAATTCTTGGCATTAATATTTCCAGTAAGTTAAGCTGGACAGATCACATCTTCTCGGTTGCCAAAGAAGCATCAAAATGTCTTGGTTTTTTGAAAAGGTGTAAGAAATATTTCAGCCCATCAAATATAGCGCTCCTCTACAAGTCCTACATCAGACCTAGAATGGAATACAATTCCCATATCTGGGCCGGGGCTGGTCGCACAGCCTTAGCTTCATTGGATATTGCCCAAAAGAGAGCCTTCAAGCTCATTGGCGATGTGGCAATTACTCGTCATATCAACTCGCTCCAGCACCGTCGCAATGTTGGATGCCTTTCGCTCCTTTATCGCTATATGCATGGTCAATGTTCTGATGAAATATCTAGTCTGATCCCTTGTAGAATAGTTCCTGCACGCAATACTCGCGCTGCATCCCGCGCTCATCCTTTTACCCTTCAAATTACCTTCGCCCGTACACTAAAATTCCGTGATGCTTTCTTATCCCGAACTGTGCGAATGTGGAACAGTCTACCATCTTCTGTCTTTCCTCCGGCATACAACCTGCGAAAGTTTAAGGGCGACATACATCGGCACCTCCGCCACTCTCCTCATATCCCTTAATCCTTTCCCTATCTCCTGCCTGCCACGCTGTGCTTTGCATCATAGGGTATCCCCTGAGCTTGGCTTAATAATATATAAAAAAAAAAAACAAGAAAAAATCTTTCAATACCACGCTACAACGATCATGTATCTTCGGAAACAAAGAGCATAGCATTTACCAATGTACAGAATTCAAAAGGATGAGCGTGCATGATCGTCAAGCAAAAAAGAATCTTTGTATCAACTGCATGACTCACAACAAATCTAAGAAATGCAAAACAAACAAATCGTGCTTTTATTGCTAAAAAAGACACCATACGCTACTTCATCAATACGATGAGAACTCAAGAAATCAATCCAGTTCTTACATGACTACTAATACAATTGTAGAAAGTATTCCAGATGCCCCGTTAAGTAAAGGGGTTATTGCTCTCCACAACAAAATCAAGATGCCAAATGTGCTATTACTCACTGCCATGCTAAGAGCTACAATCAACCAGAGCTTTTTAGAGCATTAATTGACCCAGGCTCACAGATATCGCTTATTACCGAAGAAGCAGTCCAGAATTTAAGATTGCAAAAGGAGCGCATATCAGCCACCATATTAGGGGTTGGGGAAACTAAATCTGGAAAGGCATGCATGCAGTAAGGTGAAGACACGCATCCAGCTTCAGGACAAATTACACACATACATATCTTTGTGTAGAAGCACTTGTCTTGCCTAAACTCAATTCATTTCTTCCCAACTCACTTGTATTATCAGTTGATATAGAAAAATATGGAAATATAACTTTGGCCGATCCCACATTCAACAGCCCAGGGAAAATAGACCTACTACTAGGTGCAGATGTTTATGCCAGTATATTGTTAAAGGGGCTCAAACAAGAGCATCCGGCAGCTCAAAACGCAAAGTTAGGTTGAATCCTATTTGGAACTATCCCCAGAAATTACAAGAGAACCAACAAAGTTCCAAGCTTTCTCTCTCTAGCAGAAATGGACGAAAAAATCTAACAGTTTTGGGAGATGAAAACAGCGTCATATCCAACGAAGCAACTGATTATTTCACAGAGCTTTGTAAGACTACACACCAAAGAGATGAAGAAGGCAGTTATATTGTCCGCTTTCCATCTAGAGAAAATGTGGTAAAATTAAGACAGTCCAGGCACAAGGCCGTTGCTCGTCTCTTTCAAATAGAAAAGAAACTTCAGAAAGCTCCGGAGGACATGGAGGCTTGCAATGCCTTCCTGAAGAATTATCTCGCCTTAAATCACATGAGCCCCGTTGGAGCTTACACATGTGAGAAGTCCGAAATATACTATCTACCTCATCATGTGGTATTTAAAAGAGACAGCACGACAACAAAATTGCGTGTAGTATTCGATGCTTCATCCAACACGGATTCTGGATTGATCCTTAATCACTTGCTGTATAAAGGACATAAAAGTTCTCCTAAGATGGAGAAAATGTCGTTACATTTTCACTGCGGATATAGAGAAAATGTTTCGATAGATCAAAACCGCAGAAGACGACAGAAACTATAAACGAATACTATGGAGGAAAACACCAACAGAATCCATTCAAGAATTCATCCTAAACACGGTCACTTATTGCACAGCCCCAGCCACATTTCTTGCAGACCAAACACTAAAACAATTAGCCAAAGACGAAGGTGATCAGCTACCTTTGGCAAAAAAGGTGCTCAATGAGGACATTTACGTAGACGACATGCTGTCAGGAGCTCATACAAAAGCTGAAGCTCGTGTACTACAAAAACAAATAAACTCTTTATTAAACATAGGGGGATTAAATCTGCGTAAACGGACTTCAAATAACGAAGCACTATTAGAAGACCTTCCCGAGAACATGATAGAGAAGGGAATATTAGAAATTGGAGAAGATGAAACAATCAAAGCTCTGGGAATACATTGGAATCCCAAACAAGACGAGTTTCAGTTTAGAATACGCGTCCATAACAATGAGGCAAAATTGACAAAACGAAAAATACTGTCAAGGGCTGCTACCATCTTTGATCCGCTAGGTTGGTAAGTACCAGTAACCGTTACAGCCAAGCTCATCATGCAGTCACTGTGGAAGGCAAGAACAGATTGGGACCAGCCTCAGCCTGAAGATGTAACCAAACTCTGGACAAGATTCGAGGCAATTCTGCTGGGCTTAAAATCAATTAGAATTCCACAATGGGTTGGACATTGCACGAACCAACAAATTCAACTTCACGGATTCTGCGACGCCTCTGAGAAAGCATATGCCGCAGTAAAGCAGAAGATCAGTTTACCACGATTAGAGCTCTGAAAATCTCACCGATATAGCTTCCAGAGCAATAAGTCCGAAGAAAACCGCTTCGCAGACGATCTGGTGGAGAGGCCCACTTTGGCTAGGCCAACCTGCTGAAGCTTGGCCATCAAACAAACTAAATTTGGTGACAAGAAACAGATCAAGGTCTTCAATACAATTTTCTCAACAGAGAATATTTTTTCATTCTCATCCTATACCAAACAGATAAGAATTACTGCATACTGCCGACGACTCATCATGAACTGTAGAGTTCCACGCTCACACAGAATGTTGCACCATCTGTCACACAACGAACTGAAAGAATCAGAGAAGTGTATAGTAAGGATGACATAGTTGGAAGCATTTTTTGAGGAAGTCCAATCTATCGAAAAGAAAATTCCGTTAAAGAAAACCAGTAGATTACTTTCGTTACGTCCATTTCTAGACGAGGATGGCATTCTACGAATTGGGGGAAGATTGGAAAACTCTGAACTCTCTATGGATGCAAAACATCAGATGCTACTACCACCAAAGCACCATATCACCAGACTCATTTGTTGATCATTATCACCATCAAACGCTACACGGAGGAACGCAACTTACATTAAATTTCTGAAGGGCACGATTCTGGATAATCGATGCCAAAAGAGTAGTACAATGAAGAATCCACAAATGCATCAAGTATATCAGACACCGCCAAGAAAGCACACAGCAGAGATTACAGCCAATGATGGGATAGAGTGGAAGTTTATACCCCCAGCCAGCCCTCATTTTGGAGGTCTGTGGGAGGCTGGCGTTAAGTCCGTTAAGGCACACCTCAAACCAGTACATCAATTGGAGGTTTGCTTGAATTCAAGGCCAATTGGACAAAATTCAAACGATCCCAAAGATCTAGAACCATTAACTCCAGGTCATTTCTTGATCGGAAGGCCTCTGCTAGCACCGCCTGAACCAGATTTTCAGTGTAAAGAGATCCACCAAAGATGGAAGCTTGTTACAAAACTATACCAGGACATTTGAAAGAGATGGTCACAAGAATATCTGGCACTACCACAACAAAGAAGCAAATGGAGAACAGACAAAAAGAACCCAGTTCTCGGCGAGTTGGTTCTAGTAAAGGAAGATATCTTGCCCCCACAAAAGTGGCCGTTAGGACGAATCGTACAGCTTCATTCTGGCGAAGATGGAATAGTGCGAGTAGTTTCTGTACAATATAGAAGCATTATCAAGAAAAGGCCACTTATCAAACTGTGCCAATTGCCTATGAGCATACATAAATCGGACCATGAAGATGCCGGCATCAAAACGTTTACAGCGCTGACAACTCTGAAGAAATCCACAAAAAGGGGGTTACCTGACATTGCAGCCGAACCTGAACTATGGTCGAAACCAGAGCACTTTGACAAGATTTCCACCAGTAAAGATGGAAAGGGACCTGAACCGACTACAGCTCGATATAGCAAAAGAATGAAAATCGTACCTTTCTGACACCTTTCTGACACTTTATTGGCTGACTATAGCATTCGCACAAGACTATGAGACCATACAGCCCAAATCCGTCCTCTACATAGAGAACCTAGGCAGAGCCAAAATGAAACGAGCAAATCTTCGATTGCAGGTGTCACTTCCAATGGTTGACATTTTTGATGACGAGAAAAATATTAACTCCACTTGGGAACAGATACAGGAAATGTGTGACAAGACTGAGAAACTCACTGAAACTACGCGCTGCTCGCAACTATTCAGGCACTTATCCACAAAGAGGAAGAACCTTTTAAGATCAATAGATGAAATCCGATTTATAGAGCCAAGGAACAGAAGTAAAAGAGGTCTTCTTGGTAGGATACTCACAAGTATATTTGGCGTCAATGAGGAAGTTTATACAAATATTGACGCATTAGAATACAATCAACAAAATCTCCTACTTTCAACAAATCAACAAATGCTGCACCTCAACGCGAAGGTTAATCAGTCCAATTTTATCATACTAGATAAATTGAAGCATTTTGATGCCAGATTGGCTCAAGTCATTTCTTGCATATCTAAGTGCAGAAGATTACTACGACGAGCTCCAGGAGAAGTATGCGTACTGGTTAAATGCTATACACAATTACGGTTATCTCTTGAATTTTATCTCTTTACACGAAATCCAAACTGTTATTCAAAAGGTAGCTCAGAAAATTGGTTCCAACTTCATTATCTTGCCAAGACCAGAGGAACGACTAGACGTGGTAAATCAGAATGGTACAATAATATTGTATGGATACTTAAATATTGTTGAACCAAACATGTACGATCTGGTATATATAACACCAGATCCACACTTAATCAAAGGCAACGAATTCACAGTGGCCGACATAAAATCTTCCACCTTGGCTGTTGATTATACCCAGCAAACATATTTCAATCTAGAAGAAAGGGAATTGAAGAGTTGCACTACTATAGCCAATCACGTGTTCCTGTGTAGCCCAACCATAGTACACAGCATCGAAAACAGTCCATCTTATGTAATGGATGAAATTTACGATCGCTATCCAAAGACCATATGTAAGATGCGTCAGTTCAAGCTGACTGGTACAGTCTGGAAGGCCTTGGTGACGAAAAACATTTAGTTATACATGACTAATGAAACCAAGGTCGCCTCCATATTCTGCAAGGGAGCTAGAAAGGAATTACTTCTAAATACCACAGGAATTATACACACTGCTGATTTTTGTTATCTGAAAACAAGAGAGATAACTTTAAAAACTAAATTGGATCAAACAATAGAGGTCATCTCCGGCCATATAAAGGAAGTTCCCCCACGATTAAACATTGCCAACTTTAATAAATCCCCAGTATTGCTGCAACCAGGAGCTTTGATCCAACCAGACGAGCAAATCTTGTAGTATATGGAAGAGCCCAAAATAGATCCAGCTATCCTACACAACTCTCTGGTATACTCAACCACATCAATATCATCTGCGTTCAATTTTTTCCTGGTCATCCTCATCTGGAAGTACTGGTTCACCCTCAAAAGGACCTTTCAATTTTGTTATACTGGATGTTCCAAGGGACAAGCAGAACCCAACAAAGGAAGACAACCATCACCACAAACTTCAATAGAACAGAGATTCAATCGTGTATTGGCATCTGGCGGCCCCCAGCATTTTCATACGTGAACAAAAAATAATTTCTTAATCACGTTACAATTTGCCTACTTGTTCACGTTTACTATAATATTTCCTAATTGTCTTCCGATTTCTCAAATGCAAAAGAAATTGTCACTTTGTTTATTTTGTAGAACATTTCGTTTAATCAGGTCAAAATATAATCAAACGTAAGTTCACTTACTCGTGTTCATGCATCATTCATAAAAATATTTCCGCATGCATTGCCCCAATCTGGGTCAATGATTGCAAGGTAAACATGATGAAGTGAAGTTACGATAATTGCAAAATTTATCATGTAAGCGTAAACATTGTATTTAAGTTCTTGTATTAGCACAATAAAAATCAGTGTAAGTTTACAATAAAAATCGAAGTTCTTTCCATTTTCAAAGTTACTTACCCCCGCTTAGCAAGCACTTAAATTAAGTTCGAGTGTTCGTTAAAGGTAGGGTCATTATAGTAAGATTCAAAACGAGAAAGTATGCTGACAAATAAGAAGTTTTTACAAATAAAATTCTTACCAAAGAAAATTTCAATTATATTTCGGTAATAACAAGAGCAGCTGTAAAAGAAGGAAAATATAATACCATTAACCATATGTGCTCCACTGGAGGTAGAAGAGGTGTCGATTGTGAGGGGCTTATATGTAAGTAACGTAGCGGTTGAGGACTGGCTTGACACTGGATTAAACTAAACTTTTCTTGATATGTTCCCGAAATTTCCACCAATGGCTATAATAAATTGTACTAGCGCTAATACTAAACACAATTGTGATAGCAATCACCTTTAATTTGCTCTCCAGTACGCCCTTATTACATTCGCGGAGGCGCACTTGGCAATTGAAATTTAGACAGGCCATTGGTTGGTTGGTAAGCCTTGGAAGAATCTCTAAATAACAACACTTTAGTCGCATATCTACTACAACGAGACATGTATGTTCCTCTTCCTTCGACTGGTGTATCTAAAGCCTTCGTAAATATTGCGGATATTGCACAGTAACCTTAATTATGTTGCAATACTAATTCGTATTGAGCATAGCAAATGTTAACACATAATACATCTCATGCAAATATTTATTACCTATATATCGCAAGAACTATTAAATTGAGTTGAAATACTTACTTAGTGCTGTTCTAACACAAGAGCACCTGAAATGTAATGAAAATTATTATTCTTCGCTAGATATGCTAAGATTCATTTAAATTATTATTAAATATATATACAAAGAGAATCATCATATCAACTTATATATATGTATATAGTGTTGCGAAACCACTAGAATTGTGGCCTCGCTCGAATAAGCATGTTATCAAATCATAAAATGTTCCGTTTTTCCCTGAAAACCGAGACTATCACCACATTCATTCAATCTTACGTGTAGAAGACCACAATGCGTTGGACCTTAAATCATATTGGGGATTAGTAAAACTTTTTTTTTTTATTTTTAAAAAAGAAAGCATTTCAAAATTTTACATTACTACTTTGATTTTTAAATAATCTAACGCTTTTATTTTTAACCATCTAAACATTCCAGATGCATCCATCAAGTCTATACCATTAATATATTTGTGAGACCTAGTCTCGAACGTGTCCTCCCTTACGGTATAAAGGACAACTCAGTTTTAAAATTCAAATATAAAATTTATTTGAAAAAAAAAATCAATTTCACTTGGTTAATCAATTTCACATTTGACAGCTCCGAACATGAATGGTGTCAGCACTGTTCTGGTGCGGGTGTGATTCCAAGTTCAGAAAACAATTCACTATAATATCACAAAAATTCAGAAACAACTTAACCTACAAACTAGTACAATTCAAAACTTAAAAAATATAAAAAAAAAGAAATAAAAAACAAATTCAAATGATGCGATGTCTGAATGTACCACAGACAGCTGGTTGACGTAAGTCACTTGCTGTCACTGATGATACATACAGAAGGGAAAAGTTAGTATGCTGTGGTATATTTTGTGGTTTTTATGTTATTCATTTAAACTTATTTTGATGAAATAAGTTATAAAGAAGGATAAATCACAATCACAGCGTATGTGGGTGAACTCCTGTACTCAACTTCCAGCGGCAAGCTATTGATTAGATCAACAGGATGTTTTCAGATAAGTATAAAGCAATTTAATTATTTAAAGCTTGATGCTTTGTGGTTTTATTTCTTGTATTTTAGGTAGACTCAACGTAAACTGGAAATACATCGAGTAAATATAATTCTGCTTGATGCATTAACGCTGACAGCAGGAAATTCATCGTGGGATATCACCATCTTTATGATATATTTGTGAGGACTGAACATCCTCCTGCCTCAAAAAAGAATAAAATAAAATTTTTGTTTTATTAATAAACTTACATTTTGTTGATAGAAGATGTGCAATTTATCCTTTTTCCTCTTCATCTTCATAGTGACGTCTGCAGGCAGAGACCATTTGCAGAACGTCTTTGCTTCCCTGATGACGTTTCAAGGAGTATTTGTGGTTTGTAATAATTTGATTGCTATAGGAGTCGCATAAATTTTATTTATTAAATTTCCAGGAATCGCTGGAGTTAGGCACGATGATTCAGCACTGATTGCTGGAGGACTAGTCGAGAGCTTCACGGAATGCACTGGTGTCTTTGCCGCCTTCTTCTGATGTGGTAGTGGTGATGTTAAAGCATTCCTTGTTGCTTTTGATAGTAGTGTGCTACGATCAACTGGTTCAGCATTAGTTGCTAAAAAACCTTGTACTTCCTTTCGGGTAGTCATCGGCGCATACTTAAGCAGGTTGGTTGTGTCCATGTTTTGTGGTGACATATTTCTGCTTATTGTTTCAGCTGAAATCTGGAAAACACTCGATGCGCTGGCACTAGGCGTCACTTCGTCAAGATTTTCTGGCAAACTTTGTAGTATTTCACTCTTACTGTTGGCATATATTCGCGGACATGCTGGACAAGTTGTGGCTTCTGGACAATGATCAGTTGACCTCGGTCTGAATTGTGGTTTGCTGCTGACTGCTGTATGCACTTCAGGCAGACTTAGTGGTGCAGACCGTTTTCCAGTAGGTTGCCTTGTTTGAGTTTGGATCCGGACTTCTGGGAGGTATTCTTTAGCTCTCGGCTTAAATTCCAGACTATGATTTTGCCTTAGGTTTGGTCTGCAATCTTTTGAGATCAGTTGTAGCTGGCATCGACTCGAAAGCCCTGCACAATCTTTTTACTAGCACGATCTCGTGAGGTGGTGGCCGAACAATAGCCGATCGAATTTTTCGTGCCTTTTTCGGAGTTGGAGGGAGAGGACTTAAAGGTCTGATTGACCTAAAGGGAGCCAGTAAATCTGGTGGAGTTGGAGTAATACCTACATACACTGAATCCAGTGACTCAGAATTAAAAATTTCTAGAAACGAAATTGAAACGAATTATTGAAACTTTCAAAAGTAACCACAAATTTAAAATATACTGCGTGTACTTGTCACCTTTCAAACTTGAAGTGACTTTTGGCGGATTTTGGAATCGTTTATATTTGAATATAAAGGGTGTTTTGGAATTTGGGACTACCAGAGAGCTATAGACTTTGGTGTGATTGTCAGGAGATGTTCATGAATGGAAGAGGACAGATTTTAGAGATTTTACGAGTGAGAATATTTTTTGCAGTTTTAATGGTTACTGCACTGACTAAATTATTATTGCCAATATGAATTTCAATAGTTCGACCTAATGGCCATTTTCCAATCGAGATTTGGTCTTCTTTTATCAAAGCGAGAGTTCCGATTTTTAAATTTTCCTTTTCTGTCTGCCATTTTTGTCGTTGGTGTAATGTTTGCAAGTAGTCTCGTGACTTGAACATTGTTTCCAAATGTTATGAGAGAGGGATTGGATGTACTGCCATCTCTTGATATGAAGTTGTTGTGGGTTAAATAGGGGAGGTTCTACTATGGTGAGATTATGACGACCAGTGAGGAAGTGTCCGGGAGTGAGGATATTGTAATCCGTTGGATCATTGAACAGAGGAGAAAGGGGTCTTGCGTTTAAACATGCCTCTATTTGAACTAAAATTGTATATAGTTCTTCGAATGTGAGTTTTGCATCTTTGATTGTTTTACAGAGATGGCGTTTGGTGGATTTTACACCAGATTGCCATAAGCCTCCAAAGTGAGGTACTGCAGGAGAGTAGAAGTGTCCAGTTATGCCTTGTTGGCAAACTCGCTGGTCAAATTGATTTCAATTGTTCTGATGGATTTCTCTAAATTTGATTGTAGAATTCTATTTGCCCCTACGAAATTTGTTTCTTGATCTGAGTAGATGTATGAGGGAAGACCTCTCCGTGCAACAAATCGCTTAAGAGTGGCTAGAAAAGCTGGTGTAGATAAGTCAGAGACAAGCTCTATGTGTATGGCCTTAGTGGCCAGGCAAACGAATAGACATATATATGCTTTAGTAGTTTTTGCTCCTCTTAGTGTAGATGTTTTCATATCAAGCGGGGCTGCGTAATCTACCCCAGTGTGTTGGAAAGATAAAAATATGTTGACTCTAACAGCGCGTAAAGCACTCATTAATTGAGTATTGGGTCGTGCATTGAAGCGAAAACAGTCGACACATTTGTGGATGCGATGCCTAATCGTGTTGCGGGCGTTTAATAACCAATAATAATTTCTGATATTACTCAATATTAGTTGGGTGCCTCCGTGTAGACTATAATGATGTACATA
This sequence comes from Dioctria linearis, assembly GCA_963930735.1. NCBI lineage: Eukaryota > Metazoa > Arthropoda > Insecta > Diptera > Asilidae > Dioctria > Dioctria linearis. The sequence goes on along the minus strand of OZ005743.1, from coordinate 83,519,946 downwards.
TATGGTCTATAAAAATATTGGTTATGTGATGATTATTGAGAAGGATTATAGGGTGAAGTTGCTCGTAATTCAACTGAGAATTTGTGAGACGACCTGCAACTAGTAACATGTTTTCAGAGTCGAGTTTGAGATTGAGGGTGAGAATTCGACTCTTTTTAGGAAGGGGCAGATTCTTCTGTAACTGGGTGATTTCGGTGGAAAAGGAGATATTTTGGAGAAGTCTAATTAAGCATTGTTCTGCCTTTTTTAACTCAGATGCTGATAAATATTGAGTAGTGGACTGTATTGTGCGCATGCTGTTTATAAATCTGAGCCAGTATGCTGTGATTTTTCTGGTTTTTTGAAATGATGAATATTTGTGTAGTAAGATTATTTGTTCATCAATGATTGTAGTGAGAACCTTTGGTTTTTTATACTCTAGTTGAATATATATATCTTGAGACTGTTGATGCCATCTATCCTCATTTAGATGCAACCAGTCTGGGCCATTCCACCACATTGAAGTAATGACTAAGATGTCTGGCAAAATTCCCCTTGATGCTATATCCGCTGGATTGTCTTTGGAGGGGACGTGTTCCCAAGAGGCTTGTGGCATATTTTCGTGTATTTCGGTTAGACGATTGGCCACAAAAGTTTTTCAGGTTGAAGGATGTTTATGAAGCCATGACAAGACTATATTGGAATCTGTCCAAGCGATTAGTTTGACTCTTTCTAATTCGAAATCGATGGTTACTTGTTTTATGAGCCGAGAAAGCAGAACAGCCGCACATAGCTCCAAGAGTGGAATCGAGACTGGTTTGATTGGAGCGACCTTAGTTTTCGCTGTTACCAATTGTACTTTGGAGCCCTCGTTTGTCTGTATTTTTAAATATAGAACTGCTGAGTAAGCACTGTTGGATGCGTCACAAAAGCCATGGAGCTCCATATCTGTTAAATTAGACATGTAGCCTAACCAACGTGGTCTCTGAATGTCTTGAATTGCATGTAATTGATTTTTTAAAGTAATTCCACTCTCTTGATATTTCTGTGGCTACAACGTTATCCCGATCGCATTTTGAGAGCCAAAGTTTCCGAATTAAGATTTTTGCAGTGATTATGGATGGAGCCAGCCATCCTTATGGATCGAAGAGAGATGAGACTGCGGATAATACTAGATAATACTATTAGCTTTGTATATGAGGTTTTTGGCTCAGGAATATTAACTTTGAATGAAAAGCAGTCTGTAGTTGGATACCAATTGATGCCAAGAGTTTTTATGGACTCGTGTTCTGAAAATTCTAGATTCGTTTTCAACTCTCGATGGTTTAATGGTATATTAGTTAAGAGATCATGGTGATTGGCAGTCCATTTGCGCAAGTTGAATGTCTTTTTTGCTATGACTTCAATGAGTTTATGTTGTAGTTGTTGTGCTTCATGCAAAGTATGTGCTCCTGAGACCAAATCATCAACGTAGAAGTCTCTCATTATACTCTTAGCTGCTTGCGGATAATTAATCACTTCGTCCTTTGCGAGTTGATGTAAAGTTCTGATGGCGAGATAAGGTGCTGGTGTAGTTCCAAATGTTACCGTAGTCAGAATATAATCTTTTAATTTTTCATTTGGACTGTCTCTCCAGATTATTCTCTGATAATTCTGGTGTCGTGACGTCATTTGAATCATTCTTTCTGTTGGTGTAGGTGAGAGAGGCCTCATGTGGCCAAGATGAACGTATTCATCTATTCTCCTTCTATAGTTTGTGCATTGTCGGATTATTCAATAATTTTTTCTTTAATTGATAAATTGCTTGACATCCATTTTTAAGGACTGTCCAAGTTCAGGTGTATCTCTGGTCTTAAAGGGTAAGTTTAGTTCATATTTGCCAGAGGATAAGCGCTTAGTTGTCTCTTGATAGAGTTGTTCGCAGAGTTGATATTCTGGTGATAGTTTTGGTTGGGTGATACATTCCTCGAGTTCCTAAAATTTTCTTAATTGATCGTCTAGGGTTGTTCCGTCGCGGAACACAAATTAAAATAAAACAAAACTCACGATGCAAATATCCCACGATGATATTCCTCCCACGGTGCCGCAGCAGCTAAAAAATAAACAAAACAAAGGCATCTATAAAAAATAATAAACAAATAGAAGTCTCAGATCATTCACGATCTGAGACTTGAATTAAAACGAAAACTTACGTGACAACAAATTACATATTCCCACGATGCAACGAATTATCCCACGATGTCTCAATAGATATAAATAAATATTTAAAACATCACAAACTTACCTCCAACTAACAGCTGCTATGACTTTTGACATAACCAAAATGGCAGCTCATGGCATAGAGAAAAATATACCGATTAGACTATGATAACGTCACTGGGTGTCTAAATATATAAAAAAATCTCACAAACGACGCGAGCGTCATAGCAACGCCACCGGCAGACACAATTTCTATTGTGTTTCTGCCTATAAATAGCGAGATACTGGAAGTAGTAAATAACTCGCATTTTGAGCAGTCGCCAAGACAGATCGGCACTGTTAAAGCGAAATTAAATCTTGTTTAACAAATCTAAGGGAGACATTTAAGCCCGATATACTAATCTTTATTTAATTATTTTATTTTTTCAGTTTTATTAGCAGGCAGAATATTTTAAAACTAATCGATAATTCTATTTTTCAGGGTAAAAAGTCCAGTATCCGCCATTCCTTCTTTTAATTTTGTTTGAATTATTATTCATTTATTTTTTGATTTTTCGTTGGTTGAATTATTATTTCATGTATTTTTGAACTTTGGTTGAATTATTATTTCATTTAATTTTTGATTTTTCTTTGACTGAATTATTATATGTATCATTTTGATTTTATTATTTCGTATTAATTTGGATTGAGTAGCACTAAAGTCTATGTTAAGAGAATAGTTGTGACAAATAAATTGAATTATTGACATACCAAAAACAACAGTTTTTTCAGTCTTATCCTTCCAACCGGAACCTCCCCGAATTTTATTATTAAACCCATATTGGGATTTAACATTGGTCCTTCAAAGCCGGATAAGACTGAAAGAACAAAATGGCGGATGTCGATATTTTAATTATAACACAACAAGCTCTACACGATCTACACGCTGACAGCGAATATGCCGAAGGCAACTTATACGAAGAGACTGAAGAGTTATACATCAATCTCATGTCAAAGTTGTCAGAAGAGCTAGAAGAGTCTTTTCCAGCACTGCCTGCTAATACAGAAGAGCCTAGCACACAGACAACACATCCACCAAGGCGAAAAACTGGGCTTCCACCAAAACAAATTCCAACATTTGATGGAAATTATAAATCATGGCATACATTCCATGACTTATTCAATTCATACATAAAGATCCAAATTTATCGAAAGTTCAAAAATTACATTACCTCAAACTCAGCGTTTCAGGGGAAGCGGAACGCTTACTACGCCAGTTTGAGGTAATCGACACAAATTATACAAAAGCATGGGAACTACTACAAAAGAGATTCGATAACAAGAGAGTTTTACTGAATACTCACTTGAAATCACTGCTCAGTGAAGCAGCAATCAAAACTGAATCTGCTCACGCCATTCGCTCTCTTTTAGATTTAACAGAAGAGAGCCTACATGAACTAATATATTTGGGCTTACCAGTTGAACACTGGGATGCCATCCTAATATATAATCTTGTACAATGTCTCCCATCAGAAACACATCAACTATGGGAACATGAACAAGGAAAAAAGAACGAACTCCCGACATACGCCGATCTGTCAATATTTCTAGAGACAAGATTTCGTACTCTAGAAGCCCTCCAAGTGTGTCAAAATAGTAAGGCACAAAATAGGAGTCCAAGTTAAATGGAGGCACGCGTTCGTACTCGAGACCCCCGCAGCGGCTACAAAACAGATTCGCACATCAGTTCATCCCAAAAAAACCACACACACAAAAATGCGTATTCATTCCTAAATAAACCCCACACATGTCAATGTGTAAACAGAATCATACACTGTTTGATTGCACTTCATTTAGGAAATTACATCCAAAGGAGAGAATAAACTTCATTCAACGAAATAAATTATGTAAAAACTGCCTTGCAGCAGGGCATAACCTCAACGGCTGCCCAGGCCAAAAAACATGCCTCCAATGCCAAAAGCGGCATAATTCTCTCCTACATTTAAATCAACCATATGAGACTAACACAACACAGAATCAGAGGCAAGCTGAAGTGAAGTATACCGAGCCTAATGGCAGTATTGAACCAGCCATAAATACATTCTTTTCGACAAACGTCAGTCAAGCATTACTGTCAACTGCGTTAGTCAATCTCGAAAGTCCAAACGGACAAATCTACACATTGAGAGCTCTGATAGATTCAGGATCTCAAGTATCCTTTATTACCAAAGCTGCTAGCAAACGTTTGAAATTACAAACGAAGCCAACCCACGTTGAAGTCGCGGGGTTAGGAAAACTAAAAGCGGCCCACGTCAACAAACGCACAACGTTTAAGTTGAAATCATTGCACACAAAATTCGAGATCAGTGTAAACGCACTAATACTCAAAAAAATTACGGACTACGTTCCAGCTGACACGATGGACACCAGCGAATTGCTTTATCTACAGCATTTGCTCCTAGCAGATCCCAGGCTTTACGCACCTGGTCCGATTGACTTATTATTACGAGCTGACGTCTATGCCGACGTGATAGAGAGTGGAATTATCAGGGGTGCACCACGACAACCCACAGCTCAACACACGCAGCTGGGGTGGCTTTTAATGGGAAAAATAAAAATAGGTGACAAAATCACTACACTCACTGCACATATAAGCAGAAACAAAAGCTCAAACCAACGAAGAAGAAGAAGAAACGTGCATCCCAGTGAGAAAATCCAGAAAAACTCACTCCAACACCTAAGCCAAATCAGGGCAAGGTATCATATGAAGGAAGGAACTGTCAAAACAGATGCATAATAGCAAAACCATCTGGACAAATTCAAAACTGCATGAAACCAAATACATAATACAAGGGTCCGACAAATCGAATCAGAAAGAAACGGAACGAAACCAAAACGGAAGCAATCAAGTACTATATCAACACTAGATTCGATAAATGCCAAACTTACAATCAGGCATCAAGCATATCATGGCGCAGCCCATTTTCAAACCGTGACAGTTTAAAAGACAGGAAACTTGCCCACTTCGAAAGGAACGCCGTCTTGGGTATCCGACCACAACGGAGTAAAAGGTACGGGCCTAACAAACATCTGAAGGTATCCTTAAATATATAGCTATACAAGCTATATACATCCAATAGTTGTGACAACAGGTCACAAGTACAACAAGTGCTACAGTGTAGACTGCAGCACAAAATTCATCTGTCATCAGACAAAATAATTGTCAACAACAATCATTGAAATAGTTACATTCGAACTGACAGTGAGCATTCACTTGAGTAACCACTTCAGGTATTACAAACGCTTTACGTTCGATCAACTGACAAGTCAGCAGGTGCTTACACTAGTCAGTGTAAGTGTCAATTCTGCTGATGCAATACAAAAATAGTCTGCTACCCACACTCCTTAGAGCGAAGCCAGTGCCATCTACCCAAATTATGGGAAATCTTCCGGCAGCTCGAATTACTCCAACGAACACACTGGAGTCGATTACACCGGCCCTATTGAGATGAAAACGTCAAGATTAAGAAATTGCCAAAATCGTAAAAGGCTATATAATTATCTTATATATTTTATATTATTATTATATATTCTGATTGCGGCACTAACTTTGTCGGCGCCAGTAAGGAATTATCTAGTCAGTTCAAAAATAATTTAAAGGAGTTTACACATGACAGTTCCAGTATCGCACTTACCGCTTACCACTTACCGGCATTACATGGCATTTTAATCCACCCTCAGCTCCACATTTTGGCGGATTATGGGAGGCTGGAGTCAAGGCAATAAAAACACATGTCAAACGCACGTTGCAAAACGCCATATTGACATTTGAAGGACTGTCAACTGTTACCATGTTTACATGCATAATTGAAAGATCGAGTCGAGATTGAGTTTAGTTTTCGACTCGTGTTTTTGAGCACGCAGGGTTGAGATATTGAGTTGAAAACGGGTCCAACTATAGTTGGAGTGACAGTCAAACATAATATTATTTAAGGTATTTTATGTGATGAAGATATAAAAGTTATAAATTTTGTTTAAATAAACAAAATAAACTCACAATAAATACACAGCATACCAACACTTTCGAGTAAAGAATGAATAAAATAAATACCAACTGTAAGCTGCCAACTCGACTACTCAATCCGCGTTTATGGGACACCATTTCGACTCGACTACGCCAGCCAAGCGTGGTCGAGTCGAGGAGTCGAGTCGATCCAATTTCAACTCGAGCCGCGTATACATGGAGTTGAACCCGAGTTGAACCAGGGTTCAACCCTGCATGTAAACATGGTATGTAACCTGTCAAATTGAAGCATGTGTAAACTCCCGACCGCTGTCTCCATTATCTAATGACCCAACCGATTTCAATGTATTAACTCCCGCCCACTTTTTGGTCAATCGAAATTTAAAGGCAATACCAGAGCCATCTATGCCCGAGAATATAACATCTCTTAAGCGTTAGCAATACATTCAGGCCTTGACACAACATTTGTGGAACCAATGGTCAAAGGAATATCTGACCAATTTACAATCCCGCAACAAATGGCAGACTCCTGAAGGTAGCTTACTAATCAACGATTTGGTTTTAATGCAAGACCATCACTGTGCAACCACAAAATGGCCGATGGGTCCAATAACTCAGATTCACCCAGAACATGTTAGAAGGGTTAGAGTAGCAACTGTAAAAACGCCGAATAATCAAGTAATTCGACCAATTACTAAATTATATAAGCTTCCGATATAAGCCAAAGCTTTCAAGAAATCGACGCAACAATATTCTACAATTTACTCACCCAAATATATAATAAATTATATCAAATACAACAGCAGCACAAATTAGCAGTAGTTTACTGCCCACGTGCCCAGACGCACCAGCACAAAAACTTCACGACAAAATATTAATCATTGGATACTAAGATTAACTTGTGCATAATAAACCCAATTATTATAATAATATTTTATCAGAATTGAGAGCACAAATTTATCCCCGAATACGCCAGCAAAGAGTAAAACATGCAAGCGGTTCCCATGTGAACGAAAATAAAAGCACTACAACAGCAGAAGCAAAAAAATGCAACCAACTTCACCCTAATCCGAAAAACATCATTCGACAGAAGTACACGCCAAGAATCGTACGCCATTAAGGATTCAGACTTATTTGTCAGTTTTTCTTAGTTTTTTCGTTTCTTATTATTTTATATTAGTTGGTTTTTTGGTTTTTTGGTGCTTTATTTATTTTTATTTTGAGTTTTTATCGAAAATGGATTCATTAACATCTCTGGAGGATTGTCTTTCAATCGACGACCTACCCGATTTAGAATGAATTCCAATTAAGGACAAATTAAGGCAAACAAGGATGCCAAGACCACCGAAAAAATATCTACCCCTATTTGAGGCAGTGCCAGCCACAAAAGGAATTCCAGAGAGGGCCAAAGACCCAGGCACTCGTATTCAAACTTAGCCCCGAAGGCCTCCAACTGGGACAAGAAAAAATAGTATCATCGAATGTCCCATTCAAGCTCCGACTCGTCCAAAAGGAGCTAACCATGGAGAAGGCACCAGCCAAGCTCCACCAAGTCCTAAACAGACAAAAAGGGACATAAGACCAGCTATAGCTCCAATGATACCACCAGTAGCTCCAATGGTACCAGCAGTAGCTCCAATGGTACCAGCAGTGGCTCCAGTGGTACCAGCAGTAGCTCCAGTGGTACCAGCAGTAGTTCCAGCTCTGGCTCCAGTAATGCCAGCTGTAGTTCCATTACTGCCAGCTATGGCTCCAGAGCCACAAAACGCAAGGTATCCACCACCACGACCTCCCGCAAATTTTATTGTCGATCCTCGCTTATGGGAGCAAATCCGTCACCAACCAATACCTTCGTGGAGAGCGCTCTCGGGAAGAAAGTGCTTTCGCATGGACACCGATGAGGGAGATACTTTACGAATCCAAAAACTAGCTGACGGAAAAATTCGTATTCGTCTCCAAATCAAAAAGCGTAAGTCTACCGCATGTATACTTGGTTAAGGTTTATCACTAATGAGAAAACAATTTAAATTTTACAAAAAGAAAAACAACACCATTGTAGAGATACAAAATCCATAGTTAGTCATAACTTATTACAGAACAATATCAATAAGTCAACGACCGTAATTTCATTTTTTTAATATGCAATTTCTACCTTCACTTAGCTATGCAATTCTAATATTCACCAAAGTTCTATGTCAGCAATTGCATGGAAGTACAAGTGAAATTACGGTCGGTGACTTTGCCTACGAAGTAAATTTATGCTGATCTTGTGATTTGTGTTTCATTGACATAAATTTTTATTATATTTGGTTTTCATTTATTGTCATCCTATGTATATATGTATAGTAATTATTGTATAAATAAGCGAATTGAATTAATAAAAATTGAATTGATTATCAGATAGCAATCGATCAAGTTTAAATTATATCCATCAGTTCACAGTACAAACATTGGTACTTCGAGCTTGCTTTGTTGAACTTAGTGTCTTCAAAGCAGTACAAAATTTCTGCAGAACTTAGTGTCTGCAGTTAATTGTTATTCAGCGCAGAAATTTCTGTTGAACTTAGTGTCCTCAGGCAATTTATTTATTAATAATAAATATTTTTTCCAGTTCTAATACCTAAGCAATATTGGCGAGAAGCAAAGAAGTCCGTTCAATCTAGCAACATCAGCTACTCCAAAATTCAACGAATATATACTACTATGGAGCAGTTAATTAAAGCAAACAAGGCAGATGCTGTAAAACCTCAGAAATTTATAACAAACCACACCAAAGATTCTGACGTACGTAAAACAAGGGATTATTTTGAAACCCGTTTGATTAAAATAAGCAAGCTAGGGGAAAGTTTTGACAAAAGAAATGATGATCTGGAGCTATACCGTGAAACTAATTCAGAACAGCCATACTTTAAAGAGAATTTTTATGACACCGTGGAAAAATTGTATGAAGAAACACGGGATATGTTAGAAAATTCCTTGGCGGATTTAATGTCAAGAGCGAAAATCACTGAAGTATTGCAAGATCAACTGAAGGTAATAAAGAAGCAATATGCCATTATAGAAACTCTACAAAAGGCATCGGTTTCAATTAAAGAAGAGATTAAACAAGAGGTATCTGCAGCTTACTGTATGCAAAAAATCAAGTTGGTGAATGACTATTGGGAGCACCTTGTCCGAAACCATGGAAAGATCATGTCGATGGGTAGAACAAAACACGCATATATGGAGAATGATATATTCTCAAGCATTGAGGATACCTATCAAACTACCACAATTCAACTACAAGAAGTATTGAATATATTAAATCCTCAAGCTAAAAGCTCGATCAGCACCAACGAGTCAAAGGGAACACAAATAAAGTTGCCAAGAGTCTATATTCCGTCATTTAACGATGACTATATCAAGTGGCAATCATTTAGAAATTTGTTCATGGAACTCATCTATAAATATGACAAGATGTCTGGAGCTCAAAAATTATTCTATCTCAAAGGCAATCCCATAGGTGACCCAAGTGAACTCATACAGCATCTACAAATAACAAACGAAAACTTTGAGAAGGCCTGGGAAATTCTTGAAAAAAGATATAACAATAATAGGACTCTCTTGACACCCCAATTAAATATACTTCTAAAACAACCTTCACTGTTTAAAGAATCATCAGAAGGCTTGAAGAAGTTACATGACGTGACAATTGAATGTCTAGAGGGCATCAAAAATCTAGGCATAGATACGAAAAATTGGGGTGCATTGATCATACACATAATCATAACAAAATTGGATAAAGAAACTCACCGAATTTATGAACAATCAGTGGCCACACCAAGAGAAGTTCAAGAACTAAGCAAATTTCTTGGATTCCTAGAAAATCGATTTCGAGGTCTTGAAGCAGTAGAGCCATCGAAACCAAAACAACCCGAAAGAAATGGGAAAAATACAAAAGTATACCTGGGAGTGATTTCAAAGCATTGCGCTATCAGTGGAGAAAATCACAGAATATATCATTGCGAAACATTTAGTAAGATAATCGTACAACAACGACTAAAAGCTGTAAAAAAGGCAAACCTTTGCCAGAACTGCCTAGTAAAAGGCCACAATATACTACAATCCAAAAGCCGGTACACCTGCAAGTTATGCCAGAAAAAAGCACCACACTCTTTTACATTATCAAAACCAGCAGGCACCATCTTATCAACAAAGTAATAACTATGCAAGAAAGGAAGCAATTCGAGATGATAGCTTTCCAAACGAAGCGGTTGCAGCCCCACTTTCGAAGAAATCAAAGGGGTATGACGTATTACTGGCAACCGCTCTCATACAAGTAATCAATAAATCAGGAGATGCTGTGCTACTCAGGGCATTACTTGACCAAGGGTCTCAAGCAACGTTCATTACTGAGAATGCAGCTCAGCAATTAAGATTACCTAGAAGAAAAATTGAAGCCACAGTTTCCGGTCTTGGGTGCACCAGTCCAGGAATCACAAAATCCAGTATAGAAATTACAGTAACGCCACGATTTAAATCAACATTCTCTCTCACAACCACAGCCCTCATATTAAAAAATCTCACAAGAAAATTGCGTACAAATAAAATCATTCCAACTAACTGGACGCATACCGAAAACCTGGTTTTGGCCGATCCAACATTCCATAAGCCGGGAAAGATTGACATCATATTAGGAGCAGAAGTGTTCGGGAAGGTAATACTAGGAAATCTTCTTCAATTTGAGCAGATCAAGAGAACTAGCGGTTGCCCGACTGTTCCAGATGGAGCGAAAATTTAACCAAGACAAATTATTTGAAACCATGTATAAGGATTTTATGAAGGAATACCAACGCTTAGGTCATATGATTCCAGCCGAAGATGATGGTGAGATAAAATACTACCTACCTCACAATGCGGTTTTCAAACAAGACAGTATATCAACCAAATTACGTGTAGTCTTCGACGCTTCGGCCAAAAGAAACAACACCAGATGTCTAAATGATATCATGATGAGCGGTCCTCAACTGCAAGGAAGCCTAATCTCCATTCTATTAAGATGGAGAAAACATAAAAAAATATTCACGGCGGACATAGAAAAAATGTACCGCCAGATAAAAGTGGATGTGAGAGATCAGCAGTATCAATGTATTCTGTGGCGAGAGTCTCCAAATTACCCTACCAAGGAATATAAGCTGACGACCGTTACTTACGGCACAACCTCAGCACCGTTTCTCGCAATACGCACTCTGCAGCAACTCGCGCAAGATAAAGAAAAACAATACCCTATCGCATCCAGAATCATACTGAGCGATACTTATGTAGACGACGTAGTCTCAGAAGGCGCTTCCATGGATGAAGCAATAGAATCTTGTCAGCAGTTAATAAACATGCTAATGGGCGGAGGTTTCAAGCTTCGCAAGTAGACAAGCAATAAATTCAAGGTTGTTAAGGATATACCTTATGAGTTTCGAGAACAACCTCGCTTCATAGATTTCCAGAAAGAACAGACTATTAAGGCACTTGGAGTGCACTGGAACCCTATAACCGACAATTTCAAAATACACGTTTCAATAAGCATATACGACAACCCCACAACAAAGCGGAATGTAGCATCCGATGCGGCGAAAATCTTTGATCCTGTTGGATTACTATCGCCGGTAGTAATGTCAATCAATCTTGTACAGAATATTTGGCTAGAGAACTCGTCCTGGGATGAAACCATTATCAATTACATTATTAACTAGATGGTTACAAATAAAGTCTGAGCTAAACAAAATTAGAAGAAATTGAGATTCCACGATGGTGTGATTGCTGTCTCCGCTGACCAATGCCCTCAATGTATAATTGCTCTGGAATTTCTGTCAATTCTAATTGTTTCGCCATCTTCTCGGTCATGAAGTTCAACTGAGAGTCTGAGTCGAAGATGGCTCTACATTCCACTTTTTTACCTCTGTTGTTAATTAGATTAACGACTGCTCAATGACTCAGCTGTTTTCGTTGTCAACGATATTGATTGCTCGTGTGCCTGATGGAAATGTGGTGATGATGATTTGTTGCTTGCTGGGTGTGCAGAAGTAACTTGACTCTGAAGGTTTTTGCTTTGCGCATATGATGATCCGGATTTGGAAAATGCGTTATCAGTATGCAATAAAGTGTTATGTCTTTTTGAACACTTGGTGCATGCAAGTATCGACCCGGTGACCTGCATTGAGACAGTTGAAGCACACATGGACTCCTTTCACATGAGCAATGCGTTTGAGCGGAGTTAATCCTTGAAATCTCCGACATGCGAACAGCTGATGATTACCTTTGCACATTGTGCAAACTGATCCGTTGGTCACTGTTGAAGTAAAAGCCCTTGAGACACCTATTCTACGGTTATAATCTTCAGCGGGTTTACCTTTGTTTCCTAGGGTCTCTAATGACTGGAAGCGCGTTTCTAAAAACACTAAGAAGCTCTTCATAGATTGCAGTGCTCTGGGCTGGGCCAAAGATTGCTCGTAAAGCGTGTGTGTAGTGCGGTCCAGTCTCTTTATAATAGATGATGTAAAAGTGGATCCCAATAGCTGATGTTTATTCCCAAGTTTTCTAAGCCGAGTAGGCATTTCCTGTGTTGTGTCATGCAGGGCCTTTATGACAGAAGAAATTTCGTTGGTTATACTGGTTTGCGACAGCAATCTATTTAGTAGTGCAGTTACCAATAACCTAGGGTTCTCGTACCTTTCGGTGATAATCTTCCACGCAGCAGAGTAATTTGTATCAGAAATAGTAAGATGTCGCACTAATTTCTCGGCTTCGTCTGATAAGCAGCTTTTGAGGTACCACATCTTCTGGCACTCCGACATTGTCTGCTTGTGCACTACTTCAGTGACAGGAACATGAAATTGCCGCCATTTCAAGTAATCGCCATCAAAACGTTGTAGAACAATTTTAGGCAGTTTCATCACAGAATTTGTACTCACATCTGCTTTGTAGTCATTGCTCTTACTACCCACATAATTGTATAGTTGTGCCAAAGTATTTTGAACTTCTTCCACTAAACTGAAGTATTCCTCTGCATCATAACTTATTATTGTGGGATCATCGACACTATCCCAGATTTTGTAGTGGAGCCTTTGAACATCATGTAAGTATTGTTCTATTGTTTTGATCTTAAGCTGGCAGAATTGCTCTGTATAATCTTCCTTGATTGTAGCTAATCCTGCTACTGTTTTACGCAATACAGCTAAAACAGATCGTTGTTTATGTAAAATTCCGGAGATGCTTGCACCAAAATTCTCATTCTTATTTTCTGTATGGGTGGATTGCGTTGTTGCTAGATTATCTTCACTACTAATGTCTTTCAATGCCTTATCCGCTTTATCGATTAGCTCACGCTTCTCTTCTAAGGGTTGAGTGAATTTTTTAATTGCCTCAATCTTTTCATTCATATCTTGGATTATCTGCTCATAGACCTTCTTTATCGCTTCATAATAACCTGTTGAGAGGTATGGATGATCTGATATGTCTCCCGATTGCTTCATAATGAGTGCGTTCGTTGAAGAAAATTCATTCCAGCAAGCATTTAGGGCATTCGATCTTGACTTTAGATAATCTAAAGTTTTCTTTTCCGCGGGATCCGTCTTATAGTTGGCAATTATCTTTAGAATTTCGCCTCCAAACTTCTTCTGCGAAGTTATACGGTCTTCTACACTCATTATCAAATCAAATGATCACGTCGGGGGTCACCAATGTAAATCAGAATACGTTGTTCGCTTTGTCACCTTACATGATTCAATTTGTGCACTCTCCATACACGAAATCAACGAAGCTCAAGTAGCTATAATAAGGCACATTCAAGAGCAAGAGTTCAAAGATGACCTCGACCATCTAAAACGCTTTGCAGAAGTTAACAAAAACAGCTCTCTTAGCAGTCTCACCCCATTCATAGACACTCGAGGACTCATCAGAGTTGGAGGCTGAGTTGAAGCCTCAAATCTTTCATATGACGCCAAACATCAAATATTGTTGCCATACACACATCCTTTCACAAAATTACTGCTAAGCGAGCTACATAAAGATAACTATCATGTGGGACCTCAGGCGCTGTTGTCAATCGCGAGACAAAAATTTTGGCCAATAAAAGGCAAAACTCTGGTGCGATCCATAGTAAAGAATTGTGTACGATGTGCAAAGGCAGAGCCCAAACTACTTTCACAGTTAATGGGCAATTTGCCTGTAGATAGAGTTTAGCTAGCAAGACCGTTCGTCAATTCAGGAGTAGATTTTTCCGGAAAAAGGCCACAGAAGTCTTACATAGCAGTATTCTGTTGTTTTGCTACCAAGGCAACTCACCTTGAACTAGTCCACCAATTTAACAACACAAGAAAGCCAAGGAAGCCTGGGGCCCTTAAAACGCTTTATGGGTAGACGAGGGTCACTGCGCAAACATTTACTGTGATAATGCGACAAACTTTGTGGCTGCCAAAAACCAGTTAGAAGAAGTAAAGGACATGATTGGATCTGAGACTGCAATAGAAAAAATAAAAAGAATATGTAGTACGAAGAACATCGATTTTCACTTTATTTCCCCTCGAGCACCGCATTTTGGAGGGCTCTGGGATGCTGCGGTAAAGTCAGCGAAACATCTTCTCCAACTCACGTTAGCAGCCGCTTCACTAACATATGAAGAACTCGAAACAGCTATTGTCGAAAATGAGGCAGTCTTAAATTCCAGACCAATCACACCAATGTCCTCTGATCCTAACGATCTCAACGCCTTGACTCCAGGACACTTCCTCATCGGAGAACCCCTTGTTGGTATGATAGATGCCGACACCAAACCACTTAATGTGAACCTTATTACACGATGGAAACTCGTTACACATATCAAAAATGAGTTCTGGAGAAGGTTCTCTGGCGAATATTTGAATCAGTTGCAACATAGATATAAATGGAAGGAACGCTGCCAAAATGTTCAACCTGGCACTGTGGCACTTATAAAAGAAGACAATATACCGGCATTAAAATGGCCGTTAGGTCGAATAATTAAAATCCACCATGGAAATTATGGCCTGGTTCGAGTAGCTGATATTAGAACCTGCAGTGGAGTGTTACGTCGGCCCATACATAAACTTGCGCCATTACCTATCGAAAGGGGCCACGATTTAGACGAAGCCACAGAATTGTTGTCTAACGTCAAAAACAAGCACAGTACTAAATTGAAGAATCTAGATCACTACAAATTGACAAGTACCCATAAACGACAACAACAAACTATATCTACTTCGAAACATACCGATGGCAATTATCAGTCACCAGACACATACTCGTCCCCGAAGAAAAAGGCTCGCCGGTCACCAGGCTCAGCGGTAGCCACATTACTACTAACGTGCCTCTTATTACCACTGACACATGGTATTCCCGTTGAATTGAGTCCATTTCACTCACAGGCGGGAATATACTTTGAAAATTTGGGTGTTACAAACATTATCTCTAGTGAGTGGAATGTAATTGCTTACTACGATACCCAGCACTATTGGAATGAGTTCGAGATACTTGCAAATTCAACACAGACATTAAATTACATCTGTCATTTGATAACTGATAGGGACAGCTGTTTACGTACAGTCGACCACTTTCGAAATCTCATCGAAGATATATCAAAGACCACTGAGCTACTTCAGCCCAAAGGTAATGCCACCACCAGAGTAAAAAGAGGAGCGTTGAATTTTGTGGGCAACATCGCAAGTGCACTTTTCGGAGTATTGGATTCGAACTACGCAGATAAAATGTCCGATACCTGCCAGCTTTGATAAGGAACCAAACATCGCTGATAGATACCACATTAAATGTGATGAAAAAAAACCAGGACATAATAGATAAGCACTTTTAAAACTTAGGGGGGCATATCACTAGTCTCGCAAGAAAGGTCAACGGTCTAACAAAGGAACTTAAAGAAGAAAGACTGTCACAAGCATTCATATCTTTGACAATGCAGGCTACCTTATCGCCATACGCTTCCAGCAAATTCAAGCCTCAATTGTAGATGTACTCGTCGACACTCACCATGGAAAAATCAGTCCACAGCTCATCTCACCACCTCAATTAAGACGAGAGCTGACAACTATTAAGGAACACATGTTATCGTCGTTATACGGCTTCCAGTAATCCAGGATGAAGTATTAAAATTCTACAACTTGATGACAATCGAAGCAAGAATAGCAACAAGGCACTTGATATTCCGCCTCAGAATACCATTACTGACCCTTGAAGACTTCGAATTATTCAAACTTGTCTCTGTACCACTGTTGGTCAACAACACCTTCTTCACCATACATCCATCAACCCCATATTTGGTAATAAATATGCATCGAGATCAATATTATCCGATAACGGAATACGAAATTCAATCTTGCCCCAACATAGCTGAAGGTCAGCACCTCTGGTAAACCAAAACACCCAATATATAGAAGAGGGTCAAACATCAGTTCCTGTGAAGTAGATCTAATTAATCACCTGCCGCAATCACCCTACTGTCAAGTCTCAAGGTTTGGAGACGGACTCCACTGGATACAGTTGAATCATCCAAATGAATGGATCTATGCTTTTAAGTCCAAAACAATACTTAATGTAGTTTGTGGAAACAACATCACTCAAACAATTCTGGAGAAAACAGGAATTTTGAAAATTCAAGGCGATTGCATGATCAAACAAGAACTGATAACAATACAGGGACATAGCATTTATCCATCAATTTCTCTCCTATACGCCCTCTGGAAATTTATCGGATGTTATAGCCACCCAACATTTGCTATCAGAAGATAACGAGATATATCTCTATCATAGATATTTGGCAGGACTAGATGCCATAAAGGAACAGATTAAACAACTATACAACGAATTACCACCTAAGACCAATCTTCAAGCACATGATGTTCATCAATTCACTATAGCATATGCCGCTTTGCTACTCGTGGCTGCTTTAAGCACCGTCATCATTTGGAAATTCAGAGCGACTATCTGTCAACGAATCACAAACCCACCAAAGCCATCACCAAGAAAATCAATCAGACGATTCGAGACCGAGCCTACAACAAGTCATCCTGAGTTTAGCCTAACCTTCGATGCCTAACATTACAATAGTATATATAATATTGAACTCAATGTTCAAGGCGGTGGAGGATGTTTAATCTTAATTCGTTTTTTCAAGCTTAATTAAATCAACAAAGACAATTCATCAATTCATTTGCATGCATTTCACAAATCATTGACCTTCTCTTAGAAAGCATAAAGGCATTCGCTGACAACACATAAATTGGCTTGTAACACGAAAATATATCATATACAAGGTGTTATTTTACCAGTAGCTTTCGCTTTTGTGAGTCTCGATTAAGATTGTCTTGGTTCAAGAACCGAAAAACAATCAACAAGTAACTTACGATACAAGCATCGTAAGCATCATCATTGTTATCACCATCTTCATTGCGACGAACAATAAATTACTTGCTGTGTCGGTACAAGAACCGGACACAGCTCCAACAAATTCGTTCACGATTCAGGTATCGTGAGCTCATCTACATTCCATCAGAGTAAAAGAACTTCTGATTTACAATATATATCTTGTGACTGTTGATGCCATAGATCCTCACTTAGATGCAACCAGTCTGGGCCATTCCACCACATTGAAGTAGTGACTAAGATGTCTGGCAAAATTCCCCTTGATGCTATATCCGCTGGATTGTCTTTGGAGGGGACGTGTTCCCAAGAGGCGTGTGGCATATTTTCGTGTATTTCGGTTAGACGATTGGCCACGAAAGATTTTCAGGTTGAAGGATGTTTATGAAGCCATGACAAGACTATATTGGAATCTGTCCAAGCGATTAGTTTGACTCTATCTAATTCGAAATCGATGGTTACTTGTTTTATGAGCCGAGAAAGCAGAACAGCCGCACATAGCTCCAAGAGTGGAATCGAGACTGGTTTGATTGGAGCGACCTTAGTTTTCGCTGTTATCAATTGTACTTTGGAGCCCTCGTTTGTCTGTATTTTTAAATATAGAACTACTGAGTAAGCACTGTTGGATGCGTCACAAAAGCCATGGAGCTCCATATCTTTTGAATTAAACATGTAGCCTAACCAACGTGGTATCTGAATGTCTTGAATTGCATGTAATTGATTTTTAAAATAATTCCACTCTCTTGATATTTCTGTGCATACAACGTCATCCCGATCGCATTTTGAGAGCCAAACTTTCTGAATTAAGATTTTTGCAGTGATTATGAATGGAGCCAGCTATCCTAATGGATCGAAGAGAGATGAGACTTCGGATAATATTATTCGCTTTGTATATGAGGTTTTTGCCTCAGGAATATTAACTTTGAATGAAAAGCAGTCTGTAGTTGGATACCAATTGATGCCAAGAGTTTTTATGGACTCGTGTTCTGAAAATTCTAGATTCGTTTTCAACTCTCGATGGTTTAATGGTATATTAGTTAAGAGATCATGGTGATTGGCAGTCCAATTGCGCAAGTTGAATGTCCCTTTTGCTATGGCTTCAATGAGACCAAATCATCAACGTAGAAGTCTCTCATTATACTCTTAGCTGCTAATGGATAATTATTCGCTTAGTCCTTTGCTAGTTGCTGTAAAGTTCTGATGGCGAGATAAGGTGCTGGTGTAGTTCCAAATGTTACCGTAGTCAGAATATAATCTTTTAATTTTTCATTTGGACTGTCTCTCCAGATTATTCTCTGATAATTCTGGTGTCGTGACGTCATTTGAATCATTCTGTACATTTTCGCTATGTCTGCTGTAAATGCAAACTTGTACAGGCGCCATCTGAGTAGGGTGGTCCATAGCTGGATTGTAGGTCCAACGAGCTGATGCATTAAAAACAACTCGGAGTTTTGTGGTGGTACTCTCTTTGAGCACCGCATGATGCGGGAGATAATAGAAAGCAGTGTTGTCGTGTGAAGAACTTTCTGTTCGTGTAGGTGAGATAGGCCTTATGTAGCCAAGATGAACGTATTCATCTATGCACTCCTTGTATAGTTTGTACATTGTCAGATTGTTGAATACTTTTTTCTCTAATTGAAAGCATTGTTTGACAGCCATGTTTAAGGACTGTCCAAGTTCAGGTGAATCTCTGGTCTTGAAGGGTAAGTTTACTTCATATTTGCCAGAGGGTAAGCGCTTAGTTGTCTCTTGATAGAGTTGTTCGCAGAGTTGATTTTCTGGTGATAGTTTTGGTTGGGTGATACATTCCTCTAGTTCCCAAAATTTTCTTAATTGATCGTCTAGGGTAGTGTTTATGGTGGTGTGGGTGTATAACACGCTGGTGATAGTGTTTTTGCTCCTGGTACTGCTCCAACCAGAATCCAGCCTAATGCTGTGTTTTGGGCTGTGGGTGTATTGCTTGCTCCTCTTCTAATGCCTTTTTTAATAATGGCGGCGTAAACTTCTGCTGCGAGAAGAATGTCAATTTCTCCTGGAATCGAGAAGGTGGGATCTGCTAATGGGAGATTGTGAATGTGTCTCCAGTTTGACACTTTGATCGTATTGGTAGGCAGCAAGTCTGTGATTTTTTTATCAGCTGTATTGGTGGGCGTCGTACCAAGTCCGATTAGTTGATGGGTAGTTGGGAGTCCTTTAAGCTGTAGTCGCTTAAAGGCCCTTTCAGTTAAAAATGAAACTTGAGATCCAGAATCGATCAGTGCTCTAAACACTATTGGGACTCCAGACAGTGATGTGACATTTATCAAAGCTGTATAGAGTAGCGCTCTCTTCATGTTAAATATTAGAAAGTTTTGAACTTATTGCTCATTATTTCTATCGGCGAGTGTGGATTGCTTTGTTTCCATATTGGAATTTTGGGTGAGCTGATTGGGTGATTTACTTACGAAATTTTTCTCGTAGTGGAGCAGTATATTAGGATTTCTGTTACAATGATAACATCTTTTTTGCTTGTACAATTTGATGTTGTATGGTTAGGTGATAAGCAATTTTTGCATAAATGCATATTTTAGACAGGTTCGTGTCGCTGTTGGGTGGTCAGAGTTCGGAATGTTGGACAGTAAAAATTATATGGTCCTTTTTGCAATGGCTGCAATTTGTTTTATTAGGTGGGGACGCTGGATTCTTAGATTTGTTTAAGTTGTTCTAGGTGAGAATGGTTTTCTCTGTGTCGTATTTGACGACATATTTTTGTTTCGTATCATTTCTAGAGTTCTGAAGCGAGACCCTAGGAATTTTGTGAGTGTCTTTAATTCTAGTAATTCAGCGCTATTATATAAGCTCTGTTCCCATATTTGATGCCTATCTGGGTGCAATTTTTGCACCGTTAAATATATAATTATTGGATCCCAATTATCAGTTACTATTTCTAAATTTTGTAGTGCTAATAAAGCCTCGGTTATGTTATCTAATAGCCTTTTAATATTGTCGGTACTGTCATGGTTTATCGTTGGAAGAGACAATAATTCTTCTAACTGTACATTGACTAGGATTCCCTTGTTTGAGTAACGTTCCTTTAGGAGTTTCCAAGCTGCTTGATAATTTGAAACGCATACTTTGTAATGCCTGAGCAATTTTTTAGCTTCTCCTATTAAATTCGTTTTTAAAAAATATAATTTCTCAACGTCTCTCAAATTATTGTTATTATTTATTACTGAATTGAATAGTTCGTGAAATGAGATCCATGCCGAATATTCTCCATTGAATTTCGGCAGCTTGAAGAAGAAGCAAAAGGTTAAGCCACTGTCAACAAATAAATTTCAATTGTTACTGTTAGACAAACTGCCTTTGTTGGTGCATGAGATGGCACAAGGGGAGTAAAAATATACCTATAGACAAATTCAGACACTCAGAATTATCTTCTGTGATGGTGCGTGAGGGCACCAGGGTAGTAAAATGATGTTGGAAAAATCAGACAGTCAGGTTATCCCTGACCAGAATTATCTTCTGTATAAATGGATAGGAAGCTCCGGTTATCCCTGAGCAGAATTATCTTCTGTATGATAGGAAGCTCAGGTTATCCCTGATCAGAACTATCTTCTGTATGATAGGAAATTCTGGTTATCCCTGGCCAGAATTATCTTCTGTGGAAAGGTAGGAATCTCAGGTTATCCCTGATCAGAATTATCTTCTGTGGACAAGGTAGGAAGCACGATTCTTTATAACTCAGATTAGCTCTGATACAGATCAACTCTGGCAAAAGAATGGTGACATCTACTGAATTTCGTCCGCTTTATATAGCCGCTGTAACCAGTTATGTCTTCTCGCCTCTTGGTTGCCCTAACAACGATTGATGCGATGTCTGACTGAATGTAATACAGAGAGCTTGTTGACGTAATGTCACTTGCTGTCATTGATGATACATACAGAAGTGAAAAGTTAGTGTGCTGTGGTATATTTTGTGGTTTTATGTTATTTATTTAAACTTATTTTGATGAAATAAGTTAGAAGGGAGGATAAACCACAATCACAGCGTATGTGGTGAACTCCTGTACTCAACTTCCAGCGGCAAGCTATTGATATCAACAGGATGTTTTCAAATAAGTATAAAGCAATTTAGTTATTTAAAGCCTGATACTTTGTGAATTTATTTCTTGTATTTTAGGTAGACTCTACGTATAGCTGGAAGTACATCGAGGTAAGATCATTCTGCTCGATGCATTAACGCTGACAGCAGGAAATTCATCGTGGGATATCAACATCTTTATGATATATGTGCGGGGACTGAACATCCTCCCGCCTCAAAACAATTATATAAAATGCTTGATAGAAGATGTGCAATTTATCCTTTTTCCTCTTCATCTTCATAGT
The DNA here is from genome assembly GCA_963930735.1 of Dioctria linearis. Classification (NCBI taxonomy): domain Eukaryota; kingdom Metazoa; phylum Arthropoda; class Insecta; order Diptera; family Asilidae; genus Dioctria; species Dioctria linearis. Next base: position 83,497,979 of record OZ005743.1, on the reverse strand, counting down.
GACGTCTCCAGGCAGAGACCATTGGCAGAACGTCTTTGCTTCCCTGATGACGTTTCAAAGAGTATTTGTCGTTTGTAATAATTTGATTACTATAGGAGTCGCATAAATTTTATTTATTAAATCTCCCGGAATCGCTGGAGTTAAGCACGACGATTCAGCACTGATTGCTGGAGGACTAGTCAAGAGCTTCACGGAATGTACTGGTGTCCTTGCCGCCTTTTGCTGATGTGGTAGTAGTGATGCTAAAGCATTCCGTGTTGCTTTTGATTCTAGTGGAGGGAGAGGACTTATAGGCTTGATTGATCTAAAGGGAGCCAGCAAATCTGGTGGAGTTGGAGTAATAGCTACATTCACCACATCTAGAAGTTCCTCCATGTCAAATCGAACTATTGAAACATACAAAAGTAACCACACATTTAAAATATACTGCGCGCACCTTTCAAACTTGAAGTGAGTTTTGGCGGATTTTGGAATCCTTTATATTTGAATATAACGGGTGTTTTGGAATTTGGCACTGCCAAAGAGCAATAGATTTTGGTGGGGATATTTGATTGTCAGGAGATGTTTGTGAATGGGAGAGGAGAGATTTTAGAGATTGGACGAGTGAGAATATTTTTTGCAGTTTTAATGGTTACTGCTCTGACTAAATTATTATTGCCAATATGAATTTCAATAGTTCGACCTAATGGCCATTTTCCAATCGAGATTTGGTCTTCTTTTATCAAAGCGAGAGTTCCGATTTTTAAATTTGCCTTTTCTGTCTGCCATTTTTGTCGTTGGTGTAATGTTTGCAAGTGGGATATCAACATCTTTATGATATATGTGTGAGGACTAAGCAATATTACATCCCATTCTTCCCGTGTATCCTGCAATCCCATATCCTACCCCTGTCGTCAAGAAACATTACAAAAATTGAAAATAGACAAGAAATGCACACAATCCTATCTGCTTATTTTTTCCCACGCTTACGCAATCGCAGTCAACTAAAACCCTAACAAACATCGAGTGTGCAAAACTGCAGACATAATGAACTAAAAAGTAAAAATTTCTAAGGCAAAAGTCGTCATATTATGTCGTCTCGCTTTGCACAACCAGCCAAAATTTCTAAGAAAAAATCAAAAATGTTTCAAATACGTCACGACAGTAAAACATGAACGCAACATATAATCCGATAACTTTCTTCACTCCATCCGTTTTTCTGCTCCGTCGATGAAAGTCAACGAAATATTCACGCTTCTCTTGTTTTCCAGCTGCTGAATTGCAGAATTGAAATAATCGGACACATGTGATGTGTCCACCCTTAGCTTCTTTCGCTTTCACTGTCGCGCCCTTACGAGATAGGGGTTGGTCACCATGGCCTTTCTTATTTAGAATTATATTTTGAATAAAATGGCATTTTTAAATTTTATAAAAATTTCACCACTTTCGGTCCACATTCAATGGCAAATAGATAATCATGTGTTCGAGGGTGTTTTTATTATCTTTCACCCCTTTGTTTTGGCCCTGAGATGCCACATTTTTGTGACAATACTCCCAGCAGAGGCAAACACACGGCAATGGGGAAACCATCGGAATATACATTGCGATTATGGCAAATATGTTCGCGTGGTTATCTAATTCTTTAACTGAACTCCAGCAACGGGTTATATTAAAACGAACCGTTAATCCATTTTATCAAACTCAATTAAGTTTGGTCGAAGTCAAGACTATTTAGGATCTCATCGAGTTGGATAGAAAGTTAGAATCGGTTAGAACTTCTGTTGAAGCTTATCTTCCCCCACCATTCAAAAGGAATAGTCATCTACATGAGCCAGATTTAGCGTATGTTTCTACGAAGCATAATATATCTGCTATTTCGAGCCAAGCAACTAATTATAATCAAACTAATAACAGAGGAATTACTCTACTACGGAGCGCGAGTGGTTTGTAGTTTTGTGGGCCATTGATAAGTCGAGGCCATATATTGAAGGAACCACGTCCACAGTAATAACCGATCATGCGTCATTAGGCAATGAAATTACAACAATATAATTATATTATAATTCACCGAAAAAGGCAAAGAACACCTGTTGCCAGACTGGTTGTCACATTCTGTTCCTATTAAAAATTCTATCAAACAAAATGAAAACACTGGCGAAAAGTGGTACGACAGACTGATGGGCAATGTTAATAAGTCTCCTTCAAAGTTTCCCCACTGGCGAATTGAAAATGATGGCCTGTGGTGACATACGCAACCAAAATACCCCTCGTTAGCGATTGAACACGAATTCTGGAAAGAAGTGGTACCCAAAGGATGAAGAAAAGATCTCATAATTACGGCACATAATATTCCCACCTCAGATCACTGCGGTGTTCAAAAGACGTACGATCGAATTAGCAATATGTACTATTGGCCGAAGATGAAATGCGACATTGGACAGCGTGCCAGGCCATAAAACCCGAGCGAAAGAAACAGGCAGGCCTCATGAAAGTTCGTAGAATAGCAGATAGACCTTGGGAGTGCATAAGTACAGATCTGATTGGGCCACTCCTGGGCTCTGCGACTTCTGGCCCGATAATTCAGGCACTAGAGGATTACATATTTATGACTTTTCGTGTGCCTAAGACTGTGATATGTGATAACGGTTCACAATTTAGGAGTCGTGAATTCAGGAAGCTCTGCGAAAAATATGGAGCAGAAATAAGATTCACGGCTTTGTACAATCTAACCCGGCTAAAAGGATGAACCAGATAGTGAAGTCAATGTTTACGCCGTATGTTTCAGATAACCATCGAACTTGGGATCAGGACTTGGCGAAAGTCGCGTGCGCTATTCGAACATCTATGCAAGAAGCAACCGAATTCACTCCATATCATCAACTTTGGGAGGGAAATGATAGTTCATAATGCATCATATAAGGATGCGGTGGACAATGAAATGTTTGACCCAGAAGTGCGCTCTTTAGCATTAAAGGGGTTAATTGAAGATGTAAGGAGAAGGCTCATGAAAGCGGCAGAGTCTTCGAAGCAAAAGTATAATCTGCGTCGAAGAGATCAGACTTTTCTCGTACAAGATATGGTTTGGACAAAGAATTATTCAATGTCGGATACTGCAAAGTATTTTAACACAAAGCTTGCACCTAAATATACCGGACCATTTCGAGTAATTAAGAGAGTCTCTCCTTGGACATTCGAACTACAGGGCTCTAGTGAGAAAAGTGCTGGTATTTGGGATTCTAAAGACTTGAAACCATATAATATGGCTAGAGAGCGCTTTAATAGAGTCCATACATATTTGACCTTCTTGTTAATTCTTCTGGTGGAGACTTAAATGATACAATACAATACAATCACTGACATATATAACATGGACTGCCTGATTTGCTATTTCATATGGGTCAACTTTTTTTGGCAGGGTGTGACAATTATCTTAATTTGAAGTTTTACTTTTGCTTTAATATTCATATTAAAAGTTCAACAAATTAAAGAAGCACTCGAAATTATTTCTTGGAAGCTTATCTCCTACAACATAAAATATTTTTTAAACTTGATTTTTAAAGAAATAAAATTAAGCAATTTTTGTCTACCTGCCCCTAAAAGTATCTATGGGGGACAGAGAAAGGATTACAAATATTGTATTTCCATCTATTTCTATCCTATATATTCATTTGGAAAACCACTGAACTGAAACTGGACTATGGTGTATTTTGTATAGAACTTATTATTTGTAGTTCAGCGGAATAAAGTAGTTAAACCAAAAAGGGACAACTATAGAAAAGTGATCCCATAATAATGTCAAATAATGTAAAGAATTCCAGTAGTATCAGCAGTCCATTTTATATATGTCAGTGAATACAATACAACACGTCACTTTTGATTATATTGTGGATACTACCCTTTTCGATGGGTACTCGGTTCTGTATTAATTTCTCATTTAATAGCCGTAAATCACAGTTGTATTCAGCGAATGTTTAGTAGTTTAAGCGCCGTTTGCTTATTTTTAGTCACACATGCAACGTTTGAAAGTATTCGAACCATGGTGTTGGGATCGCACGCCAATGCGAAGTCCAGTCGCTCGAGCCTTTCCTAAGGAGGAATAGTGTTTCACAAGGTGTTCATGTCATAAGTTTATATAGATAGGATTGATTTTGTATAGTTTTACTACTATTATCCTTGTTACGAGGGACCGCACAGTAAGCTTTATTAATGAAATATGAATTGATGACTATTGATTAACAGTAATGCCTCAGGTTTAGCGGTGAATTTTATAGCAAATCGTGTTAGTTACTTACGTAATAGATCTCTAAGTCGAAATCTCTCGGAGGAAAGGGAGGGATGTTACATAGCGAATCCATTCCCAGCTGAAGAATGATGTCCTAGAAAAACAAATAAAAATATATAATTAACGTGGACATAATCACATGAATCACCTGTGTTGTAACTGAGAAGAATCGTCCAGATCCACGAGGAATATTTTCTTCACTCTATTCATACATCGAGCCTTTACCAGGTTACTACTGCTGGTACTACTGGATTATTGTCATGTCACACGTCGCCTGCAATTGCTAAATTTATGAAATGGACCGACAAATTATACCAATAAACTCACAGAATGGATTTATTGTGAGCTATTTTCATCTTACTCATGCTGGATACATCCTGGAATTCAATGCTTCGTCATCCGTTTCCTGGAATTAAATTTAAATGGTTAGATAAGATAGTAATGTAGAAGATGAATTTGTACATATATTAGATAGATGTAAATTATTTTATTATATTATATTTTATGATTATATTATTATTTTAGCAAACTAAATAAATTAATGAAGTACCTTTATCAAGATGATGTACGGAGAGCAGTGAACTGTGCAATGTGCAACCAGTATTCTAAAGAAAAAAAAAGAAACAAAAATCAGAAAAAAAGTACAGTACTTATCGCGAATCAAACGAAATGTAAAATTGGAATTAGATACAATATCTTATCTCCTCGGTTCAACCTCCTCTCGCAAACGGAACCCATAGCCTAAAACTGAAGGAAGAAATTAGAAATCTTTATCATATTCGGACGTACCTGTGACATCCCCTCATACTTCGGTACCCGTCATACTTCGGTCTTCTCCAGCCCTCACGAAATTCTTCGACACTTACCTTATGAAGTCTCGAGCTGTCGTGAGCTGTGGCGAGATTTTTCCCATAATGACTCCTCCAATGTTGGTACACTTTTCTCTTCATATCTTGAAACATTTCAAGTGGTACATTCCCATTCGCTATCTTTATAATTAGTACCTGGTCGGATGTTTCCTGCCATGCTCACTTGAATCTGCTCTACTCTGGCTTATAAAAGATTTCCTTGATTATAGCAATGAAAAGTATTGGTTACAGCTTGTTAACTAGCTGTGATGTTTCCACAAACAGCACTTTCTGTCATTACTTCTGATGTGACTGTGATGACAAATTTATTACTGGAACTCAGTTTTTCTTTTTCTCTATCTGCTAAATATTTCTTTACGCAGATATCTGTGTAATGTTCACGTCTTCGGCAGAATTCGCCATATTCCCAACATCCAGAACAGAAGAATACTTGTTGGTACTCTCTTGAAATATGTCCCGGCTGACCGCATTTAAAACATTTGATAACTCTGGGTTATCGTGTTGTCCTAGCCGCAGTTTTCCAGTTCATACATGATTGGGCTGCACTCCGTACCGATGCAAAAGGTATTTGGGACTGGCTCTGCCTTTCAACAGTAAAATTCTTGGTTTTCCATCCTTCGTGTGATGTTTCTTTGGAATATTGTGGCTCTTGTTTCTATGCACCTGTGGTCATAGGCTCAAGCCTTTTTGACTTTTTTTCGAAATAAAGAGCTTCTTTTCGAACTTCTTTAAGTGTTTAAAACTTCCTTTCATTAAGGCATACCCGGGTGTCCTGACTGCCTCCACACCAGCTTTAAAAGTTGTTACTGCGTCGACCTCCAGTTCTGCTAGCAATCCTACATCCATATTTGGGTATTTAGCTGAAACCGCCGATTTAATCTGGTCCAACTGCTCCGCTATGCTATCCCCAAGCTCTCTAGTATCCTCGGCAGGTCACTGCTTAAAAGTGAACATTTCGGTGCGTAATTCACTGAAAGATTTCCTTGGCATGTATGCTGTTTTAATCACCTGATGCAAAGATGTAAAATCCTTTGGTTCATGTGAACTTATTAGGTAATAAGCGTCGCCGGATAACCGGTACTTTATGCATTTAATAAAATGCTTTGCTCTGCTGGTTCCAACGTGCAAGTCCTTGCTGCAGCTAAGAAATCTCTAATCTTCTTTCACAAGTTTTGGCAATCTCTCCCCCGAGAACGTTGGTACATATTTAGTTACCATGTCCATGATTTTCTCGTATGAAACTGTCATCTTGCACACAGTTCTCGATTTCCTATCTATTTTTATTCTTTTTATTTTACTGGTTTTAGTAATAGCACTTACTCCAAAATTTCACTTTTTAGACGAAATAACTAATAACGTCTATACTTCATTTATGTACCTCTAATATAATTACTATGCTCAATTACTCTAAACTGCTCTTTTGTGCGTACCTGTATGCAGATCAAACATTCTTTCTCAATATTTCTATTTTACTTATCCAGATGCAAACAATAAATAAAAAAAATACAATAAACCACACTTTATTTAAAACTTTCTTCCTGCTTAACCGCGTGGAACCCGAATACATTTATCCGAGCAAATGCGCCTAAACAAAGATTTTTTACGTGATTAGAGCACGACGTTATTACGTGACCTTAAAAACTGGTGAAATTTATATCACTAGCTCTCACGTAGCTAAAACACATACCTATAATACAAATTATTTACAAATATATCACCTTATAAATTTCTCCGAAGTTTATCACATATTAAAATTAACACATTTTATCTGAAAGAATCAAGTTGTTAGTGAATGGTGTTTATACGCGATGCGGGAGTAGCTTGTAAAAGCACAACTCCTCGATCGCCGCTAATGTATGTGTATAGTGATGAAATGCGGAAATAGCTTGCAAAAGCACAACTCTTCGTTCTCATCAATGTATGCTGGAGTCACTAATACAGCTTTGCTCCTATTGTCTGTGCTGGAGTAACTAATATAGCTTTGCTCCTAGTGTGTGTGTGTGGTGGAAGCTAATATAGCTTTGCTTCTAGTATGTGTGTTTTGGAGTAGCTAATATAGCTTTGCTCCTAGTGTGTGTGCCACAGTGAAATTATTATTAATGATTCCTAAAATAAATCCCAAAACAAACACAAGAACAACACTAAATAATTTTAAAATAAAAACCACAATACCTCACTTAACATTTTCCGGCTGCGCAAAAAGGTCGTGTCCCTATACAATCAAACAACGAAAACCAAATAATTAATCACGAAAAACTTTCTTCGAATAAAACAATACTCGAATTTCGTGTTATAAATCTTTATTTATCAAAACTTGACCTAACATAACAATTATCAAGTACTCCGCACCGAACGGAAACTTGACTCTAGTATGACTGATAACTAAACGGGCACTCGCTAGACCAGTCATTGGTCTTTTATGCCCCCATATTCGAAAGTAAGCTTTGCTCACAACGCGAATATTTAAACAAACGACAACAACCTTGTCGTTTGTTCTACCGGTTGCAGCACCTGAGTCACTTCATAGTATACAATCGCCTTACATAACAATTACCATACACTGCCAGCTTTTGGGCAAATCAGTCAAATAACCGACGGCTGCAGAACAATTCCATGCGAGGCAATTGTTTAGCAATCGCTGATTATTCTACCAGAATAAGCCCTTGGCTGCTGGAAGAATCTACTGCATATTGGGCCACAACATCCCTCCTCCCTTGGAAAAACTAGTTTCCACAGGGAACTAGGTCGGTAGAACGCAATAGTCTTAAAAATTTAAAATCTTTTAATCATCGTTCGGTTCAGACTATCTTACAATTTTTTCTTACCTATTTACTATACAAATCTTCTTATTTTCGTTTCTCTTTTCTTACTTTTTTTTACATCATTTCAAGTTTTATTTCTGTTTTTAGTTTATTTTTTTCTCTCTCAATTTCTCTATTTATTTCACATTTAATTTTTCTATTTACATTTAATTTTTTTCTAATATTCTTTCCACATTTAATTTCTTTTCTATTTTCTTTCGTATGTTCTTTTCACATTACTGTTTTGTTTTTGTTCTTATTTTCTTTTCACATTAAAGACTTGTTTCTTGTTTTCTTTTCAAAACATATCTACATTGTTTATATATTGTCTAGTTTATTTACATTTGATTTTTCTTTTTAACTAATTAACAACAATATGAATAAATGCATAGTTGTGGTTTTTTACATTCTTCAGTTTTATTTCTTTATTCTATTTTTCGACTTCACATTTCTTTTATTTTGAAATTTTCTCCACTTATCGTAATAAGCTATTTATTTTAAATAGATTAAAATTTTATAATTAACCTATTTATTTTCTTTTAATTCTTACGTTACTTACAAATTTTTTTTTTAATAAGTGTATAATCATACCTTCCTGCTTTTAACACAATTAATAGCTTTAAATTTACTGGAGTTGCTCGAATTCCTTGTTAATGATGGTGAAAAATTATGGTTTCGTCTTGCTGCAAAGCCCGTATCCTATCAGTGGTAATGTCGCGTAGGACTTCTGCATTGCCCTGTATCTGCTCTGAATTACGAGTTTGGAGTATGTCGTCCTGGGAAGAATTGCTCATCTGTTACTATTGGCGTTAGTCTGTTGTTCATCTTCTCCCTTAAGAGATGTTTTCAAAACTTCTACTGCCAGCGCTTTTATGCTAAACTAACTCCACTTCTAGCTTTTGTGTAGTATTTCCTGAATAGTATTGACATCTAATAATGAACAAATTTTGGATACTCATGTCTGAATCCTTTTCAGTTATCGGAGCTATCAATACTATACTAGCATTTAAATTCTGATTGAATAGACCATTTCAGATCTTAGTACCGCTTTGTTAGCAACATTAAAAAGTCCAATCAAAAGAGATCGTACAAAACCGCTCCTATTACTGGCACTTCTCTAATTGTACCATAACTAAGTGGAAAAAAAAATCGTTGTCATGAGAGTCAGTGTTTCGAACGATTGATGATAATATTTGTAGAAATATTATTCATCTTTTCTTGAGTTTCTTATGGGTACGATGGAGTTCTCAATTATATCGAGAGTCCATCCATACCTAAACAAATAGACATTTTTAATCCCACATAATACTATATATGGGTCACCAGAATACCGACTTCTCAAGATTTATTTACGCGCTGGTGTTAGGTAGCCCAAAATAGTTGCAAAAATGCTAATTCATGTTCCCACACTTTGGTTAAAAATTATCTTTCATCCAGGCAAGGCTTCAAATATCTTGAACTGCGAAAGATAATTAAAATTATATAAAAGCAAACAAGTGTCTAGTTTCACACCTCAAGTAAGTTTGCCGGTAATACGAAGGCTAAGCTCGCGGTTAAGCTTAAACTGTGGGAACATGTTGGGAAAAAAATGTAAAAAAGCTATTTTGGGGCACGGATGAAAAAAGGGAGTCGATAGTAAGAAGCGGACTTGTGCAGTTGTGACGAAGTTTTAATAATTAAAAATTTCTTCTGTGTTCTTCTGTGCACCTGGATATAAATATAATAAATAATATATAGTGAAAGAGAAAAAGTGTATATATATAATATATCCAACATTTTGGCGCAGCCGATTAAGGAATCTATAATATAAAGACAACTTGTGATTATTATATGATAATAATGTAATAATATATTAATTATATTATTATTATAATTATAATTGTTGTTTAACCAACAACAGACTCTATCAACCGTAGGTGCCTCTGCTCCAGGCGAGGAAGCGCTAGACTCAATCCAGTAAGGATTATATCGAGACTATCAACTTTAGGTGCCTCTGCTCCAGGCGAGCATGTGCTAATCTCAATCATAATATATGTCAGAAGAGCAAACTTCAACGCCAGCAGGAAAATTCAAAAAATTCATTACATCTTTCAGTATTGAAAATACCAGCCCTAGTTGGACGAGCACTGGCAACGACAGCGAAAGAGTCGCTACAATTTCAGGACAACAAACTTCATCAGAATTTTAAGAAATTCATCAATGCAACGAGGAGAGTATTCAGGAGAAACTAGGTCCAGCAAAACAAAACACAATCCAGCCCGGAACTCTGCGCTCAGAAAGAATATTTAGACGACGCACAAAATCCGTGGGAGATAATAGTAAGGTAGGAAATTTAGTTTTTACTTCAATAAATAACAATACAAAAAAAAATGTCTTTAGATTAAAATAAAATTAAGCAACTTGTAAACTTAAATATTCCCTTATTTACGGGCGAAGGTCCAAATGAGGAAAGTGATACTAAAATATTTATAAAGTGTTGTGATCAAGTAACTGAGTGCATTAGTGTTGATGACGAGAAAAGTGTGCTCTGGAGATTGTTAGCAACTTGGTTTCATGGAAGGGCTTTTGGCATTTTGAAGGGAACTTCCTATAACAGTTTGAAAGAACTGAAGTAAGCCCAGTTACAAATATTCACGTCCAATAAGCCTAGGGATTGCAAATTTTGACGAAAATAAAAAAATCGGAATTCGGAATTTGAAATTAAAAATTTTCGGAATTCGGTCGAATTCCGAAATATTTTTAATTTTTTTATGTCTATACAAATAATAAAGATAACTTATATAAGATAATTCATTGTTATTTATTGTATAAAAAATACTTTTTTTAAAATAAAAATGGAACATAAAATTATATTATTTAAAATGAAATATAAACATAAAACAATTGTACACAAATTCAATTAGTACAGAAACATTCTAACATGGCATATCATTGAATAATAAAAAATATAAAATATAAAATTATTGTTTTGTTTTCTTAAAATATGCTTTGAGGAAGCATAGATCACTTAAAGCTGCGTCTCCGAGTCTCGATCGAACTTTTGTACAAAAGTTACCTGCAATTGAGAAGGCTCGCTCGGACTCCACGCTCGATGGCGGAATCGCAATCAAAAATGAGTAGACGGACTCTAATATATTGCCACGAACGCCGTTCTCTTCAAAGAATTTCATTTCAGATTTAATTTTTGAAATTAAGCTCCGATTTGTTATTTGTTGAGTTGAACTGGACGGTATGTTGGACGATAAATTCAATTGAATTTTGCTCTGCAATTTTTGCATTAACGACTGGGGATTAGTTTGTTCTTCCGACATCACTTTCACTTCTATATCAGCTTCTGACTGCTCGCCTGAGGAAGTTTCCATATTAGTGTTAAATATCAATCTTTGTGCAAAACTTTCAATAACTTTGGCTATTGTATTTTTCAATGGTATAGTGAAAGATTCGTGAATCTCACTTTTTCCGCCATTGTGTAAATACTGAAGAGTTCCAGACACATTTGTTCGTCTTTGGCTTATTCGGTCTTCTAATTTGTTCTTCAATTTTAGTGAAAGTTCATCAGATCCGAAATTCTCAAGCATAAAAGACAATGCCGCATCAGCAGAAAGCAGATTTGCATCTTCTCGACAAAGGGCGTCAACAGTAAGTTTTACTGGGAGAAGTGCAGAGATAATGTTTTGAATCGACAAAATTTCAGCATCTAGAATAACGATATCAGATGCAATGTCAATCAATGCTTTTTTAACACAGTTTTTTAGTTGGTTGAATCTTTCAAGCATATCGACTAAGCTATTCCATCTAGTTCTACTGTCCATAATAAGTTTTAATTCTTTGCCAAATTCTTGTTTTACGTATACTTGAAGAATATCATTAGATGTTCTCGAAAAACGAAATTTCTTTACAATCGATCGAACTTTTTTGATGAGAAAACCAAATCCAAATTCTTCAGTCTCAACATGCTCAACTTCAATATAAATTTGTTCAATCAAGCCAACACTTTCATCTTCAACGTATTCCTCATCCTCTGATTCCTCGAAGTCACTTCCTTGTTCTTCTACATTAACATTTTCTGTATCTATGTGAGCCACCAATTCAGTTGTATTTGTATTCGAATTGTTATACAGAACATTGATCACAGCTAAATGTATCGCGTGTGCGAAGCACAACTGCTGATTACATGGTAAAAGCCGTCCAACTTTTTGCATCACAGCTGCCCCATCAGTTGTTATGGACGTAATATCTTTATCGATATTTAAATTATTGTCTTGCAATGTGGTTTTCAGGGCCGTAATGCATTTCTCTGCAGGGAAACGTCCTTCAACACGTACTAAACCTAAATTCCAAAACTGTTTCTTGGCATGGACATTCACATTTAAATAACAGCGGTTTCTTGATGATGTCCATTCATCTAGAGTTAAGCAAAATCGTGTTCCATCTTCTTTGAAATTAATAAAATCCTGCATCATTTTAGCACGCATTTTTTGTGCGTATTCTAAAACCATTTTGCGAATTGAGTTGGGTGATTTTGGTAATACATAATCTCGAGCGCCTCTAGCCAAAAATAAATTTCTCAAATCGATAGACGTACAAAAAACTTTGAATGGCATATTATCCAAGGCACACATTCGTGATACGATTGCAGAAAGTGATTCATCTGTTTTGTTGACTAAATAATTTGTAATCAACATTTTTGTTGCGCTGCTTTCTGGAACTTCATCTTGCACGACATCCCGTTTTAATACATTAATATTGTGTATTGTTCTTAAATGTGTGTGCTGCGGTGTTGTCGTTGAACCAGCGGTTTTTACTATTTCATTACAAATTTTACATTTTGCTGTTAGTTTTTTTGATCCTCTCAAAAAATGAATCCAAACAGAATTTTGATTTTTACATTGCTTTGTGTATTCCGAATAACTTTCTTTTGATGACATTTTAGGATGTACTATTAACAATAATTTAATTTGTTAAACAAAAAAAAATTAAAATTAAATAATTATCAAATAATGTTATTAAATTAAAACTGATATTATTTGCTTACCTATTTAAAAAATATTGATGATTGTTCAGAAAACAAAATCCAAATAATTCAATACAACCCGCACTCGAATAAACGCGAATAAACAAATCTCAACAACACTGTTGCAAATCGTAAAATATAAGACACGAACACGAAGTTATACGAAATATAAAAATTTTGTTGAAATGAAGAAATGAAACCGTTTAAATGTTTAACTGCAAATTTAGGAATTTTTTTCTCTATGCCTACTTGTATTATGTAGAATAGAATAACTGTAATTTAGCATTGTTTTCTTTATGTCTTCTTATAGAATGTAGAATATTAATATGTACAGAAACGAAAACACAATTTAAAAGTTGGAGAGAGCTCGAAAAAATAAATTTTAAATTCGGAATTCGCTGGGAAATTTTCGGAATTCGAAACTATATTTATGAAACCGAATTCCGGAATTCTCGAATTTCGAATTTCGAATATGCAATCCCTGAATAAGCCATATCGAGTGTTAATGGATGAATTACGATTTACTCGTCAACTTCCCGGGGAACCATCATTTGGTGTTCGTTTAAATTTTAAATATCAACAGTGCAATCACTGACTTATAACAATGGACTGAGCGTATTGTCATTTTCCTATAGGAAAGCATGGCACAAGTTTTATAGTTCTCTCTTTCGCCCTATGGCAGAGTTGGATCTACCAACACAAAATATTGCATTCTGGAACGTTTGCTTATGCCATTTGATGTTTTTATGTTGGCTACAGATGCAATCACTGCAGAGGGAATAAGGTAAATATAGTGTTTACCATGCTCCGTCTCTCTTGCCCATAAGCAGGATTCAGTTACGAATAACTTTTGAAAATTTAAGTCGGAATGAGTTTAATTCCTTATAAGCGATTAAAATATCGCTTGGGCACAAGAAAAAATATTTTTTTAATTAAATTCGATTAACGGGTGTAAAATTTCATCTGATTAGCTGAGTTTTACATGTTTTTTATGTAATCGTTTTAAAGGGTGCTCTAACGGTGATATACAGAAACACAATATTTTTTGTGCCACATGAAATAGCAAATCGCTCAGTCCATTGTTATAAGTCAGTGAGTGCAATATAGCTGCAGAAACGCAGCGTCAAGGTCCAAATACAGGCCAAGAACAACTAGATAATGCTAGAAGTGTATTAAGTCATCTGGAGGAAATGGCAACACATACCTTCAAGTCAGGCTTCCAAGATCCAAATTTGCGTTTTTTTTAAGATGGAAAGACTTCTTTCAAATCGGTTTTAAGAAAGGTGGGGGAAATAGAAGATAAAGAGAAAATGTCTAAGTGGTAATCAAATTTATATTCTGATATTACTTTTCCACAATTCAGTCATTTCAACCATGGTAATAATCCTAACGATGCCTCCATGAACATACCACTATACAACATTTCAAATAGTTCTAAACAAAATTACAGTTCTCCTAAAATTAACTTCCCTTCATATCATGATTCGTCTCTTCCACGACAAACAATACAACGCCCTTATCCAATTGCGACACATTCTTCTAAAATTTACATTAATTCCGAAAATGCATGCTCAGAAAAGAAAACCATTAAATGCGGGTTTTCTTACAAGCCAGGGCATACTTATGTAGATTGCCGAATTCGCAGAAGCACTATCTACTGTAACAAGTGCCGCGTATATGGTTATAATCTGACAAATTGTTCTCAGCGACAAGCCCAACAGATAAATCTGCATCCTGTGTTCTCAAACCAAATGAATTAAAATTTTGTAAAAAGACGATGCGAATTTTGTCAACGAAACAATCGCAGTGCTATTCAGTGTCGTGCAAAACAAGAATGGGAGAAAAGGCATGCTCCCAATATAACCAATGAACTGCCGGAAAACTAAAAACGGGCGGCCGCCAATGATGCCAGATTGGGTGCTTTTCAGCAAATTGGGCTATTTTTATACAAAATCTGCGCTTCGATTTTCAGGAAAAGCGCCAAGACAAGTACCGAGGTACTGGTCAGTTACTGGCTTTGTAGCCGAAAATCAAAATTTCATAAAGAAATTTTAAGAGCATACTGCATGTTTCGATTAGCAGTGCAGGACGATCTCATCAGGACAGCAATGAAACTCAGAATTGCCTACTGTCTACACTATAGTGAACTCAGATGTCCAAAAGCTGGTGGTGGATATATAAAGATTTAGTATATAAAAATCTAAATATGAAAAATATGGAAAATGGGTTTTATTCACATTAATGATTCTTGGACTAACAAAAAGAAAGTTTGGTATTTAATTAAGGTAATATTTTATATTTGTTCAGAAAATGTTCAGTTCACAGCAAAAACAAAAGCATATATATACATTAGGTAAGGGTGCCCCGAAAATGTATGGATTTCATTTAGAATTTGTTAGATAATGTAATTTCAAACTTCTATGCAAAATTTCAGTGAGATTCAGTAATGTTTACAGCCGCTCAAATCGAAAATAGTGATTTTTGGGCTGTTGGTTCGGTGTTGGGTGGACTGTCACTAAAATCGTTTCAATATTTCTTTCATAACTTTTTACGTTGACAATATTTATTTTTTTTCATTTTAAGGGAGCATAGTTACAACTTATTGCAGTGAAAGCAGTTTTAAAAAATTGAATATTTCTACTTTTTATACATTTTTTTTAAAACGAAAATTCGGACATGGCCGTCAATTTTGTAATTTGGCGGCATTTTTTTTTTTTTTGTAAAGAAAAGTATCGCACGGGTATACTTTTTCTAGTATTATGCAATCTACAATCGATTAAATCATTGAAAACTAATCAAATGGCAACCCCTTCATCAGAAATTCACCCTTATTAGAAAAATACATTTCGGCGCCTTTTGGGCGATCTTTTTTCTTCATTTGGGCGGTGGTTAGTCCATGGCATAATCTGGCATAACTGGCGGCCGCAGACACCACGGCGACAGCCCTCAAGTTTTCTCAGATCATTGTCATAAAAGTTCCAGCGGAAAGCTATTCGTTAACGTTCCCTAAGATATTTCGCAAAAATCTAAGGTTGAATTGCTGGTGGATACTGGTGCTCACGTTAGCATAATTAAGCAATCCGCTGTTGCGCCCACAAGTTTCGTAAATAAAAAAGACAAAACAGAAATTATTTGTGCGTTTGGACAGGCACAGGGTGTAACTCGAGGAACATGCGAGGGCATATTGCAAACACCAATTCCGAAAAATTGCAAATTTCACGTCATATCCGACAGTAACAATATTCCAGGTGACGGAATATAAGGGAATGATTTCTTGGCAAAGAACTGTCGTATAGATTGCCCAAACCAAATTTTACATTTCGCTATAAATCCCCTATAAATCAAAAGAGGTACAGACTCGCGGAAAAGCAAGAAAATATAATAGATTATCAGGTCAATGATATGATCAAGCAAGGCATCATTCAACACAAAAAAAAAGCCCGTGGAGGGGCCTCAAGGTGAACATCGCTGGCGCG
Organism: Dioctria linearis; assembly: GCA_963930735.1. Lineage (NCBI taxonomy): Eukaryota > Metazoa > Arthropoda > Insecta > Diptera > Asilidae > Dioctria > Dioctria linearis. The sequence goes on along the minus strand of OZ005743.1, from coordinate 83,481,558 downwards.
TGGTGGTAGACTTTCGGAAGTTAAATAATACAACGATTCGAGATTATTTTCCTTTGCCGAGAATCAAAGATATTCTCGATCAACTGGGGCATTATAGCTATTTCACGACCTTAGACTTGGCTAGCGGATACCACCAAGTACTGGTAGATGAAAAAAATCCTCCAATAACCGCGTTTAGTACCGCGTTGGGACACTTTGAATTTAAACGAATGCCTTTTGATCTCAAAGGTGCCCCGGCTACGTTCCAGCGCTTGATGAACACACACTTTCGGGTCTACAAGGACTGAAATGCTTTGTTTATTTAGATGACATTGCCGTCATTCATTCATTGGAAGATCATCATCAGAAACTGGGCGAAGTTTATCAGAGATTGCGTGATAATAACTTAAAATTACAACCTGAAAAATGTCAGTTTCTGAGGAAAGAAATTGCATATCTGGGACACATCTCTACAAGAACGGCGTATTGCCCGATCTATCAAAATTTAAATGTGTCCAGAATTTTCCAATTCCTCGAAAGGAACGTCATTTGCAATCCTTTTAGGGGTTAGCTAATTTTTATCGAAAGTTAATACCAAACTTTTCTAAAATAGCCGAACCCCTTCATAAAATACTCCGAAAAAATACAACATTCATATGGAGCGAGGCACAAGATAAATCTTTCACTGAGTTCAAGCAAACTTTGACTAATCCACCCTTACTAACGTATCCGGATTTTAGCAAGTCATTTATACTTACTACGGATGCTAGTGGGGATGCCTTGGGAGCAATATTGTCTCAAGGGGATATTGGTAGCGATAAACCCATCGCTTACGCTTACGATCTCTAAATCAAGCAGAGAGAAAATATTCGATAATCGAAAAAGAGTTGTTGGCTATAGCATGGGCCACTAAAAATTTTCGTTGTTACTTTTATGGCAGGTATTTTACAGTGTTCACCGACCATAATACACTAATAGGAGTCTTTAATGTAAAAGATCCTACAACACGTTTAATTCGGTTTCAAAATAAGTTATCGGAATACCAGTATTCTATCTTGTACAAGCCAGGGAAGTACAATACAAAAGCTGATTGCCTTAGCCGGATCCCACAAACATCAGACAGCGAGTCAGATGAGGACACGAAAAGGACACTGGTAACCACACAAGCTCAGATTCACTACAATCTAAACTCTGATACAGGGAGAAAAGATTTCAAGACCTGCCAAGCTTGAACAAGGTCACAACCAAATAAAATTAACAATTTATTAGATGACCAAGGAAGTACACAAGTGGAAAACTCCGCGGGGAAAATTGAGATAAAAAATAAACCTAACGAATTGGAGCATAAGAGAACTATAGACCCCATAAACTCGGCATTCACCAAAAAACTCAGTTCCTCACCACACGTGAAGATATCACGATGTTACTAAAAGATTTCCACGATTCACCGATAGGAGGACACACGGGCGCTTACAAGCCTTACAAAAGGATAAGTCGGCAATATAAGTGGAAAGGTATACTGCACTTCCTGTTGTTGTTGATCACTGAAATGCAAAAGAGTGAACATCCCTGCGACGCCGGTGATATGTACGTAAATTATACCCTAGAAAAGTATAAAAAGGAATAATTTTAGAAGGCATACATACATACATACATGTTGGAACATGATTAGCTTACCTTCAAAAACGTTTGAAGAAAGCGAATCAGTTTTTCAAATTCCTAAAAGCCCTAAAATTTAAAATATATTAAAATATTGCAAATCATAAAATTTCACATAAGCTAACCATGCCTAAAACATGGTTAGCCTATCTATTCAATCGCAATTTTCTTCACATTTCATGAATTAAAACAAAATTATTCCCATGGCAAATTTTGCCAGTAGAAATAATTGCTTTAAAAAATAATGAAACAAAAGACAAATCGTACCTTCAGTACGATTTGTCGTGAAAATCACGATATGTATGTACGAACGTACATACATATCACAAAAAAACGGTGGCTGATGTTTATAAAAACAACAAATTACATTTTTTTCAAGCCACCGTCCATCGAAAAATATTCTGGACTTGTTTCATCAAGTCCAGAATAAATGAAAATTTTTCTCAGGGTAGAAATGCAACTATGCATTTTCTACCCTGACCGACGGCTCTTGATCGGATCAAACTGATCAAGAGCGCAGTCGAACTAAAAGCGCAAAGCGAGTTAGATTTTTGATTTTAGAAAAGCAAGTTGGATTTTAAATATTATACGCGGCGGTCGGAGAGTTGATTTTCTACCCGCAAAGTGGATGGCCATACGTTGATTTTCGTTTTTTGAAGACATACGGTATGATAGTTAGAACAAATAGTCAGAAGGAAAATATAATTAAAATAAGAAGAAGTTTTTTAATTTCGGGATCGGTTGGAAAAAAAATTACAATAAAATAAAAGAGGAACTAAATAGGATAATATTTTGTACTACTTCCACCTACCGACGTTGAAGACGAATCACCATTCCAAAGGTATTTAACAATTGGCGCAGCCGGTAGGATAGTGGAAGCCAGTTTTTCAAAAGTAAAGAAAAACCTAAGAGCTTGAAAAGCCGCTTTCCTACAAAGAACAAAAGAGTTTGATCAGACTAGATCAGATTGATCTAATCGCCCCAACGCTCGGGGTCGGACAGCTTTAACTGCCTCTGTTTGTAAAACACGCAGCCACCCCCTCATCAAAGCACCCACATGTCAACGGTGGACAAGAGCGGGCTTCATCCCAGCCCAACTAAAGACGTCCAGAGCCGAAAATTTCAAGCTTACACGTGAAGGAAGGAAGCTTGGAAACCATCCGCTATCTGCGATCCGGAGCTGAAAGGGACTTTGAAGTAGGCAACGCGCCCCCCTTTCAGCTTTTTTCCAGGGGAATTTAAGAAGGCCAAGGGCCCCCGGCAGCAAAAGAACGTCAAACGACGAAACCAGCGATCCTGAATTGAGAGGTACCTCGAAGAAGGCAATAAGCCCCCCTCTCAACATGAACCAAGGGAAATAAGACGACAGGAGCCCCCCTAGCTACAAACTCGACGCACGGTGGTAAATGAGCGAGGAAAGTTCCCACCATTTCCATCAACTCCTCAACAATCTTCCTCGCCGGGCGACGCACAGGAAGTTCCACCCCGGTACGAAGGAGGCAACGCGGGAGCAACATCCGCACCAGAGGGTGGAGTACAAACACCCCCATCAGCCTCAACAGTAAAAGGGCTAACACTCAGGAGTGGGACTATCCTTACAGGTCCCCAACAAGTAAGACTTTCTAATTTAAATTTAGAAAATTATTTAAAGTATTTAGAGGGGAAAGTGCGAGACTCCTGCGAACTTTCTCTTATACAGTGCGATTCTATTGATAAACAGCTCATAAAGTCCCGTGAACGGCGGCTTGAGCAAATTGCGCAATTCAAAGAAAGTACGGAAAAATTTAAAGAAAATTTAAAGCAGTTTGGGGAACTCTCGCACTCTCTCGAAACAGAAATACAAAATAATAGTGTAGAATTAAAACAAAGTGCCATATACAGTGTCAGTGATTCCACCGCGAGTAAAATCCTTTTAAATTGGCTGGGCGACTCCTTTCTGGAAACCATCATAGAAGAAAATAGTTCCCCAATAGTGCCAAAGTCAAAAAGCCCCAATCAAAATATGGCAGATTACGTTAAAATAGCAAAGCTAACTGCCCAGCTGGTTCCCCTATTCTCGGGAGAACAGCATCCAAAATTGATGAACTAACAGCATTTTTACTAATATTCCCCACCAGACTTCGAGGCGAAGCTTATCAATTTTTTGCCTCAAATATGCCAACTACTTTCAAAGAAGTAGAAGAGCGGCTAAATCGCACATACCTGCCTAGAGAAACTTACCAGGAACTGGTAAATAAATTGATTACCACTAGTCAGTACCCCGGCCTTCACGGCACCAGTGAAACAGATGTTGGCACTCTGTAATCAAGCAGCAGAATCCAAGTACGGAGCCACAGCAGCACCAGCTGTTAAAACGCCGCTGGAAGATTTCGCAAAAAACGCACTAAAAGCATGACTCAATAACCCCTATATGTGTCAGTACCTGTTGACAATGGCAGACGGCACTGTGGATGACCTCGTACAAAGAGCACTTGACATGGAGCGTCTCCAGCAAAGTGCTCTATTCCTGCAACCTCCAGGACAATTCCAAACCAATATGATGCAGAATACATTGCCAAATTCTGCTTGTACCAGTGTACCAAATAACGCACAATTAAATCAAAGTAGTATTCTAGTAAATCAAAGCGTATATAATCCTGGCATCATATAATGCTCACAAGATCCCCGGGAAAACAATGTGCCCATTAACCGAAGCAGTCACATACCAACGTCACAGTTCACACAGGCCGACACAGCATATATTAAACAGGAACCAAGATCGCCAAATAAAAACTATAATGTAAATAATAAAAATACCTATTTAAATAAAATCAGTTGTAGCTTTTGTAATCTAAGAGGCCACACATACGCCGATTGTCTGAAACGTAAAAATACGCCGTACTGTGCGAACTGTAAAATGTATAACCATGACGTGCGTGACTGCAGAAGAAAGAACAATAGTTTCCAAAGACCCCACAACAATAGTGGACCACCAAATCAACGATCTAGAGACCCACAAGGTCCCGATAACTCAAGAGTCTATAATGTGCGAAAAAGTGTGAGTTCTGTGGCCGTTCTGGACATATAATAAGCGCATATCAGGAAGAGCGTAAATTGGAAGCCCGGAATCAGGGAAACGACGTACAGTCGACTCAAAACTCCATGGCTCGACTATAAATAACCCATCAAGTAAAATAGGGTCTCCACAGCCTGATTCCAGTGTCGCTACCGTAAAACTCCCTTTAGACATAGCCCTGAACGGCCAAACTAAACTAGTAGTCGACATAGGCGCTGAGGTAAGTATTATAAAGAAAAGGTCATTAAAGGATCTTAACACAATTAACCACAATGAGGCATGTACACTTCAGACTCCATTTGGTACCGGAAAGACGCTGGGAAATTGCCAGGGAAACTTCGTTTTCAAAAATAAAATTTCCTGCAAGTTTCAAGTCGTAAAGAACTTGCCTGGCCTATCCGATGATGGACTTCTAAGAAATGATTTCCTAGCAAAAAACTGTAACGTTGAGGGTCCTAATAAGGCATTAAGGTTTCCTCGCACGGAGACTAATCTCGATGAATTTGCTTTACCATTGATGTTTGAAACGGACAAGCAACATTCTGAAAAAGCAGTCGAAGTAAGAACACTTTCAGAAGAGGTAGAGTCTAAACAGGCTAAACTATCCACCTGCAGTGTCTTCAAGGCTTCTCAAACGAGAAAAGCTGGCTGAAAAGCTCCAAAAGAGCTCAAGGATTGTGGAATAAGCTGCCTGGGCGAACAAGAGACCGACGAAATCAGGCAGCACTTGCTTACCTTTAAGGAACCAATCTGCATACCTGCACGCTCTCAAATTGTTGCCCCAGTCCCGTTACAAACTCAAGAAGAAATGCTCTGTTTATCCCAAGAGATAAGCGATGGAGTCTTCTTGGCAAACAGTTTGCTGTCGTCTGGAGAAGAATTAGTGCTGGTTAGTATTCTCAACGCTAACAGTCATCAAGTAGTCAGTCATACATAGCTTCAAGTTACAGCTATTTCCAATAAACGACTACACAATAGTCCCATTAACACACACAAAAGACCACAACAATACGCACATTCCCATACCGAATACAAAGGAAATATCAAACACCACAAGAGACGGAACTGAGTGTCTAAAACCTCCCAAAAAGGTTCATGTAGATCTTCCGTCCAAAATCCCGAGACATAAATTATTATTAAGCAAACCACGGCCATATAAGAATGGTAGCGAGTCTCTAAAGCCTATACTAAAGGTGCATATTACTCCACCGTCACACAGCACAAGAAATTCTACATGGTCAAAAAGCAATAGCATCGACGCGCATGATTATATCACACAACCTATGTCAAAAACCACACAGTTGTACCAAACTCAGCCGTCAACAAAACAGAAAGCAGATACCCTGCAACGAGCTAGCTTCAGCACAATAAAGCCTCAAAAGGAATCAAATAAGCCTGATCTACTTACAGGTAACAAGTTAGACAGGAAGAAAAAAAGTCAACCAAAGGTTCAGTTGAAAAATCAGCATTTTTAAAACATGTACGATATCTATTCCCGGATTATGAGATCCCGGACGACATAAAGCAATACCCGCGTATTTCTAGGCTAGAGGAAGAACTCAGCCTGGACCCTAATTTAACCGCGGAAGAAAAAATTTCGATATCGGAGCTCTGGGAAGAGTATAACGATATCTTCTTCCTAAAAGGTGACAAACTCGCCTATACAAATGCGATAACATAACATTCCATTTGTGCAAGATCAAGCACCAATAAATCAAAAAATGTACCGCTTACCTGAAACACAGCGGAAAGTAATTAACGAGCAGCTAAAAGAAATGCTAGACAGCGGGATAGTCCAATCTAGTAAAAGCCCTTGGAATTCACCTCTACTAGTTGTCCCCAAGAAAGCGGGACTGGACGGTGAAAAAAGGTGGCGCCGTTGTCGACTTTCGTAAATTAAACGAAAAGACAATTGGAGACACATTTCCGCTACCCCGAATCGAGGATATTCTTGACCAACTAGGTCACGCAAGGTATTTCACCACACTATCACCAAGTTCTTGTCGACAAGAGAGATCGACATAAAACTGCTTTCAGCAAAAGTTATGGGCACTACGAGTTCAAGCGTATGCCTTTCGGGCTCAAAGGAGCCGCCGCCACATTTCAACGGCTAATGAATTTCGTCTTAACAGGCCTACAAGGCCTCGAATGTTTTGTCTTCCTAGATGACATTGTCATCTATGGTAAAAATTTAAATGACCACAACGAAAAGTTGAGGAAAGTCTTCAATAAGTTGAGAGAGAACAACTTAAAACTGCAGCCAGAGAAGTGCCAGTTTCTACGAAGAGAAGTTGTTTACCTAGGACATAAATGTTCTAGCGAAGGAGCCCTAACACACCCAAGTAAGACGGCCTGCGTACAAACATTTCTTGTTCCCACAACAGTAAGGCAAGTTCAATCATTTTTAGGACTTGCCAATTACTACAGGAAATGCATTCCAGACTTCTCCACAATTGTACATCCAATCACGAATTTACTCCGAAAGGATGTAAAATTCACTTGGACAGAGAAATGCCAAGAAGCATTCCAAAGCATAAAAAATGCTTTAATTTCTCCACCACTACTAATATATCCGGATTTTTGGAAATCATTCAACCTTACTACGGACGCAAGTAACGAGGCTCTAGGAGCTGTTCTATCTCAAGGAGAAGTCGGAAAGGACCAGCCCATTTTCTATGCAAGCCGCACATTAAACAAAGCCGAAAGATATTACTCTACTATAGAGAAAGAGCTATTGGCTATTGTCTTGGCTACCAAGAATTTCAGGTGCTACCTTCAAGGCCGGAAATTCACGCTCTATACTGACCATATACCTCTCAAAGGAGTCTTAAATGTGAAAGACCCAACTTCCCGTTTGGTGAGATTTCACCACAAATTATCTGAATTCGATTACAACATCGAGTATATACCAGCGAAGTACAACACTAATGCAGATGCACTAAGTCGCATCCCTCGCGCATTAGAAGAAGACAGTCTAGGCCATACCTTAACGGTAAAAGCCCTAGTCCACCACACGATGGACTCAGATGTGGAGGAAGGCGATTCCACAAATAATAACAAGAAAAAGAAATCCGCTCATTGCTTCGTCGTGACTCGAGCTCAGAAGCAAAAGGCTCAAGAAACAATAAATAGCTCCAGTGGGGAGACAGAAGAGCACACGAAAGCGGACCAAAACGAAGTTCAACTCACGGAGGCGGAAACACTAAACCCAGCGACGCTTGACCCGTATGTAAGTACTGGTAAGATACGCGAAGTAATCACGAGCCCTACGGAAATCCGAACAATCTTAAAAGATTATCACGATTATCCATTTGGTGGCCATCAAGGTGTCATAAAAACTTACAAACGTATAAGACGCAATTATTGATGGAGACATATGCTTAGCGACATCAAGAAATATATTAAAAAAATGCCCAAAGTGCCAGACGATGAAAGCATCTCCACAATATAAAATGCCAATGGTTATCACGGACATCGCAGAGCAACCGTTCGACAAAGTTTACCTCGATATTGCAGGTCCATTAGAAGAGACCACATCAGGTAACAAATATATCTTGACCTTCCAAGATAATTTAACAAAATTTGTCGACAGGTATCCTATGCGTAACGCAGAAGCAGTCACAGTAGCGCAGGTTTCTTTGATGAAATCGTAACGCGCTATCGCATACCCAAAAGAATACTCACCGATCAGGGAACAAATTTTCTGAGTGAGTTATTCAAAAGGATATGTAAGCTTCTAAAGGTAAAGAAGTTACAGACTTCAGCATACCACCCACAGTCTAATGGAGCACTTTATAGTGCACATAGACGGCTTATAGAATACCTGCGAACAATCGTAGATAAAAATCCCAAAACATGGGACCAATACCTATGAACCGCTGCATTCGTGTACAACAACAGCGTACGCGAGGGTATTAAACTTACACCAATGGACTGCCTATACGGCTTCACAGCGGATGTCCCATCAAATTTAAAACGGGATCCCGAACCCGTTTATAATCATGAGAGCTATTATCAAATATTAAAGTATAAGCTCCAGAAATCCTATGCCACGGCACGAAAAATAACGTTGTAATGCATCTATGATATAATAACTAGATATAGTAAAAACAATCTAACAAAAAGATTGATTTTCATGCATGAAGCATGAAAACCTAAAAATAAAATATAAACAATGCGTTGAGCAATTAAATGCACTCAAGCGCCAGCCAGCTGATTCTTGCATTTTCACTTTTTTACGATGTACTGACCCTCAATAAATCCGCCTGCTGATATGGGTCGCTGTTGTACACAATGAATTTGTATACAAAGAATATTTTCGTATGTTATTTTTGTGTCATTATTTTCGTAAGTTATTTTTGTGTAATATTGCTTCACGTTTTTTTGTGTGTAAAAGTAGTTCTGTTAAGTGATCAAAATGATGTTGAAGAAGGGTAAGATTTTGTATAAATTGAATGACTTTGAATTGAATAAACAGAGTATAATTTTGACCTGCGAAGGGAGAACATCAGTTTTTTTCAGTTATAACCAACACTCCCTGCTCCTAGTACAATTTAGGTTGACGCAAGATGCCAAGTACTCTCAGAGAGAGATATAGGCTGAGCTTGCTCGCCAAACACTGAATCTTGTGAAGAGAGCTGATATAGTGATTGAGAAGTGATCATATCACCGCATTAAGACGTCCAATCATTATAACGTACATAGGTCGCCTAACTACGCCCATAATCAAAGCAGCAATATCCAATGAATGTGTCATTAAATCACTATTTAATCCTTTAACTGAAGTACCCAAATGCAGGTCTGGAGTACAAGTTCCCCAAAAGGACATGTTGATAAAACTGAAAAAGGCCAATGCATGGCTATTTCCGTTTATCACCTCCACTGTGTTACATATCATGTGTCCAGATAACTTTGTGATCTTAAAATTAGAGGTGCAGGGATACTTGAAATAACGCAACCATGTCAAATTCAAATAAGAGACAAAGTGCTCAAATATGAAGGCCAAGGTATATATCCACTAAAAATTATTCAGCCGAATCGGTTTCCTGAGTTAAACCATTCTCTACTCAAAATAAGCCTGGCTGAAATTATACATGAATCTCAAAACCACAGTCTGGGGAAAATCGAGATTTTAACGGGATACGATATACATAATTCAATATACAAAGGCACACACTCATTGGAAGAGATCCAAAACAAAATAAGCAATTATCAAGAGAAGGTATCAACTAGAAACTCCTATATCCTGTCCACAACCGCTCTATCATTTACGAGCCTACTAGTTTTGACCATAATGATTGTTGTGGCAGTAAAGTATCTTCCCCCTGTTGTCATCAAGATGAGACAACAGAGAAATCAATCACAAGGTAACCCCGAAATTTCATCAGAGGGAATTCCTTTAGAAGAGCGAACTCATACTCCCCAACCCAGTTTAAGGCGAACTAGAAGCCTCGCTAAAACAAAATCAGTCCAAATAGTGTAAAAATTCGAGACTGACACTGTCAACATGAGCCACTCGACCAATATAAAATTTATAGAAAACGGTAGAACTGGCAAAACATGTAGCAAAACATGCATTATGGGCATTAAGGCCTAAATACTTTATATTTAGAACTATATATCAACAAAGGATTGATAAAATAATAGTATTAAATAGCGTTAAACAGTAGGCTTAACAGGCACTCAGGCCTTGAATAATCTTATAATTAAATATAAGCGCAGTAGTAAAACCAAACTGCACTAGAATTAGATATAATGAAACCAAAAAGAAAAAATATATAAAAACTTGTGTACCTACTCAAACAGTAGAAAAAACTAGATGGTATAAAAACCTAGACAAGAAAACACTTCTATTAATAATAATAACAAGCTACTAAATAAGGTGTACAAACAAACTATATATTAGAATTAAATAGAAACAAAATAAAGAAAAAGGTATATAAAATAAAATATATAAATAAATAAAAGTTGATAGAGTAATAATAAAAATAAAGACATATGCCCTAGAATTACACATAAATAATTGATAGAAATTCAAAAGGGGCATTATCCTACTAGATTACAGTAAAACAGGTAATAAGTTGAGAAATCAGTAGCACAAAAAAATATATATACATATATGTAATAAAAAAACCAAATACCAGGCTACCACAAACAAGAGAAATAGTAAAGCTGAATTAAGATCAGCACAAACAGTATACAAATATTTTAAAATTGCCCTAAATTTAGCCTAGCCTCTAACATTTGAAGAAAGCGAAAGGTGTACAAACAAACTATATATTAGAATTAAATAGAAACAAAATAAAGAAAAAGGTATATAAAATAAAATAAATAAATAAATAAAAGTTGATAGAGTAATAATAAAAATAAAGACATATGCCCTAGAATTACACATAAATAATTGATTGAAATTAAAACGGGGCATTATCCTACTAGATTACAGTAAAACAGGTAATAAGTTGAGAAATCAGTAGCACAAAAAAATATATATACATATATGTAATAAAAAAACCAAATACCAGGCTACCACAAACAAGAGAAATAGTAAAGCTGAATTAAGATCAGCACAAACAGTATACAAATATTTTAAAATTGCCCTAAATTTAGCCTAGCCTCTAGCATTTGAAGAAAGCGAATCAGTTCTTCAAATTCCTAAAAGCCCTAAAATTTAAAAAATATTAAAATATTGCAAATCATAAAATTTCACATAAGCTAACCATGCCTAAAACATGGTTAGCTTATCTATTCAATCAGTGAAGAAAATTGCGTCGGTAATTTTCTTCACATTTCATGAATTAAAACAAAATTATTCCCATGGCAAATTTTGCCTTCAGCAAAATTTACCAGTAGAAATAATTTCTTTAAAAAATAATGAAACAAAAGACAAATCGTACCTTCAATACGATTTGTCGTGAAAATCACAATATGTATGTACGAATGTACATACATATCACAAAAAAAAACTTTCGCGATAAGAAATGCGCACCGGAAAAATACATTATATGTATACGCGCGCCGCAATTTCAAGCGACGGGATGACGGCTGATGTTTATAAAACATCAAATTACATTTTTTTTCAAGCCACCGTTCATCGAAAAATATTCTGGACTGTTTTATCAAGTCCAGAATAAATGAAAATTTTTCTCAGGGTAGAAATGCAACTATGCATTTTCTACCCTGACCGACGGCTCTTGATCGCGATGAAAGTGATCAAGAGCGCAGTCGAACTAAAAACGCAAAGCGAGTAAGATTTTTGATTTTAGAAAAGCAAGATGGATTTTAAATATTATACGCGGCGGTCCGAGAGTTAATTATCTACCCGCAAAGTGGATGGCCACACGTTGATTTTCGTTTTTTGAAGACATACGGTATGATAGTTAGAAAAAATAACCAGAAGGAAAAGAGAATTAAAATAAGAAGAAGTGTTTTAATTTCGGGATCGGTTGGTCGGTTGGTGCGGAATAATAGATTAGAAGGTGTTGATTACCCAAAAAAAAAAATAGGTTGTTCCTGAAAATTATCTGTAAGATAAAGTGAAACTGGTTATAAATAATGGTGTTGTAAAAAAAAATTACAATAAATTAAAAGTGGAACCAAATAGGATAACATTTTGTACTACTTCCACCTACCGACGTTGAAGACGAATCACCATTCCAAAGGTATTTAACACCGGACAATCCATAAGTCACCCGGAGAAATAGTGACGCAGAGAGTGAGAGAGAGAAAACATGGACTTCAGATGGTGATGAAGTCCCGACCGGACTTGATATGGGCCCATCGCCCCCTTCCACCCTGGCTAAGTCGTCTCGGTCCCAAAATAAAATCCTTACCCCCATAATAGCCGTGCGTGTATCCGCGGATCTAACCGCATGGCCTCGCCGCCGCCCATTAACCGATTATTCCAGCATGTCGCTTGCAACCTGTGAACAAAAGTAGAAAATAGCGAAGCGAGGAGAAAATTAGGAAGTTGAAGTGAAAGATGCTGCCGGCTATGTACTTTTCCACTTGGATGCTTTATTGGGTTTTCACTCAGCTTCACTACAACCTGCCAGTTAAGCCAATAACGAATCGCTCACTTTGTGTTTCCTACCTCACTGCTTTACAAATACTTATAAATACATTGTTATTCTTAGCTACCTACGTGCTCGAGCCCTACTCTGTCAAATATTAATGCTAAATTAAGTAATCTTATACCAATAAGTTCAGCCAGATGGGCCAAGACAAATCTTCTGTATTTTATATTTGCTTTATTAGCAAATTAGTCCAAAAGAAAACCAAATGATAAAAAAACTCTGACCAGAAGGGCCTTCATGCAGCTTAACTAATACATTTAGGGGAGTTACCTTACATCCGCCTCTCCGAACAAAATTTACGTTCTGGAGCTCCTCAATTTACGTGGAAAAGCTCATCGCCAAATTACTGTACACAAGTAAATTAAGAGACATCTATTAGAAATGGAAACAACCTTAGGTTAGTGACATCCTAGTAAACTGGGTTCGGAGACGGAATATTCAGGAAGTTTCTAGGATAATTTGTAGAGTATAAATACGGCACTACTCATATCCAGGGGGCAGTCTTATTTCAGACAGTGAAGTGAACGAAGTAAACTATTTGGATTGCGATAATTAGCAGTACAGTACTAGCGATAAATAAAGAGTTGATTTGATAATTTTTTGTGAAAGTAAACAGTGTTATATATTCGGGGCGTTTAACCAACACGGGTAGGGACTCTCTGAGGAGACAGCGCTCACTTCACTTATGATATGTAAACTTGTGCACTCCTACCTTGTTAACTCCTGCTCTCTGCTTTGTTGACCAATCCCTTTGCTTTTAATTAAAAGCTCGTACCCTAACTCCTTTATGTTTATTATAAAACCAAATTCTCACAATTGAACAGTCTTTTCTTAACTCTACTTCTCTCTTTTTTTTACACTTTTGTATTCTAGCTTTCACGAATAGATCAATTATTCTTGATCACAAACTTCTTCTTTACTCCAAGTGGCTTCTTTGCACATCGGTTATTTCTTTTTCTTTTTACTGCCAACAAAACCGCCGAACCGAATCCTTAAGTCCACCCTTTTTACGACGCGACGGGTCAAAATCAACTCTAGAAAACCGACTCACTTTATGATTAAAACTCGACTGTCCGATACTTAGATTTTTCAATCGTAAGTCTTGTGGTTCAGGACAGAAAAGTGTTTAATTAGCATACCTATCCTGAGAAAATTATTTTACGCTGGGCATGTTTAAACATTCCTAAAATTATCGCGACGGACGATAGTTGAAATTGAAATTTGATATTTTCATAAATATCCAACCATCGTCTTACTATCGTGCATACATTGTTGCGATCACAATGTATGCAGCTCACGACAATTTGCTGATAAGAGCTTTTTTCGGTGAAGACTTGATCGTTTCAGTCTTCACCGACGTAAAATTGTCATGCGCCCGATATGTATGTACATATGTATATATATGTACATACATGTGGGATCCAAACCAAAAATAATCTGGACTCCAAACCAGCCGAGTACGAATAAATTTGCTACCTGGCAACTCTACGCTACACGATGATGACAGGAGAATGATCAAACACTCTCGACTGCAGGACAGGCAGTCTTCTTCGCACGTTGAACACACCGAGTGGCCTACTTCAGTATATTTAATTTAAATCACTTATAATTAGTTTATCGTAGAAATAAATTTGTTAGTTTATACTTAAAACCAAGAGGGTTTTTTTCAATTACATTAACCTTAATCCCACATACATATCGTATTTACGACAAATCTTACTGAAGGTAAGATTTATCGTGGGGCTTTTTTTATCGAAACGACTTGGGTTGAAATTTAAAACTTTTATTTTTCCCAAGTCGTTTTGTGGGAAAATATTTGTTATTTGTTGCAAAGGAATTTGAAGAAATTGCTTATGGCAATTTCTTCGTCTTGTTAGGAGATCAGCTAACCATGTTTTAACATGATTAGCTTATTTCCATTTATGACTATTTTCAATGTTTTTTTCGATGATAACTACAAATTATAAGTATCATTTTTAACCCCTTTTTTAGGTATACAACAACAGTACAGTTAAATAAAGAAAGAACTTTTGAATTATATCCGAAATATTGTGTTTTAAAGAACGAACTAAGGCCACGCTTGTAACAACTGGTGGCAAAAGTAAAATAAATTCGCGAAAAAAAGGGGTGGCATTTGACTTTGAAATTCAAAGAGTGATTATTGTTGTGAAGTCGTATGTGAAAATTCCGAAAGATAATTTTATATTAAACTGTGAGAGAATTCCAAAGAAGCAAGAATGACGCAAACTAGAGGAGCTTCGCATACAGGAATTAAAAAACGACACGTCTAAAGAACATTCTAGTCGAGCGACTTAGACAAGCCTTGATAGAGGAAGAAAAGAATCCTGAGACATTTGTTTTTGAAGAAGAAGCTGAAGTTCTAGAAGAGCCTGTAATGAACATAGAACAGCCTTTGGGTACCTTAATTACCAAAATAGAGCTTTCAAACCTGCAGATGAAGAATGCTCTTGAGGAACAAAAGCGATCTTTCTTAGAAAAGCAAAAGAATTCTCTCGAAAATCCGTTTTGAAGAACAAAAGAATTCTCTCGAAATCCGTTTTGAAGAACAAAAGAATTCTCTAGAAGCCCGTTTGGATGAGCAGAAGAAAGCTAATGAGGATCAAAAGAATTCTCTGCAAGCATGTTTAGAAGAACAAACGAATTCTCTGGAAGTCCGTTGGGATGAACAAAAGAGTTCTTTGCGGAATTGCCTAGAAACCTTTTTGGAGGAACAGAAAAATTTTCTTAAAAATTCATTAGACGAACAAAATGCGAAAATTGAAGGAATCCAGCAGGAAGTGCTGGAAGTTCAACAACAAGTATCGGAAGTAAAACAAAATGTTACGGAGAAGCTTGACAACTTTAAAACAGATTTGGAGAAATTGAAGCATCGACAACCTCGACACGAAGGAACTGAAATATCCGGTGCAGGCAGAATGAAACCTCCAATATTTGATGGGCAAAATTCGTGGCATATTTTCAAGAGATAATTCGAGGCAGCTTCCGAAGAAAATGGATGGCATGATGCAGACAAAGCTACAGCTCTGGTATTAGCACTTCGAGCAACCGCGTCAGAGCTATAGCAAACTATATCGATTGACAGGCAACGTGATTACACGTCATTAGTACAGGCGATAGAATTACGTTATGGAGATGAACACATGCAGCAAGTATATCGCTTGCAGTTACGCAAAAGGATTCAGAAGCATGGTGAATCACTACAACAACTGTAGCCTGATGTGGAAAGATTAGCTTATCGTTCATCCTCTAGCGTCAATGCACATTTTCTTAATGAAGTGGCAACAGAAGCATTTGTGAACGCTATTGCAGATCAAAATTTACAACAAGCACTAAGGCTAGCAGGAAAGAAGTCAACAGCAGAAACCCTAGTGCAGTGCAGTACGTGTGGGAGAAATTTCGGTGGAGGAATGTACTTGCACCAGAATGCAGTTATCAGAGGGCACTCGGTCACGTGGTATTCTTCTATGCTGGAATTGTAATAGACCAGGACACTTCCAAATGGACTGCAGAAAACGCCGCCGAATGGAATCACAAGAAGAGGTAAACAGAAAGGTATGCCAAAGATGTGGAGCCAGGGAGCAAGATATTCGTGGAGAGTCTAGAAATCAAACAGCGACTAGTCGCATCAGCTCTCCTGTTGACCAGTCGGAAAACATATAAAAACCAACTTTAGGGGGGCAGAAGTTGGTTGATAGAGTCGGCAGCCGCGAAGTCATCATTCAAGTAGCCCAGTTGCAGAGACAGTGGGGCTTCGGGGATCAATTATTAGAGCAGATCTCGTCAAAAACAGGTGGCTTCACAACACCACCAAATATTTACAAAGAACAGCAACTGGAGCAGCAGCACAAGTTTTTGGAGAAATAACCTTGGATGTTCAACTAGGCGAACTACTATTTCCTCACACTTTCCTGGTGTCAGATATCATGCATGAATGCATTCTTGGAGTAGATTTCATGACCACATATAAAATAAATCTGGATGTCGGAGAACGGATTCTCAAATATGGCAACATAGAAATTCCTATGAGACTAGGAGTAGAAGCAGATTATCCTACGAAAATAAGGACGATGGTCTGTGAAAATGTTACTCTCTCTGCATACTCCGAGATGTTAGAATGGACAAAGCCTACTGATGATATCGGGACATGCCGATTCTATCTAATGGAGCCTAAACCTACAAAAGTGACATCGAACATCATCGTTGGTAAGACTTTAGTGAAGGCAGAAGGCGCAACATTAATTCCAGTCAGAGTGCTCAACACACCCGAAAATGAGGTACAACTAAATGAAGGTGCTATAATTGGAAATTGTGAACCCGTGTATCAGATTGTTATTTTGAATAATGGTAGCAACATTAAGGAGGCAATACCTATACCAGCTACTACTCAACAGGTTCAGAAACTTCTTTCATCTAGTGCTTTAAGTGAACAGCAATACAACAATGCCAAAGAGGTGATCAATGAATTTTCGATATAGGAGATTATAGGCCCATTCGGCAGACACCACGAAGATTACCATTAGCCAAACAACCAGAAGTTGCAGGTATGATAAACTCCATGAAGGAACAAGGCATAATAGAAGAATCTAACAGCCCTTGGACATCGCCTGTTGTTTTGGTCAGGAAAAAGGATGGTAGCACCCGATTCTGTGTGGACTACCGCAAACTAAATAACGTAACGAGAAAGGATAGCTATCCGTTACCAAGGATTGATGACACATTGGATACCCTTTCCGGAGCGCAATGGTTTTCCACACTGGATTTGAACAGCGGTTACTGGCAAGAGGAAATACATCCCGAGGACCGAGACAAAACTGCTTTCTCAGTTGGAAGTGGCTTATGGCAATTCAAAGTTATGCCAATTTGATTATGTAATGCTCCAGCCATATTCGAATGACTCATGGAATGTGCTTTACGAGGATTAACGTGGAAAATATGTCTTATCTATTTAGATGACATAATAGTAATCGGAAGGACATTCGAGGAACATAAAAACAGCTTACGGGACGTACTTCAAAGTCTGAGAAATGCGAAATTGGAGCTCAGTACGAATACATGCGCTCTATTCAAAAATGAAGTAAAATATTTGGAGCACATAGTTTCATCACAAGGAGTAAGAACTGATCCAGAGTAAATAGCAGCTGTCCAAAATTGGCCAGCTCCAAAGGACAAACATCAATTAAGGAGTTTTCTTGGACTAGCTACCTACTACATGCGAGTCGTAAAAGGTTTTACAGATACTACATAAACTTACAGAAAAAGGAAAAGCGTTCATATGGTCAGATAAATGTAACGAGAGTTTTGCTATTTTGAAGCAACACCTCTGTGGAAATCCAGTGCTTCACTATCCAAAGCTGGGAAAAACCTTTATGTTGGACACGGATGCCAGCAATGTAGCTATGGGGCAGTGCTTTCACAGGAGGAGGATGGTCAAGAAGTGCCAGTAGTTTATTTTAACAAAGCACTTTCAAAATCAGAGAGAAATTAGTGTGCTAAAAGGAAAGAGCTATTTGCCATTGTAAACTCAACCAAGCATTTTCATAAATATCTCTACGGGCAAAAATTTATTCTCCGCACTGACCATGCAGCACTTAAATGGCTTTTGCAGTTTAAGAACCCTGAGGGGTAAGTGGCGAGAAGGATAGAGCGACTCCAAGCATATGACTTTGAAATCCAACACCGAAGAGGACGTATCCATGGAAATGCAGACGCCCTTTCACGACGCCCATGCAAAGTTGAATGTAAGCATTGCGTTACAAAGGCAACTATACAGCTGATAACGGTGGAACCATCGACAGGCTGGTACAACGAGAGCTTGCGAAGAGCACAATGAGAAGACGCCGACATATCACCCATTCTCGCTTGGAAACAAGACATGGAAAAACCACAATGCAAGGATATTTCAGAGAGGAGTGAGAAACTGGGCTCAATGGAATTCTCTTCACATTGAATGTGGTACATTAAAGCGCAAGTGGGAATCAACTAACGGCGATTCATTCCGAATGCAAATAGTCGTCCCACCATCCCAGGTCAAAGATGTTCTAGAAGAAATGCACAGTGGATCATCTGGGGGACATTTGGGGGCGAATAAAACAATTTCCAAAATACGAGAAAGGTTTTATTTGTTACATATGCGAGAGGATGTGGAGGAGTGGTGCCGCAGATGCACTATCTGTGCTTCTTGCAAGGGCCCGCCACGCAAAAGCAGAGGAGAAATGCAGAAGTATAATGTAGGAGCCCCATTTGAGAGAATAGTCGTAGATATCACTGGTAACCGTTACATATTAGTTGTTATTGACTATTTCAGTAAATGGCCTGACGCTTTTGCAATTTCTAATCAAGAGGCAACCACAGTGGCGGATCAAGTAATAATGAATTGGGTCAGTAGATTTGGTGTGCCTCACGAACTTCATTCGGACCAAGGACGGAACTTCGAATCACGGACTCTCCAAGAGATGTGTAAAATGCTGGGAATAAGAAAAACGAGAAAAACTCCTCTGCATCCACAATCTGATGGCATGGTAGAGCGCTTCAACAGGACATTGGTCGAGCATCTAAAGAAAGTAGTCGACTATCATCAACTCGATTGGGATAGACATATTCCCGTGTTCTTAATGGCTTATCGATCAGCTGTTCACAACACGAATGGACAAACTCTAGCAATGGTCATATTCGGAAAGGTACACCTAGCGGTGAACAAAAGTTACCAGATGATTATGTATCGGAACTTAGACAACGATTAGCTGATGTACATGAGGCTACAAGAGCAAAATTAGCAACAAATACCGATCGGATGAAGACCCGCTATGACTTACGTTCAAATTCAGCCAGATTTAATGAAGGTGACATTGTTTGGCTGTACAACTCGACACGACGTAAGGGACATTCTCCAAAATTACAACAACACTGGGTAGGAACGTATTCAGTAGTGACTGGAATTAATGACGTAGTATACAGGATTCAGCGGGGCACAAGATGGAAATATAAAATCGTTCACCTGGATCGTTTATGTCAATACTGCGAACATCAAAACCGTGGATCACCTGTTGTTCGGAATGAACAAATTTAAGAATGGGCAGTGTTACGCGCCACAAAGTGTTGCAAGAGACATCTGTTAGAAATGGAAACAACCTTAGGTTACTGCCATTCTAGTAGACTGGGTTTGGAGACGGAATATTCAGGAAAGTTCTAGGATAATTTGTAGAATATAAATACGGCACTACTCATATCCAGGAGGCAGTCTTATTTCAGACAGTGAAGTGAACGAAGTAAGCTATTTGGAATGCAATAATTAGAAGTGCAGTGCTACCGATAAATAAGGAGTTGATTTGATAATTGTTTGTGAATTGTGAAAGTAAAAAGTATAGTTAAATAAAGAAAGAACAATTATATCCGAAATATTGTGTATTAAATAACGAACTAAGGCCACACTCGTAACAGTATTGAGATATTTCGTGAAGTCGTCAATCGCACTAAATTCCTTGTCAGAATTTCCCGTTCCAGTCAACTATTGCGAACGGGTAAATATTAAATTGAAGCACACTATTGAACCAAACCACCAAACTAATTTTGCGCAGGTAAAATATAAATTGAAATTATATACTCAAATATTTCGCGAAAGTCTTTAATTCCACTGACTTTCCTTTCCAGAATTTTCAACGCCACCAAATGGATTTCTCGATTGCAATTTGCCCAGGTGAATATTAGACAATACTACAATATCGAAATAAATAATCCAAATCTTTGATTTCACTGCATTACTTTTCCAGAAATTTCGACGCCACTAAATCGATTTCAGCTGATAACGCACAGGTAAATTATAAATTAAAATATAATATTGAAGCATTCCGGGAAAGTCTTCAAATTCACTGACTTTTCTTTTCCAGAATTTTCGATGTCACTAAACTAATTATGCGCAGGTAAGATATGAATTGAAATTATATACTCAAATATTTCGAGAAAGTCTTTACTTCACTGACTTTTGCTTTCCAGAATTTTCAATGTCACTAAACTAATTATGCGCAGGTAAAATATGAATGGAGATTATATACTCAAATATTTCGAGAAAGTCTTCAAATCACGACTTTTCCTTTCCAAAATTTTCGATGTCACTAAACTAATTTTGTGCAGGTAAAATATGATTTGAAATTATATACTCAAATATTTCGAGAAAGTCTTTAATTCCACTGACTTTTCTTTACCAGAACTTTCGATGCCACTAAACTAATTTTGCGCAGGTAAAATATAAATTGAAATTATATACTCAAATATTTCCAGAAAGTCTTTAATTCACTGACTTTTCCTTTCCAGAACTTTCGACGCCACTAGACTAATTATGCCCAGGTAAAATATAAATAGAAATTATATACCCAAATATTTCGCGAAAGTCTTTAATTCCACTGACTTTTCTTTACAGAATTTTCGGGCGTTGCTGAACTATTTCCGCACAGGTAAATGCCAGACCATGCTACAATATCGAAATGATTAATCCAAATCTTTGATTTCACTACATTATTTTTCCAGAAATTTCGACGCAACTAAATGGATTTTCGCTGATAACGCACAGGTAAATTATCAATTAAAATAATATATTGAAGTATTCCAAGAAAATCTTCAAATTCACTGACTATTCTTTTCAGAATCTTCGTCGCCGCTGGACTAATTATTCACAGGTAAATATTAGATAGTGATACAATATCGAAATTAATCACAAAAAGCCTTTAAATTCCCTTTATGTCTGTTCAGAGAGGTGCGAACATAAATAGTCACCAACTATCATAGATAATCTGTTCCTGATAAACACTTTCGCACTGTGACGATGAACACGGGAAAATTCACTGTAAGGCAGGTAAATGTCCGCGTATTCCAAACTATTCTTGACAAAAACAAACAAAACGATTCGCTTATCAAGGTTTCACCCCTTTCTTCTAGTAAGACAAAAAAAACTAAACTCCCTCGATTGACTCGCGGCCAATGCATTCGGTCTCTGCTCAAAATCAACTCACTAAAGCTTCGCGCCGTCTGCCAACATTCCAGCCGCTCCTTTCTTCAGCCAACCGACAGGCGAGCGGTTTCGTTCGTCGTGCTGTCGACTACCGAAATTGATGCTGCTGACTACATGCGAGTGTGCGTGTATCGTTTTTTCAAGCCAAGTCGCGCTGCCACGGAATATCGGCTGTGGAGCAAAAATCTTTCCAGGAATTTCTCGGCTGACCTGCGGTAATACATTGAATGCTTATATCACGCGATGTTTTACGGCTAGGTAAGTTGCCGTTTGTTACTTGGAATTTTAGTTGGCACACGGTGTATGGCACGAAATTTTTGTGTCGGCAATGAAGCGGCGATGCCAGATTTATGATTTCTTGTCTTTCAGACGCTTCACGAATTTCGCTATGTTGCCAAAGTCTATTTTAAATTTTTCAGGCCTTGCAAAATTTTTATAATATTTCTTTATTTCAGGGATTTTGATATGCTTTCTTTGCAGGCTTTTAGGTATATGCGACAGGTTTTGCTGTGAAAGATTATAATTTGTGCGCGTTCTGCACAAATCATAATTTTTTCGGTGGTACTTATTTATATGTATGGGAAAGTGGCAAAGCTACTTTCCGTAATTAAAAAAAATTGTGTCCCTTTTCAGGTACCCAGGAAATGGAGAAAAAAAATACGAGAAAATGAATAACAATAATATATAAAAAAAAATTTAAGAGAAGCAAAAAAGAAATAATTTTAAGATAAAAGGATACTACAAAACAAAACGAATAGTAGCGTGAGGGCAGAACGCCACAGCGTGTGGACGACCCACCGAGAAAAGAGTCTCAAGCCGGGCCAAACAAAAACCAAAAATTTTGAACTAGCTGGAGGAACAGGTGAAAACATTCGTAGCAGCGCCCAACGTGGGGATGACCCACCAGAGTCTCAAGCCGGGCATACGCCACAAAGCTGGTTCTACAGCCCGAGCTCGCAATGGCACCGCGTTGCACACAAAAAACAAAACACTAGGGGAAAATGAAGAAGGGACAGGCAAGAAGAAAACCGTCATACCGAGGCTAATCCAGACGGAATTAGTGTGGAAACATCTACTCATTGAAGGTAGAGATGGGTTATACTATAAATATAGCCCTTACTTGTTTATTTGGTCGACCTACACATAAAAGCAAACCAAAATATACAAAAACATACAGGTAGGACGATGAGAATAAATAAATAGGTAAATTAGCGGACTACTAACGACAATGACAGAACGAGAATTTTTTATTTCCTACCAATTTAGTATGCGTCCAGAGTGGTTAAAAATAATATGTGAATATATCCAAGAGAGTTCCTGATAAAAAAAAATAACAAACAATATCATAGTCCGTACGCAAATATATAAATTGGACAAAAAATCCCGAGTAATAACTTTAAAATAGATTTAAAGAGAAAGATCTATAATTTGTGCGTATATAAGTAGCTATATAAATTGAAAAAAAATGTCAAAATAATGACTTTATTATAGATCCAAAGAGGACGATCTAAAACTGTGCGTGTATTATTATTAAAATCGTGTAATCATAAGAAGGAGGTGGTTTTTGCCACGCAGCTGTCTACCCGAACACACACACACACACCAAAATTTCAGCAACTTAATGCTGTAACGAAAACAAATCGCTGTTAATCTCTCTCCCACTCTCTCCACCTCTCTACAGCTTGCCAACCTTTCAAAGGTCTGACGCAACATAAACTTAGTAATGGACGTTTGAAAAAAAAAGATAATTTAGGGAAGGTACGGGATCGGAACCTGAAGGCTTCCGTCCCACGTTAAGGACGTTATGACAAACAATCCTGTTGTCAAGGAACAGTCAAAGGAATGAACATCGTTCACCAACTTGACAACAGACTGAAATCAATATCAGAGAACAGTGTGAATAGTCAGCTATTCAATGGCTACTGGTACTCAGGAAAGAAGCCGTAGCGATGATGTATGATGCGATAAATCCAACAAACCCAATGCATACGATATAATAATCGTAGCTAGCTATTCGACCTCAGGTAACGATAGCTATAATAGGGATAGGACTACAACAATCATGACTAAATAACTACTCATATAATATAATGATCATAACTAGATATCTGGTCTCATATATCGGTAACTAACGTAGAAAAACCTCTGATAAGGTAAACTTAACTAAGACAACACAAGAAAAAAAAGGTATCGGTAGCTAAAATAATCGTACGGTAATAGCTAAAGAGAAATATATTAGCCGAATACTATAAAAAGGCGCTTAAAATGCCCTAAAGGCAACCAAGGCAAAGCTATGATAACCCATAACAACTATGAAGAGAGTTGGTACCCAAATAATCCAAAGGTATTGTTACGTGCTTGGTCTTAGTTCGTTATTTAAAACACAATATTTCAGATATCATTAACAAGTTCTTTCTTTTATTTAACTTCACTATTTACTTTTATAACATTTACAAACAATTATCAAATCAACTCTTTGCTAGTACTGTACTTTTAATTATCGCAATAGTTTGTAACCTTCCGGCCAGTCATATATACCTCTCAGCGTGGCCGGTTCTCGACCACTCAACTCAGCGAGGCAGATGACTGGTCATGGCTACTTTATGTCCCTTTTAAGGTTGTTGTGGGACAATGGAGGTTGATCTTTAGGCGAGCACGGTACAGGCTTCTTGCCGGCTCAAGCTTAGGGCTGGGGTAAGTTCGTGCTCGCTGTTCAACCACCGTTTACTGTACCGCTCTAGAAGAATGATTAAAATAGGAAGAAAGCAAGAGAAAAGAAAAAAAAACTGAAATATAGGAATACGGACTCCACTCTGAATGATAGGACCCTCCCTATTACTCGAAACTCATCCCACTGCCCCACTCACCAAACTCAAGGAGAGATTGCCAACTACATCCGCCTCCTGGCATCTCGATCTTCCCAAAACCCCAACTGGACCCAGCACCAAACGAAAACTATTATTTAGCCTATTGCCATGTTATTTTATTTAGAACTCAAAGACAAAAAAAAAATACAAAAAAAATTGTAGGTACATATATATCTAGATATTAAAATTTTTCTGCTGTTCGGGTTACATATCTATATATCAAAGAAATTGAGGGGGAAAAAAAACGAAGGAAAGAAGAAAACCACTTACGCTAATAAAAACAAAAAAAAGAAATCTTTGCACTATTATAAAGTAAACCCATAAAAAAAATTATGCTCTCATTTAGACTAAATTCAGGAAAAAAAAATAAAAAAGAACCTTTACATTACACTATTAACTCCATACACGAATATTCAATGACAAATTAACCTAAAACTGAAAACATTACGCTATATGACAGTACCTATATATGTTACACATCATAAATAAAGCACAAAAAAAACTCAGAATGAAAATTTCACTGCTATAGCCTATATATGCTCTGCGAAGATAAGAAAAGAGAAAAACAAAAAAACACCCGACTATTCTCTTATTACACAAATGATAAATGCGTACTTACATAACAATCCCCCGGCGATGAAGCGCTTCAGCGACCTGGTGAATATTGCTAAAAAAAAATAAAATAAAAAAACCAAGGGAATATTCGGGTTGCTGTTGTTGCCCCTCCCTTCCCTCTTCTTTTCCTTCTCGTTCCCTAACTGATCCCCTATCTTCCCGCGACGGTGATTAACAGATCGGTTGATCCGTGGAGAGAAATAAATCCGAGAAAGCTTGAATGCTCAGGTAGGTGGGTGCGAAATCTGGTCTCAGGTAAGTTCCGGCGCACTTCACTGCCGATTTTGCTTTCTTGGATTCCAACAGTACCGGTCCAGACTCTGTCACCTGGTATATGTATATAGTAAAAAAAAACTTCACTGAGGAATTACACTCTCGACAGAAAAGTAATTTCACCTCACCTTATAGCTCAGAAAGAAGGCTTATATCACGCTTGGTGATAGTTGGGTGCAACCACAAAACAAATTGATTTTGATGAACTTTCCGTGTCGTCTACTAGTACTGGAAATCTTGTAAACTTTTACACACACGCACAAAGCCCGAATTCCGGTATTTATTCAAAACCACAACCGAATTTATTCTGGTACTTCGTGCGATTTTAGTACATTCACTTCACTATTTTAACTTTGATGATAAAATGCTAGCCGCGTGCCAGGTTTAGATGAGCGACAGTTAAAAAACAAAAAAAACCCAAATTCAGAGGCTTGAGTTGTTCCCGGAGAAGTTCTTACTTCTAACGACTCACTTTACAATGTGAGGATCTCGATCGTCGCATGTCTTGATTCCCCAAAGAAGCGATACGAGGTAAATGTTCTAAAGTGCATTGCACTGTATCGATCAGCACCTTTTGTTGGGTGATCGGAAGTGCCTCTCGAATTGCACTTTGTTAAGCGCAGTTTTTCTTAACAAAGCCCAATTAATGCGTGATTTCTGAGGGACAGAAAAATACATTTCTTTTTGTTTTTTTTTTGTTGAGTTTTAAATTTAATTTCCGCTTGAACTTTCGATGCAAAAACGAAATTAGTTCCCCTCTTCTTTCTTTACATTAAGAAAACAAATTTGTCGTTTAATCAAAGTCTGGATTAAAATGAGACTGACCAAAAATGAATGATTAACCCCCAAGAAAAGAAATAGATATTTTTTTCTAATAGAGAGATTATAGCCGTTACAGGTCAGGTTCGGAAGTTCCCATTCCAGAGCGGAATACTCCGAGGCTGAGGGGACACTACGGCTGTGGTCCAATCCTATAAATAAGGCCCAACGCGGGGACGCCCCACACCCTGAGATCAAAGAGTCTCACGCTCTACCGACTGAGCTAGCCGGGCATAACTCTTACGAAAGATGATATGGTTACTCTGTAAGATCAATAGAGCGGCGACGATATGTGGTTATAAAACACAAGGAGAAATAAAAAGATAGGTTTTTGCTAGAAAGTCTTATTATTCTATTATTGAATTTTTTTTTATTCAAGGGGGAAAATTTGGTCGACTGATGCGTTGCACTACGCAAAGCGCAAGCCACATCACTTAGCTGGGAATCCCAGTTGTTATGTTCCTCTTGCACATACGACCTAATTGCTGCCACGATGGAGCGATTAACTCTCTCTGCTGCATTGGACTGTGGCGAATATCCTGCAGTTTTTGTGTGGCGAATGCCGAAACGTTCTATCATGCGAGCAAACTCTGTTGAGATAAATTGTGGCGCGTTATCAGTATGTATAATCTCGGGTACCTCGTAACAGTGAAATATATTTTCCTCCAGATATTCTATGAGTTGTTTAGTTTTAGCTTGGGGAAAAGCTTTTAGTAGTACAAATTTGGTAAACTGGTGCACGACGACTAGCATGGTGGTATTCCCGCGTTTACTTCTTGGAAGGGGTCCAATATAGTCAATATGCAATCTCTGCCATGGCCTTACTACCTCAATCTGGTTTCCCATTTTGGGCCTTAGCCTGCAATTTGGAGCTTTGGTTTATTTGCAGACATCGCATTGTAAGATATAGGCGCGGACTTGTTGGCGCATGCCTGGCCAGAAATAATATCTTCGCAACCTGTCGAGGGTTTTATGGATTCCGCCATGAGCTGCAGTAGAACTCTCGTGTTCCCTACTAATTAAATCTTTGGTCAGTCCTTGAGGAATCCAGAGTTTCCAACTGGGGATATCGGATAGATCATGAGCACCACCGCCCTCAATACGAATGAAAATGTGCAGTTCAGTGACTTGCAGGTTAGGATACTGTGCTGGTGTAGCAGAGATTTTGTCTTTCCAACCTATGTAAGCCGGGTCAGAGAAATGTGCTGATTTTAGGTCTACCAGGTAATCTAGCTTGCTCAGGTCAGAGATCGTCGCCTCTGCCGAATCAAGATACATTCGAGATAAGGCATCCGGCTCTACATTTTGACTTCCTTTTACGTGCTCGATTTCGAAGTCGAACGACTGTAGTTTTAAGCTCCATCGTGCGAGTCGCCCCGTAAGTTCCTTTTGAGACATTAACCACTTCAAACTCTGGTGGTCGGTGATGATCGTAAAGTGGAAGCCTTCGATGTATGCTCTAAACTTCTTTACGCTCAGTACCGAAGCGAAGCATTCTAGTTCAGTGATACTATAATTTCGCTGCGCAGGATTCAACTTTTGGGACATAAATGCAATTGGCCTTTCGGCATCATCCTCCGACTTTTGAAATAAGACACTGCCGATTCCCATAGTACTGGCATCACATCTTATATAGAAGGGCTTCGTATAATCCGGATTAGCTAGCAATGGGGCCGAACATAAGTGTTCTTTTAGTTGTTTAAAGGCTTCTTGAGCCTCCGGAGTCCACTGAAAATTCGCACCCTTCTTCAGAAGCTCCGTGATCGGGGCAGCGATGCTCGAAAAGTTTGGGATAAATCTCCTGTACCATCCAGCCATGCTAAGTAGTCTGCGTGTTTGCCGGACTGTTGATGGGCTAGGAAAATTTACCATCGCAGACACCTTTTCAGGATCGACCCTTAGACCTCCTTCACCTACCACATAGCCAAGGTATTTAATTTCACGAAGAACGAACTTACTCTTCTCAACGTTTATGGTCAGTCCTGCCTGACGAAGCAGGGAAGCGACTACCCTCAGTAAGTCCAAATGTTCATCGAACGTAGTGGAAGTAATGAGTAAGTCATCTAGGTAGACGAATACTCGATCGTGGTATTGATGAGGAACTACCCGGTCCATAAGGCGACACATAGTTTGAGGGGCATTGCACAGACCAAACGGCGTGACTTTAAATTGATATAAAGGCCTTCCAGGAACTGTGAATGCAGTCTTATCACGAGCGGACTCTGCGAGTGGTATCTGCCAGAATGCGTCTTTCAGATCTAAGCTTGAGATATATCTGGTTTCCCGGAGGCGACCTAAGAGTCCATCTATCAATGGTAGTGGATAAGCATCTTTCTTGGTAACAGAATTTACCGTGCGAGAATCTAGACACAGTCGCACCTTCCCATTAGACTTTTTCACGAGAACCACTGGAGAGCTCCAGGAGCTCTGACTCGCTTCGATAACGTCCATGGCTAACATTCGGTCCAGTTCCTCATATAACAGCTTTTGAACTGCTGGGGATACCGGATAGTGACGTTGCTTTATTGGTAGAGCATCTCCTACGTCGATGTTGTGTTCCAACAGCTTTGTACGCCCGAGGCCATGCTTCGAAAAAGATGGAAATTGATGTTTGAGGTCTTCCAGTTGGGCATTTTGCTCTAGCGTGAGGGTGTGTTGCGGAGGATGGATCTTCGTGGTTTTATCAATATCCAGGGAATCTATTACAGCAGGGGTAATGCCAAAAGCATCCCAAAAATCAATTCCTAGGTAAAGTTCCTGTTGTAAGCTGGGCACTAAGT
The DNA here is from genome assembly GCA_963930735.1 of Dioctria linearis. Taxonomy (NCBI): domain Eukaryota; kingdom Metazoa; phylum Arthropoda; class Insecta; order Diptera; family Asilidae; genus Dioctria; species Dioctria linearis. The sequence continues at coordinate 83,452,417 of OZ005743.1, read as the reverse complement.
GAAAATGGATGGTTTCTGTTTTCTCAGCATAACGGACGGGCAACTTTATGTGACCAATGATAGAATTCCGTGAGCCATCCGCTGTGCGAACATATGAATGACTCTGGTTGTAACTAAGATTATTCTTACGCAGAAATTCTAGAGAGTGTTTTCCCAATATGCTAACAGAAGCTCCACTGTCAAGCAGACCAACTATATTTTCTTAAGCTATTTGTACTGTGACGTATGGACGATGGTCCTCTCCATCACGCTGAATAGCGAATAGCGGCGGATACTGCTTTACGAAGCAGCTTTTTGGATTTCCAGTACTTCGGAGATCTAAGCTGACACAGCCGACCTCGACTTGAAGCGATATATCGAGAGCGAAGGGATTCCTCAGGAGTTGTTTTGGGTGTGTCTATGTCCGATTGGAGAGGTTGGGTTGATTGGGTTGATGCTAAGTGGGGAAGGGATAAAGTGGGTAGCAAGGTCGATAAAGCATGCCCATCCTCTAACGATGAGTTGCAGGCTCGGTATTGGTGGCTACTTCTACTCTCCTGGCACTGGGGTAACTGGTCGTATGGCCCGAACGCATGACCCCAGCTCGTTCTGCGTTCGGGGTCTTGTTTACCGCGCGGCCTAAACAGGTCCCACAGTTTGGCTTCAGCACGCCAGGACGTCCGCAACCGTAACAGAATATCCCAAGATGACCCTTTGAACAGTCTTGATATCTGTGGCCTAAGTCTCGGCAGTTCCAACATATATCAAACGAAGCGCGGTTAGCAGTATTTCTCCTTAGCACTGGCGTAAGCGCTTCTACTTGTGGGTCAATGTCATTATCAACGTAGTCTGACAAGGGTATTACCTCCTCTAGTTCTTCGATCTGCGCTCTATTTCGGAAAGTACGAGCCATAGTCAGCTGTCGAGGATCGTGCCCAGATCTAGCCCACAATTTCTCTAGCTGCTGGCAGATAATTCTCACCTCTTCCGTTGATCTGAATATTGTCGTGGTAGTGGCACTCTGCAGAGCTGGATCCATGTTTTCTCGGACAATTTCGAGTAGCTCTCTGTCAGGAAATGGTCTTCGAAGCCGACCGTTAAGTCGTTCTACGTCCAGCAGGAAGTTATTGAACGTTTCTTTCGGGCCTTGTCTTCTTGTTTTAATGGCCCTTCTTTCTGAGACATAGCTCCCGAATCGCTCGAGTAGGGCTGTCTTCATACCCTGCCAGCTCGTATCGGGATATTTGCGCTGAGAGGAAATTTGGCAAAATGCCAATTAAACGATCCAGCGGATAGTTATCGTCCTTGGAAAGCATTTCTAGTCGAAAGACAAATTCGGTGACGTCAAGGCCCTCTGGGGACCCGTTAAAAGATATCTTCCATTTTGGTAGCCTTGGCTGCCAAGGAGGAGAGGTTGAAGTTTCTGGGCGACCGCTGTACTGAAAGTGGGCATTGGATTGATTCCCGCTAGGGTTGTTACCGCGATTTTGTTCAGTAGGGAAGGGAGTTGTTGATAAGGGTTCACTCTGATTGCCCATTCGAGGCGTCAGGGTTGTGTAATTTAGAGGATTCGTAGTTGTGCTCAAAAACTGATTAGGAGACCTTCCTAGATCCCCAGCTGTATTCCCGATTATCGACAGAGATGGAAGTGTCACACTTCTAGGAAACTGAATTCGTCGACGGACTGCACCTGTCCCAACATTCGCAGCCTCAGCTCCTTCGACATTTGCTTCAAAGTTAGTTGGTGCTGGAGTACTAGTTGCTCCTGCAAGGGCTTGGGGCTTTTCTCAGAGGCATCCCTACGAGGAGGAATCTTAATTTTCATGAATTCCTTAATAAGCTCGGATAGGGCCGATACTTGTTCAGTGGCCTCTTGTGAATGATCTGTTGATGAACCAGCTAAGCGTATAGCTCGCTCACTTAGGTGACTCAGTCGACATCTCACGCGTTGATAATCGTCATGAGTTTGGACTTTATTTTCTTCAATTAGCTGAGTAAGCAAGGCGAGCTTTTCTTTACAAATCTCAAGCTCACTTCCCGCCTCGGAAGGATCGTGCATAACCGTTGGTGCTCGATCAGGAAACGATGCCTTTAAATCTAATAATTCTCTAAGTTTGGTAGAGGCTTCGGGATTGGTTATATCTAGGCCCCTGACCTTATACTCAACATTGCGTTCGTTCTCTAATAGGAATTTGGGATCCATTATTAGTAAATGCGAAAGGTAAACGAGTTATGGATATAAATATATATTAAAATATGAGGTGAACAAAGATATTTAGGTTATCAAGGAATGCAATTGAAGATAATGGAGAAGGAAAAAAATTATATATATATGTATGCGTATACTAAAATAAAATCAGTAGAAGTAAGATAAAATGCAATAAGGTATTCGTTGTTTTCGACTGTATAAAGATTGTCTAATCTTGTTACCATACAGGAACGATGACACTATAACTATACCGAATAACCAATAAAGACTAAAGATATACCTATAAAAAACACAAGAAAGAGAAAAAAAAGGAATATAATGCTTAGATCGCCAGCAGAGTGAGCTTCGGCTTAACTACGGGTAGAAAAAGAACTATATTAGTACGTTGAACGAAAGGCAACGAAAAAAAAGAAAAAAAATAGTACTATTAAACAAATCAAAACCAACAAATAATTTAGAGGAAAAATTAAACTTCAATAGAAATGCGAAAATAAGTACAGTTAATTAGAGATAAAAACGTACCAGTATATTGTAAAATAATAGAATTATGACAGCAGATTCTGGGCCAATAAAATAGATGTCCTGGCTCTTCAGCTTCCAACAAAACGTGTACTGGTATATTTATATATATTTATATATATATATGTATAAAGAAAATTCGATAATAATAAAAAAATTAGATTTCCTGAATTGAATTGTGGTTAATATTTCTTCGTTTGGTGACACGGTTCATTTAGTTCAGGTTTTAAGGGTTTGATGAGTCAGTGGTGAGTGATCCAAGTTTTCTCCTATGTAAATGAGAAGTGCCGTAATCGACATCATTTCCACCAGCGGGGCTAATAGAGAATACTAATCTGCTCAATCTAACAGCCCGCCTGGCGGAGTATGCGTTTGGATAATTTTTCCAGAAATAATTATTTAACAAATGACAACACATATCAAACATCAAGCAGGGAAACCTTCAAAGGCCACATATCAACTACTTGACGGAAATGTTGTCAACAATAAAAACAAAAAAAAAAGGTGTAATACATGAAAATACGAATAGCCTTCTCTAACGAGGATTTTACAAAATCACTAAGAGTCGCTAATGCCGATCGAACATAAGGGCGAAACCTACAGTGAGGAATATCCTAACCATTCAGCGAAAGCATTGTCATGAGCACTTAGGACTGCAAAAGTGTTAAAGAAGCCAGAGTTAGTCTCTAAACGAACAACCTAATAGATTGACGCTGTGAATATAGCGCAACTATATTCAGTTGATATTTTAACTCGTAAAAGTAAACAGCAAAAAAAAAAAAAAACCCCATTCGTTTGTAAACTGTAGAAAATTATGCTTGTGCTTGGGCGCCATATTTGTAACCTTCCGGCCAGTCATATATACCTCTCAGCGTGGCCGCTTCTCGACCACTCAACTCAGCGAGGCAGATGACTGGTCATGGCTACTTTATGTCCCTTTTAAGGTTGTTGTGGGACAATGGAGGTTGATCTTTAGGCGAGCACGGTACAGGCTTCTTGCCGGCTCAAGCTTAGGGCTGGGGTAAGTTCGTGCTCGCTGTTCAACCACCGTTTACTGTACCGCTCTAGAAGAATGATTAAAATAGGAAGAAAACAAGAGAAAAGAAAAAAAACTGAAATATAGGAATACGGACTCCACTCTGAATGATAGGACCCTCCCTATTACTCGAAACTCATCCCACTGCCCCACTCACCAAACTCAAGGAGAGATTGCCAACTACATCCGCCTCCTGGCATCTCGATCTTCCCAAAACCCCAACTGGACCCAGCACCAAACGAAAACTATTATTTAGCCTATTGCCATGTTATTTTATTTAGAACTCAAAGACAAAAAAAAAATACAAAAAAAATTGTAGGTACATATATATCTAGATATTAAAATTTTTCTGCTGTTCGGGTTACATATCTATATATCAAAGAAATTGAGGGGGAAAAAAGAACGAAGGAAAGAAGAAACCCACTTACGCTAATAAAAACAAAAAAAAAGAAATCTTTGCACTATTATAAAGTAAACCCATAAAAAAAATTATGCTCTCATTTAGACTAAATTCAGGAAAAAAAATAAAAAAGAACCTTTACATTACACTATTAACTCCATACACGAATATTCAATGACAAATCAACCTAAAACTGAAAACATTACGCTATATGACAGTACCTATATATGTTACACATCATAAATAAAGCACAGAAAAAAAACTCAGAATGAAAATTTCACTGCTATAGCCTATATATGCTCTGCGAAGATAAGAAAAGAGAAAAACAAAAAAAACACCCGACTATTCTCTTATTACACAAATGATAAATGCGTACTTACATAACAATCCCCCGGCGATGAAGCGCTTCAGCGACCTGGTGAATATTGCTAAAAAAAAATAAAATAAAAAAACCAAGGGAATATTCGGGTTGCTGTTGTTGCCCCTCCCTTCCCTCTTCTTTTCCTTCTCGTTCCCTAACTGATCCCCTATCTTCCCGCGACGGTGATTAACAGATCGGTTGATCCGTGGAGAGAAATAAATCCGAGAAAGCTTGAATGCTCAGGTAGGTGGGTGCGAAATCTGGTCTCAGGTAAGTTCCGGCGCACTTCACTGCCGATTTTGCTTTCTTGGATTCCAACAGTACCGGTCCAGACTCTGTCACCTGGTATATGTATATAGTAAAAAAAACTTCACTGAGGAATTACACTCTCGACAGAAAAGTAATTTCACCTCACCTTATAGCTCAGAAAGAAGGCTTATATCACGCTTGGTGATAGTTGGGTGCAACCACAAAACAAATTGATTTTGATGAACTTCCCGTGTCGTCTACTAGTACTGGAAATCTTGTAAACTTTTACACACACGCACAAAGCCCGAATTCCGGTATTTATTCAAAACCACAACCGAATTTATTCTGGTACTTCGTGCGATTTTAGTACATTCACTTCACTATTTTAACTTTGATGATAAAATGCTAGCCGCGTGCCAGGTTTAGATGAGCGACAGTTAAAAAACAAAAAATCCCCAAATTCAGAGGCTTGAGTTGTTCCCGGAGAAGTTCTTACTTCTAACGACTCACTTTACAATGTGAGGATCTCGATCGTCGCATGTCTTGATTCCCCAAAGAAGCGATACGAGGTAAATGTTCTAAAGTGCATTGCACTGTATCGATCAGCACCTTTTGTTGGGTGATCGGAAGTGCCTCTCGAATTGCACTTTGTTAAGCGCAGTTTTTCTTAACAAAGCCCAATTAATGCGTGATTTCTGAGGGACAGAAAAATACATTTCTTTTTGTTTTTTTTTTGTTGAGTTTTAAATTTAATTTCCGCTTGAACTTTCGATGCAAAAACGAAATTAGTTCCCCTCTTCTTTCTTTACATTAAGAAAACAAATTTGTCGTTTAATCAAAGTCTGGATTAAAATGAGACTGACCAAAAATGAATGATTAACCCCCAAGAAAAAAAAATAGATATTTTTTTCTAATAGAGAGATTATAGCCGTTACAAGTTTACTTCGTTCATTTCACTGTCTGAAATAAGACTGCCTCCTGGATGTGAGAAGCGCCGTATTTATACTCAACAAATTATCCTAGAACCTTGCTGAATATTCCGTTCTCCGAACCCAAAGCTTACTAGGATGTCACTAACCTAAAGGTGTTTCTATTTCCAACAGATGTCGCTTGTGTCACTTTGTAGCGCGTAACAGTATCCAAGGTGGCCTACAAGGTAATTGATGTAGGAACTATAGCCAAATCTGAGACTGAAACGTGATAGCCAACATACTTCAAGGGTGTCTAGGATATCCTCGAACCCTAACAACTACAAAGAAATATAATTGCAAACTGATCTACAACCCATCTCAGATACTCCAAAGATAGCTCCGATAGCGTAAAACGAACCTTAGATAAGGTGACTGCGATAATCCGACGGTAGCCGAGATAGAGACTATGATTGACCTACCACAACTATGACGAAATACGAAAGCCGATGCTGTTACAAAGGTAACTAAGATTACAAAAAAAAATTACTTAAATAGAGAACTATAATCGAACTGTACCAACTAGCGAGGAAGGTGACACAGGTAATCCAAATGTTTTTAAGATAATCTCTACTCACACTAAAAGGACTAAGACAATATATCTCACTAAACTGTTATAACTCAAATGTGATTGAGATAAAGGCTATGACAAAACTATAATAGGTACTAAGAGATATACTAGCAACTAAATTAATATACCATAAAAATAATTCAGGACCTATCGGGCTGTACTTACTTAAGAAAATATTGTTGAAAAAATTGTTATGATACAATACATGTTAGTATTCAAAAGCTATCTAACCATGCTATAAGGACAACTAATGACCGTAAAAAATAAAAAAATAAAATATCCAAAATACGCAAAAACCCAAAATCTCAAATTTAAACCTCAAAATAAACATAATACTGACTTCTTTCCTGGAACCAGCAGATGTGGACGGAACCTTAAAGCTCGGAGTAGTATTCTATGCATACGACGTCCACCCTCCACTGATCAGCTGATAATCCCGGCACTTCAAATTAGGGACCGTACATGCGGAATAATCAAAAATAAAAGAAACTGAAATTCACCCGTCTTCACCTCACTTGGGACTATCTATCTATCACTTCAAGTCGGATACCAATCTATAGGATGCTAACCAGCCATCCTCCCGTCAGAGTGATCGAGACAACCCCGAATGGATCCACGGTAGTAGAACGCCACGCAAGCGGGAAGCATAGCAGATGAACATTTTGGATAGTACTGATCCACTTCAAATCGTACGGCTGTCCCGATCTCTACTGCAAGGAATAAATCGAGCAGGTGGCTATCATCGCTCACCGACTTGTAACAGAGGTCTGAACATTTACGCGGTTGTTCCGGACCTAAAGAGAAGTGGTCATCAAAGCAGTGTTCACAATGTGAAGTCTAACCTCGAAGTACGACTCGCGCACAAAGCCCGCTTACCACTGAAGAGATGAGCACTTCACGCCAGAACTATGGAAATCTAAAGAAGAGCGAAACAAATAGAAAAAAATGAATGATTGAAGGAGGTTTTACTAAGTTACACCAATTAAGCCAAATCAGGAGACATCTCGCTAGCTGCCAAAGCCAGATCTAACGAGAGCAAAAAGGAACTACCACTAAAGCAACGAGCTTTATTGGAGAAAAAGGGAGCTCTGCGTAGACCAAGCCATGGGCAACCTAGCAAGGCAACTCGTCTCAGCAAGCTAAAAGTTGCATTTTTTTTTTTTAATTTGACGGAAAGACTTTCATTTCAATTGAACTGAAATACGCAATATAGAACTTATTTGAAAAATCGAAATCGAGAAGAAAAGTACTGAATAACTTGGGTAAATATATATAAAACTGGCAAAATCATTTATGAAATAATCGGTAGATCTACAAAAGAAAACAAGTTTGACATTATGTAATCGTAGCTAGAAACAAAAAAAACCGAGAACTTTACTAAAGGCCGAAGAAATAAAACCGTTTGGGCGCCATTTGTAGCGAAGTGCAAGTGGGTGACCAGAAAAATAAAAATTTAAGATTTAAAAATTTAGCCAAAATTTGCCAAGAAATGAGTTTCAACAATAGTAATTGCAATTTGGTCAAGAGAAGCTTGACCTGCCGGAAAAAAAACATAATTTAGGCGCCATTGTAGCGAAGAGCGCGCCCGTTGCCCGACCTACCTACATCCATCTTACAATGAACGTCGATAGGTGCGGCATCAGACACCTCTTGCTGCAAAATTCATCTCGGGGTTTGTGTGGGTGGCCGCACAGCTAATATGCCGCTAGCGATCAGCCGGCTTGGGATGGTTCTTGCCACCCACACCCCTTGATGCTTACGATAATATATAAAAAGAAAATATTGCTTATCGATATCTGGACCACGGACTGACAGACGGACAACAAAAAAAAACGCTCAAAAAGAAATCAACCTCGGCTCGGTCTCCTGGTGCTACCTGAAATCCGAAAAGCTGAAATGAAAAGATCTAGGGCTGAAAGGAGAGAAGGAAAATTGAAACTTCCTGTTGTTGTTGATCACTGAAATGCAAAAGAGAGTACAAAGTGAACATCCCTGCGACGCCGGACAATCCATAAGTCACCCGGAGAAAGAGCGACGCAGTGGGTGAGAGAGAGAGAACATGGACTTCAGATGGGGAGGAAGTCCCGACCGGACTTGATATAGGCTCATCGCCCCCTTCCACCCTGGCTAAGTCGTCTCGGTCCCAAAATAAAATACATCAATTAAGTTGGGACCGCCATTTCATAGTAGAAAAGTTTTGAATACGTCAAAATTTAGGGCTCAATTAGGGCTAATCTAATGCCACTTTTAATGTACTTTTTAAAAAATCTATGGATAATCCAACTTTATTAAAAGTTAGGAGCACCACTACTGAGAATAGCTTAAATAGTATTGTTACAATAGCGTGCACTACATAATATTTTAGGGCTCAATTAAGGATAATTTAATACCACTTTCCCGAATTTAATGCTCTAGTACTTTTTAAAACAATCCATGGATAATTCAACTTTATTCAAAGTTAGGACCACCACTACTGAGAATAGGTTAAATAGTATTGTGACAATAGTGTGCACTACATAATATTTTAGGGCTCAATTAGGCGTAATTTAATGCCACTTTCCCGAATTTAATGTTCTAGTACTTTTTAAAAAAATCCTTTATTAAAAGTTAGGACCACCACTACTGAGAATAGGTTAAATAGTATTGTTACAATAGTGTGCACTACATAATATTTTAGGGCTAAATTAGGGCTAATTTAATGCCACTTTCCCGAATTTAATGTTCTAATACTTTTTAAAAAAATCCTTTATTAAAAGTTAGGACCACCACTACTGAGAATAGGTTAAATAGTGTTGTTACAATAGTGTGCACTACATAATATTTTAGGGCTCAATTATGGCTAATTTAATGCCACTTTCCCGAATTTAATGCTCTAGTACTTTTTAAAAAAATCCATGGATAATCTAACTTTATTAAAAGTGAGGACCACCACTACTGAGAATAGGTTAAATAGTATTGTTTCAATAGTGTGCACTGCATAATATTTTAGGGATCAATTAGGGCCAATTTCTTGCCTTTCTCCTAAAGTAAGAAATCAATCGAGGCCAAGAAACCATAAAAGTAAAAGTTAAAAAAAAAATGCTCCATCGATGTTAGCCTACCCACTGCCAACATTTTAAAAATACTGTTTTTGTCAGTCGGATTAAATCTGTGATCAACAAATAATACTGTAAAGGAGTTGAATACTCTAATTTTTTTCCGAACTGATAAATGTGTAAAGCTACAAAAACTTAATAAATTGCAGAGAATAAATGTAATTAGTACCTCCACATAAAATTCTTTTGTAATTTGACAAATGTCGAAAAGCGTTTATCAGGGTTCAAAAACTAATCTTCCTCATGTTTCTCTTCCACTGTCGAAATAAATTTAAATTTCTTTTTTGTTGGGGTAGTTTTTGAGGGATGTAGGAGGGTAGGTTTTCTCGAGTTTTTCCGGGATAACGAGAGAATGGAGAGAAGACGGAGAATGTATGTGGTATTAAAAAAAATGGGAGCTCAGGGCGAACATGATAGGAAATGTGGTGGCGAGAGTGCGGGATAGAAATGGGGGCTGATTAACGGAAATTAAAAAAAAAAATTAAGACAATATCAGGAGCTGTAATAATTCGCAGGGGTAAGCTCAGGATATGTAAGCCCAATAAAAATAAAAATAAGAATTCGATTTTGTAATTAGGTATGCATGGGTATTATAGGATATATTTTATTTCGATTAACAGTAATTTGCAGATTTGAGCGGCCTCAGCGGTAAATTTTGCCATCGCAATATTCACGGGCACCTAACTCTGTGTGGGAGGGCTGTAGAGTATTGGAATTTTTTTTAATAAATTAAGGGTTTAGAGTTCAAAAATATAGGTGAACAATATTGGGGGCAGGGTGTTTTGGGGGTTGGGGCTCGTACCACCCCTCATAGCGGGTTGCCCAAACTACGCCATGTTTGGTACCAAATTAAAGAGGGAGGAGAGGGTAATCGAGGAGTGTAGTTTGTCTTTGATCGTTTTAACGTGATAGCTGACTTTTGACCGCTTGATATTGTCTTTTTTTTTAATTTCCGTTTATCAGCTCCCATTTCTACCCCCACTCTCCCCGCCCCTTTTCCTCCACCTATCTTGTTCGCCCTGAGCTCCGATTTTTTTTAATACCATATGCATTCTCCTTCTACTCTCCATTCTCTCGTTATCCCGGAAAAACTCGATAAAACCTACCCTCCTACATCCCTCAAAAACTACCCCTACAAAACAGAAATTTCAATTTATTTCGACAGTGGAAGGTAATAACCAGATGCACCTCAAATATGAGAAAAAGTCCAGCCCTCTACAACAAAAAGTGATACCCTTAATCGTCCAGGCGATTCGCACTTTTTCACATTTCGTACGTTTTCCCCAATTCTCCAACCATGTTAGTGAATTGGGAATGGAGAATTAGGGAATTAGGAATTCTAAGAAAACGAAATTCTCATCTACCAAATTCCCAAATTCTTAGTGTTTACAGAATCCGGCCCCAGAAGCAATATTATGACCTACAGTAAGAGGACCTAGACGCGAATTCGGATTCTGAATTATTATATTAACGTATTAAGATTCTTTCACTGGTTCTTTCAAACGATTATGTAAAGATGTCATTTTGTGTATAAATTTGTCGAAAGAATCGGAACTCTGTTTTAGTTCCAATATTGACTTGATAACGCTGAAATCATTACTAAGACTGCAGAATTAGAGATGGGTAACTCAGATCTGAGTCGACTCAAAGATCCGGATCTTTAAAGTGAGTCAAGTGATCCGGTTCCCACTTTTGGCACAAGACGGTTCTAAAAGATTCATTGAATTTTGCCTCAATATTTCATGCAATGCTCTAGGTTCATTTAGGAATCGGACCGAAAGTGACAATGTGTCTTCACGCAGTGGAACAATGGCATTATTTGTTTATATGCACATATGTTGGGAAGTAAGAGTGAGTGAGCACATAAATTCATTCATAGATTCATACCATATGATAAGTAGAAACTTCGGTCTTCTCCATCATTTACACGAACAGGAGACAGTGTACTCTGTATTGTGAGTGACTCTATACAGTTAAGAGAAGAGAATGCCTCCCTTCCTTCAGTTCAGTATTCTACGACTTGAAGTGAGATTTGCTTTTGCAAAGAATATTGGAGTTCATTTCTTCTTCGTTTTTATAATTTATGGATGTTGGTGTTACCGTCCAGACCAACTTTCTGCGAATCGAATGTTATTGGAAATTTAATTTCACCGTAAGAATATATGCATGAATAGATAGAAATATGTATATATACATTATAGATATATGGGTGTCCCATTGTATAAATAATAATTGATGTATACAATGCCACAGGTATTTCTTTTCAGTTCTGCAGTAAATTAAATTAGTGAAAGACCAAAACAAATCCCAATTATAATATTATTGCATAACACAAGTTATTTAAAAAATAAATTTAATCAATTCAACAAACAAATGAAATAACAGAAAATACATAACGTAACATAAATAAAGAAATGAAAATCATTGGCTGAGAAATTATTATAACTAGCTCCGAGTAAATTTTAGTTTTTAAGGATGAATTATTTATCGAACAGTTTAATGATTGCACAATTTCTAAAAAGAAAAAAATATATAACAAAATTGTAATAATATTAATATTCCCATAACTTACATACGCATATTATATGTTACTATTTAAGAATAACACCTGTGATAACTTCTGGCTTTCATTCTGGATCTCTTTTCATTCAAAACTTGTCCAGCCTTGGAAAACATCCGCTCACAAGGTACAGATGTCGCGGAAATACATAACCTCCTAAGAACCATTAAGTACAATCGAGGATATATAATTTTTCTTTGCTCCCACCATATCAAAGGATCCATAGAATCATCTATTAGAGGCTCTTGCAAATATTTTTCGAGTTCTATTATTCCAGCTGCTCTATTACTGCTGCCGCCTCTCGAAGCCTTCGCTTTTTCTTTTATCTCCATCCATAAAAGTGATGATGGTGATGACTGGTTAGTGTTCGTGCTGGCGAGTCCAGCAGCTATAGGCTCCTCCTCAGTTTCAATTCGCAGTTGACAAATTTTAGTACAAAGTATTTCTCTGGCTGCTTCATATTTTTGTTCATTGGAAAATCCATACTTTTTTATCCTGGGATCCAAAATTGTCGCTTGAGCTGACAGTTCGATATCTTCTAGACTTCGAAAACGAATTCTTATTTGATCTTTTAAAGACCTAATAAGTCTTTTGACCTCTTCTGGTCTCATTTCTTGAATCAGAAATTTGTCCATTTGTTTTGCCATTACATTATAAAATAAAATGGTTTTAGACACTGAAATTGTTTTTTCGCTGGAAATCTCACCCGTCACTGTGTTAAAAATTTCTAGCACAGTACAGCTTTGCTCTACAATTTCCCATTCATTTGCACTTAATAACTCCAAGTCACTATTAAGTATAGCCAATGTGGATAAAACTGCATCCTTAATCTTTAATATCCGGAAAAGCATATCATAGGTTGAATTCCAGCGAGTGATGACATCCTGTTTCAATTTGAGTGGAGACAATTTCATTTGGTCCTGAATTTCCAGTAGTTTCCCCATCGCTGTAGAGCTCTGTTTAAAAAACTGTACAATGGCTTTCACTTTGAGCACCACTGTTTTAATTTCCTTCAAGCTCGATTGGACAACCAGATTCAGCGTATGAGCAAAGCAGGGAATATGTCGCCACATACCAAGACGAACGGCAGCTGTCACATTCGCAGCATTGTCAGTAACAATCGCCGAAACCTTATTTCTCAAGCCCCAGTTATCAATAGCTGCTTTTAGGAATGCGCAAAGATTTTCTGATGTATGCCTTTCATGAAATGACGTACATTCTAATAAAAAGGACTTCAGCTGCGTCTTTTCATCCAAAAAATGCACCGTTAGAGCAATAAAACTTTCATTGTTGATTGACGTCCATCCATCGGTTGTTAAACAGACAGAAGTAGATTTCTGTAAAGTTTCGACAACCCTATTCTTAATAGATTCATAATACTGCGGAATAAGGCTATTCGATACCGTTTTTCTACTAGGAAGCTTGTAACCAGGGCAGAGCATATTTACAAAAGTTACAAATTCGTGGTCTTCAACTATGCTAAAAGGATAGTATTCTTTTGCAATCATTTTAATCAGCTGAGCATCTAGTTCCTGGCTTTTCTTAATAGGAACCGGTTTTTTAAATATCATGTAATTTGTAATGGCTGACTGAGTTGGTCTTGGAATTACCTGTTCAGATCCTAATGTCACCTCACCAACTCTATCTCCAGTAGTCTGAGTTTCACCTTGGGTTTCTATTTCCGAAATAGTACTAGGTCCAGGCTGACCAGTAGGATTGAGACTCTCACTATCTTTTCTATATATAGACACAGTCGGATGTCTGGTTTTCATATGTCTCACGAGATTTCCTGTTGAACCATGGGAAGTTTTTAACACGTTGGAACAGTATTTACATTTAGCTTTTTGATTTTCATTATCAGTGCAGGAAAAATGATTCCATACTTCACTGGTTTTTTTTTGAGGACATCTTCAATTCTATTATACCTCTTTTCCAACTTAAATCAAATCCAACACTTAAAACAGAGCTTACGACTTTTAAACTTACACCTAATAATTTTACACCAAAACAATTCTTATCTATGTTTCAAAATTAAACCAAATGCACTGAAGTTCAAAACACGAATGTACATTATCGGGAAAGTAAAAAAATCTTTATAAAACGAGAATTCCACAGAAATTGATGATTTTCAAACTAACCATGTATTGAAGGAATAAATAAAATGAAAGAGTAATAATCTGTATATAACTTCCCATATTAGCAAAAATTCCTGTGAAAAACTACGAAAATTAAGGTTTCATGTAAATGAATGTTCTAGTGCAGTGGCGCGCGTAAGCATTGTTAAAGCGTTAACAGGTCTAAAGTTAAAATGGAAGTCATTTTACAAGTAAATAATGCTATTTATTCAAACATAATAGGACGTATTCAGCTAAATTGCAGTTGTCGACGGCTACAATCGTACATAAGCCAATTTTGAAATAATATATGGTACCAATTGATTAAGTTAGTTTCTTGCAATAGAAATAAAACTTATATAAATGAGTAAAATTGTGGGTATCTGTTATTATCATTGTGTATAATTATTACCCAATAACAATTATTTCTCCTGTTTCAAGTAAGGTTTAGTTTCGATTGAATATTCCTTCACGAAAAAAAAATATTTTAGAAAATTAATTCAGTTAAGTTCTTTTGCGTGTGTGGCAAAATAAGTTTATTAATTCCTTAAAATCAAGGCTTATTCCGAAGATCATATCAAGCGCAGCAAAGATTTTTGTAGTTTGCATTAAAATTTATCAAAAATCTCATTCTGTATCTTACGACAACACTGGCTAAAAATGCTTAACCTATGGTGAACGTGAAATGAGAGAAACGGCGGAATGCCTCGTTTGTCTTAACAGAATGACAGAAGACACAAATCATTCCTGATCCAGAACTGTTTACTGAGCGAGTGCAACATTTATGGTTCTAGGGTCAGTAGAACTCAAATTTTTACTGACTCTTTTGATCCGGGTTAATGAGTCGGATCTTTCAAAAGAAGCAGATCCGATGATCCGGATCTTTAAAAAGATCCGTTTTGCCCATCTCTATGCAGAATTGAGTCAAAAAGCCAACATGGAAATAATTCTAGTTTGGTCAACGACAAGCTCTTCTAAATTGAGACCAGTACCATTCTAAGGCTCGGCCTTGAAGAAGAGACACAATATTACTACAGGCTTCCCACACTAATGTCCAAATCTAAAAATTCAATACGATTGATAAATTCTTCGGCCGACAACTGGTCATTGTTTGCTTGGAAACGAACGTTCCAGTGCTGAACCAAAGAAGGGCGGCAGTAGTTACGCTATGCCGGTACCAGAGCACAGTTTTATTTAGAACTCTCACCCACAGATGGCCGTTAGCTTCAAGATTTCGCCACAGATGGTGAAACCGTCGCTAGATGGGTTAGAATCCGGACTAAATATGGGCGTGTGTTTGCGACTTGGCTGCAAGAAATGTGGAACGTGAGTTTGTGTGTTGGATAAATGGGTGGTGCGCCTAAATGTGTTCATTTCTTGAGTAAGATTCCCTCCGGCATTAGCTGGTACTACATATGTTGTATATGGCTTAGAAGTCTGGTTTGCATGAACCATGCATGAAGATTTCTTAGCGGGGAAGTTCTAGATATCAGCATGACGCCATCTTTGTTCAAACCATGCCACCGAGCTTTGGGGAGAAGAGATCACTTTGGCGATACGAGATCACTTGCGGGATACGAGATCACTTTCAGCGCTCTCCAGTATAGGGACATAGCATAGGTTTTGGATTTTGTGTCTGGGGTTCGCTTATTTTTCATCTCGGACTCAAAGCCTCTGAGTTTACATTAACATTTTTCATTTCGAGTTCTGGGGATACGAGATCACTTTCAGCATTATTATCAAATTAGGAATGGCTTATTCTAATTTCAAAACCGCGTCAATTTTGCAATGCCTCCTTTCAGCCAGCGCGTCAACAGCTTCGTTTTGCAGCAGCCAGTTGCACATCAATAAAAATTTTTACATATAGTACGGGAGCTAGCAACATCACCATCTCAATAGGCATGCGGCCCATCTGGCTGGTGAGAGGGGTTGCGTTTACCTGTGTCCATTCCGTTCCACAGGTAAACAAAGCAGTTTTCAAAATGATTTTAGTTCGATTTTTTTTCTTTTTTATTAGTTGTTATAAACATTGAATAATATAAATTCAGTACTCTCAGGCAGTTTCTTTATTGCTAGTACTGTGCCAGACGCTTTTTCTTTTATAAAAAAAGATGATTTTATTATAGCTGTAATTTTTTTGCGATCTAGTTTAGATATCGGAGGAACCACATGAAATTAATTTGCCAGGCAGAAATTCGGTTGATTGTCAATAGCCAAATCGATTGGAGTGTGATAGGGAGTAAATGTGACAAGACGTTGTTTTTTAATGAAAAAAAAAAACAAAACGTCTTGCAAGGTGCCAGCAGCGCGGAAACTGCCTGGGAATAGTGAATTTATATTGTTCGATGTTTATGAAAATAGATGAAAAAGAATCGAACTAAAATCATTTTAAAAACTACTGTTTCCACCTGGCAACAGAAAGTGCACAGGTAAACGCAACCCCTCTCATCAGCCAGACGGGCTGCATGACTATTGAGATACTGTAAGGAAAGGCATATCCAAAAAACTAGCCGAACTAAAGTAATTTCTCGAAAACGTGGCTAGCTCTTAGACTATTCAGGTCATATCGAAATTAGACGATATTTTTTAAAATGTCGTTGAGAATAGGTTTGAAAATAGGTTTGAGAGTAGGCTAAGAGCTAATAACTCTTAAAGGGCTACAGATAGCACATACATAAGGTGTAATAGGTAAAATTAAAGAGAAGAGTCTACAGTTTATATTAAAAAAAGTTATGTTAATGACCTTTTGGCAAAAATAATAGACGTCAAAATAAAAAGAAATTTAAGAAAATCCGAAATTTTTAGTTTAGACAACCATAATTCTTGAGCTGGTGGAGCAGTCGTTGTAATACCATGAAATTCTGCATACAATACGCTCTTACCTGTGAACGTACGCCCTGTAGTTTTAAGATAGAGGGTGTTTCGTGAAAAATTGGTTTTTTTTCTTAATCAACCTTGTAACTCCTAAACGGTTGATATTGTCCCCGCCCCTGCCATACAATTTTTGGTTCGTCGAGGTGAGTACTATCTCCTCCTGCTCTATTGATCAGCATGGAGGAAATATCCTGCCTTATAAAATTTTCTCGTGGGTTTTGTATAGAATATACTGCCACCAAATTCTTATAGCCTTTCATTTTACTGCTATCTATTTTCAGATAGTATAGAATGTGCTTTCATTTAGAACAAAAATCTATAGCTCGGTTTGAACACATATGAATTTATATAAGGTTTATAAGGAAATGCAGTTACCAGATTCTTATAACATTTTTTTTCCCTCCTGTAAGATTTTGTATGGAACATACTGTTACTAGAAATCATCTTCTTTACTGTTTACTCACAGCTAATTATAATCTCCCATACAACTTGCACTACTCATCATCCAAGTGATTTATTGACAAGACTTGTTTATTCACTGTATGATACTTTTTCATTAATAGTAAGAAAATTTATGCTTCCCACACCAATATTACGAAGATAAAATTACCATATTCTTATCAGCTTCGTGTGAACTATTTTTTTGATATCGAAGCTGAATCAAGGTTAAATTATAGCCTCTAACACTCGACACTGTCGGTTGCAAAAGGTGACGTCAGAGATCAAGGACAAATTGCTGCTTCCAAGACCACGTGTCAAATATATATAAAAAATAGTTTCATAACTTGTTTTTCAGTTGATGTTTTGCTCTTTACCCAAACAGACACAGACAAGGACACTACAAACGTTCTAAAGCCTACGGACGAAAGGCATAAAGAATATTCATATAAGACTCAGTCTACATCTATGAAATCGATGCTTTGCAGAAATAAAGAAGAAAGTTTTTCATCCAAAAACGAGTCGACTGTCCCCTACCAACAGCTCGAAAAATCAGAATATTCCAACAAAGATCGCAAAAAGTAAAGATGGAGAGATGTTATTTGTGAAAATGGTGCACAGCGAACATTCTAAGGCCACGTGGTCTAAAGGCATAAGGAATATTCATTATAAGGCCAGTCTACATCTATGAAATCTGGGCTTTCCTGAACTAAAGAAAAAAGACTTTAGCTTAAGCTATAATGTAATTAAAACAAATAAAATTATAACTATACATAATATATTCTTTATTTGCAATATATATCTTAGGCTAAGATTTAGACTATATACAATTAAAACAAATTATTTCAATAAATGGCATTATAACAATAATGCAATTTTTATTTACAATACATATTTTAGACTAGACTTAATATATTTTCTGCGGCACACGCTGCTTAAGAGTGATAATTGAAGTAAGAATGATCATTGCTCACATCGTGTGTCACTTTCAGTCAAATTTGTTGTTTGCAGATTAAGTGAGCCTACTTTCCTTATGTAATCCATTGGTATCCCTTTTGATATGTATCATGTAACTTTCTTAATCATAATATGAAATATGCATTAAAGAAGAACTTCTACACATACTGCATGTTGGTTAATCTTAAGCACAAAAATTTGCTAATAACACTTTTATTGCTTACTCACAGCTCCCATACAACTTCCACTACTCAGCTAAGACATCTCCAAATCAACATGCCATATTAGATTAATATTACACTGCCACCTTCTTTCATCAAAGCTTTAATTTAACACACTCTCAGCTATCATGGTAAGAAAATACTGTACCCATCCCAATATTACCATGTTCTTAGCAGTTTCGCATAATCTATGTTTAGATATCGATATTATCGATGAAGCTTACATTAAATCGCTTGAATTCTCATCAAAACACAATTATTGCATTAATAAAAATAGACGTTTTATAATTGCATAAAAAAAACAATTTAATTCAATAAATCTATAACTATAATTCAAATTACTTCAATAAATGGAACTATAACTGCAATACACTTTTTATTTACAATACACTAGGCTTTGACTATGTTTTCTGTGGCTGCTCCTGATGGAATAGAGTAATGTCCCCATAGTAGAGTATCCATTGTGCTATTAACATTTAATTCTATGGTTGGGCTGTCTTAATTCGTTTTCTAATTTTTGTTTCTCGTATTTAGGAATATGTGATGTTATTTTTTCGGCGGAATAAAAATAGAACAAACATCTGTCGCATATATACAATCTAGCGCTATGTTTTGTATTTTGTTTCGATACAAGGCGTGAAAGATTTTTAATCCAACAGAAATGATATCTGTTATTACTTTCATCATCATCATCATCATCATCATCATCGTCCTGGTCATAGTTATTTTATATTATTAATAGATCCACATATCGTTCCATCTTGTTTTTCGTAGGTCTAACTAGAACAGTGGTGAAGGAACACTCTTTCTTTAAGATGAATACGTTTAATGATAAATCGCTCTGGTCCTCAATTTGTTTAAGCGTCATGGGAAATATTATTCCAGATAAATTTAGTACAGTAAAATAATGTGGATATGATGATGTCCTACAGGAGTTAATAAGGGTGTATCGCTGATGTTACGGCTCAAGCGAAGCATGCTTTATCAATATATTTTATACTGATGCAAGCTTGCTTCAAAATAATCTCCTTCGGTAGAGGTATGTACGAAGATCCTCGGTGTTGATCAAATTTGTTGATATGTACTGCTAACTGTATTATGGAATCCAATGTCCAGCCGCTATCTTTTTTGTTAAACTCATCCAGCTGAGTGAGTATTGAGTCCAAAATGTTAACTTTATACCACTCATTTAAATCATCAATGTGGACGGATTGGAGCAGTTCTTGCTTGTAAATATTTAATGTTTTTTATAATCTCATTGGCAACAGTATCCTTAATCAAATCAGCACACAACTTGGTATTAACTTTAATATTGAGGTGGTGTTTTAAAATATTCTTAATACGACGTGTAAATAATTCACCAGCATCCTGTATAAATAGCTTAGGATCTGAATGGTTTATATTTACAATAATTCCATCTCTAATTCTGTCTGCGAATGCTGATTTTATTTCCTCCCACTTTACAAAATCAGTTTTTCTTACATGCTGAGTAATTTCTCCACCTCGACTGGTGGCTTTCAATAACACTCTCAGCGATTTAGTCTGTCCAATACAGTTCTCCATATCCCGTTTTGTACCACTCTTTTTACTAGAAAAACTTTCATTTATTAGCGCGGTTGACATTTTTATTTTTTATTTAACATATCGCTGAGACTCACTAGAACTGACTGATACCTCCTGTCATTCTACATCAATATCTACTACTACCTTCTTTCTCCAATGCCCTAAATTGAACCCACTCTCAACCTAGTCCGCCTCAAACATGTGTATTAGAAAAAAACAGATGTTGTGTGAGAGTGAGATGGTTTCAAAGCACGTTATTCACTAAAGCTTCCTAATGTATAAGAGCAAGACAGATGATGTGTTAGAGCGATATAGTTGCAAAGTTAAATCTGGACCTCCATAAGAAATAACATTGGTTTTTGCTGCCGAACTCTCATAGGCTAACGCAGAAAAGGATCATGGGAGACATTTGAACTGGATCGCTTTCGCTTTCAAGATAGGATTTATAGAACTTCACTTATATTGTAACCAATTTTTGATGTGTAACACAGAGAAAAGCTTATAACTTAAGATATAAAAATAAATAATAAATTTGATGTGAATAAATATTGTGTGAAAAATTGATTTGCTATATATTATTTACAGTTGTTGTTGTTATTTTTGAGTAAAGGAATTGGCAATCTTACATTTTCAACTTTCACTACTCATCTACAACATATTCCACATATTACTCACAGCTCTCAAGTACTCATCTAAGACAACGTATTATACTATATTAATTTAATAACACCACTTTCTTTCATCAAAATTTTTAATTTAATCCACTCCCAACCTAATACTTTCATGGTAAGATTTAAAGATGAATAAATAATACTTTTATATCCTACTAGAATTATATCATTCCAAATACCCACTCTCATCATCGTGGTCTTCACTATTGAACTTGAAGTGTTACCAACTTTTTTTCATCCTTCCTGATACTCGTACAACACCATTTCGAGGGGATAAATACCAAATACCATCCATCAAAACTTTTAACTTAATGCATAACTTACAGTACCTACTCTCAACCCCCACCACGGTCTTCACTATGGACTTGGAGAATTATCAACTATTTCTTCCTTCATACAACACCATTCAGGTGATTCTTTAGAGGAGATAAATATCAAGCGAGATTGCTGATTTGGTTTTTATTGCTTACTCACAGCTCCCATACAACTTCCATCACTCATCTAGGATAAGATATCATTCTACATTAATATCATAAAACCACCTTCTTTCATCAAAACATTTAAGTAAACCCACTCTTAACTTAATGGTAAGAAAATAATGTGATCACCCCAATAACATGAAGATAAAATTATCATATTCTTATCAGCTTCCATGTGAACTATGATATCGGGGTCAATCAAAATCTCATAACAGCGTGACTGATTGAGAAATTTTATTGAAAATAAAAAACAAGTTTTCATAAAATGTAAGACTTTTCAATACAAACTCCTAGATACAAAAAAACCTTAATCGCTCAGTTTGTCTGCTTTACTTGGATGTACTTGTTTACCACCGAAAATTTTCTAATGCTTTAATTTCCATTACTTTTAATGATTTCCTGTGTCTTACCAGCCCAAGCAGTCGTGATCTAATTTTACACATCAAATATCATAACATGATCACTCTTGTTTATAAAAGACACCCACAGACCACAACTTACATTATAGATGTTGTTGTTTTTTTTTTCAACAAAAGAAATATTCAATTATAGCTTCCACTACTCATCTAAGACATCATATCCTACAGATTAATACCAGCAGTTGTTGTTGTTTCTTCCAGCTAAAGAAATTGGGAATCTTTCATTTACACAAAAACATAAATCGCTCAATGTGTTTACTTTACTGGGCTCTGTGCAAATTATGTTTACATTATTCGGCTGTGCGAATTTGTTTATATTATTGGACTGCACGAATTTTTTTATGTGTTGAATCAAATTAGAAGCATTACACCTGAAGACCAAAAATTGGGTTTATACTAATTTCCATTACTTATCTAAGGCAACATACCTACCCACATTTGTTGTTGTTGTTGCGAAATTCATAACATAGTTAGTGCAATACTGAATATATCCTGATATAAAATCTTTTAGTATGACGTAGTAAAGTAAAAAACCTAAGGTCAAATTGTAGCCTACAAGACCAGACAAAACTTAATCCATTCGAAAACGCCACCACTAAAGCCTCTCCAACAAACCACCACCCTCAGATAAGGCACAAATGATGATGTTAACTTATAGCTACGAGGGCGAGATGAAAAATGAGAGAATTCCAGAAATTCGAAATTCTATGCTATATCTCTATGATGGAGAGTGCTAAAATTGGTCTCTTATCCCGAAGTTGGCTAGTATCCCCAAAACTCGAGATGAAAAATGTTGATGTCAACTTAGAGGCTACGAGTCCGAGATGAAAAATAAGCGAACTCCAGAAACAAAATCGAAGAGCTATGCTATTTCCCTATGCAGGAGAGTGCTGAAAGTGATCTCGTATCCCCAAGGTGATCTCGTATCCCCAAAACTCGAGATCAAAAATAAGCGAGCTCCAGAAACAAAATCGAAATACTATGGTATTTCACTATGCTGGAGAGTGCTGAAAGTGATCTCGTATCCCCAAAGTGATCCCCTATCCCGAAAACTCGAAATGAAAACTGTTGATGTCAACTTAGAGGCTACGAGTCCGAGATGAAAAATAAGCGAACTCCAGAAACAAAATCGAAAACCTATGCTCTTACCCAATGCTGGTGAGTACTGAAAGTAATCTCGTATCCCCAAAACTCCAGATGAAAAATAAGCGAGCTTGGGAAACAAAATTGAAATCCTATGCTATTTCCTTATGCTGGAGAGTGCTGAAAGTGTTCTCGTATCCCCAAAACTCGAGATGAAAAATGTTGATATCAACTTAGAAGCTGCGATTCCGAGATGAAAAATAAGCAAGCTCCAGAAACAAAATCGAAATCCTATGCTATTTCCCTATGCTGGAGAGTGCTGAAAGTGATCTCGTATCCCCAATAATCGAGATGAAAAATAAGCGAACTCCAGAAACAAAATTTAAAACCTATGCTATTTCCCTATGTTGGAGAGTGCTGAAAGTGATCTCGTATCCTCAAAAAAACCTAAATTTAGGCGCCAGTCAAGAATCAATGTGCATCCAAGAGATAATCCAGTGCAGTCAATGCCCAAACCCACATTTAGTATGACTCAGACCGCCACCTAGCGACGGTGGCGCCATCTGTCGCGAAATCCGGGAAGCAAAAACTGTGGCCAGAACTGTCATAGAACAACTACTGACGGCGAGCTGGAGTCGAGAAGCGGTTCACAGCTCTTACAGGAGCCCTACATAACAATTCATCATTCGAAGCATTATTCGGGTTTGGTGGTGGTAAAGGTGTTGACGAACGAGAATTTTTCGGTTTAGATCTAGATAATATGGATGGCGTGATATGTTTGTCACGAAGTTGATTTAAATCTAATTGTAGTTTGGAATTTGTTGTAATATCGCATCCTACGATACTGATACAACCGGAAATGAAATTTGGTCTGTTTTATATGTACATCAGATTGAGCAATCGAAGTCGTTGCTACATTTGTCTTTTGAGATTCGGTCTTTTCCAGATCCTCATTCGAATGTTCAATATTTTCAGCAGGGCTGTCACCCTCAGCTGAATTAACTGTATCCTTTTGGGGTTTTTTTTCTCTTATTAGTGGGCATTATATTATATTAATAATATTTAAAAAACTTATAATTGTGGAAATATAAATAATCAAATATTTTTATATATTATATATATATAAATTAGCTTTAAGCCAATTTACCACGAACGAAGGATATAATGACAATTCTTTAATTATAGAAGAAACCGCATATGCACCGAATAAAATTACGATGACAAGAGACAAACGAAGGATATAATGGCAGTTCTTTTATTATAGAAGAAACCGCACATGCACCGAATAAACTTACGATGAAACACAAACAAAAATTTATTTCTCGCCAGAAAACCACTTTCACAACTTACGCAAATTTTAAATATCAAACGAATTCAAATAAATTTATCAAACACGAAGGGCTCTGTAGCCGCAATGAAAACGAAAGACCTCCAGCCATCCATCCAAGTTGGTAAGGAAATCTACAATAGAGAATGGTAAGTGAATAAAAGATACAAAAGAGAACATCATCAGTGTGGACTGATAAAAAAAATTAGATCTCTATAACAAGTTAATTTACCTTTGGGTTTGTGGTCACAATAGTTCAGGATCCCGGCTCGGATTGGAACAAACTACTCTCAAAATTCCGGACAAGAATCCTGACATGTAAAAACACGGCGATTCGATTTCTCCTCGTCCCGACCTTTTCTCTACCCGGCCTGTGACTAAGTAATGAGGAATCAGGATGGAGAAGAAAAGAAAACATTCGAATAGACAACAAAATCCACAGTGACTGTTTCCAAAACAATCAGGACAGCAAATCCGCCCCCTTAGCCAAATGAACATCTGCCATTTGTAAACTAGGTGAGAAGTACAATGATGTACCGAATAATGCTGACCAAACCGTCACGAAGAAAACTAATCACTGAGGTGGGAATATAAATATTTTTAGGAAAAATTACAAAAACAGTTTTAAGATGTCAGGTGCTACTTCCGCTAAAGATTCAAATCAGAACTTCATCACATATCAAATAATCACCACTTGTTAGCTGCAGACAGCAGGACATCTTACTACGAATAAACCTTCAGCACAATAAATGACTTTCAAATACCAACATACAAAATTGAATTGGAAATACTACATAAGCAAAATAATTGAATTTCTGTGGATTATACCGCAGAAATGACTAACTACTGGTTGCCATATTGGTAATATGAACAACCACAAAAATACAAGAAGAATATATTTAAGCCACGTGAAGCTTGACTAAAAGAGAAACCTTACGTTGCGATTTATAACTGTCTAATTTGACAAATATGTACGACCGTCAACGTGCTCCGATAAGCATATTGTTGGTCGCCATATTTGTAACTGTCTATTCAGATTGGACAACGTCTGCCATCCCAAAGTCAGACACGATCCAATCCATAATTGCCTTTCTGTATACGTCAAATATCTGTTGAATTCTATAATTAAATGAACTATAATCTCTACAAAAAGTGCCACCATCTAGTTAGCCGAAGAAGAAAAAAAACTAATTGAAGTTTCTGAAATAAAATGAACTTGCGAGTGTGCCTAAGTAGAACCTGTCTATTTATGCCATTTGCTAGCTTATCGTGGTGTGAGTAAACGACACACTCTCTGTAAAGGTCGACAGTCACTTTGTATACAAAGTGTTATTTATATTGCAGGCTCAATTAATACAAGAGAAGAGAAAAAAACACGTTCAATTACAGACGAACGGACGGACAAGGAAAATTACTACAACTCCACACTGAGACATGTTCAACGAGTGAGAAGGAAGAAAGGAATCCCCCATGCTCACATTGGCTACATCACGGTCACGTCGAAAACGTCTACCGAATCATCAAACTTAATAGCTGTGTTCTTTTGTGTGCTCAGAAAAGAGCAGAGCAAAAGATGCACAAAAGAACGTATTATACATTTTCATAGAAGATGTATAAATGAAGCGAACAGTACAAATAGTTCGGTTCAATCGACAGAACAATTTGTTTTCTCCATTATATGGGAGTTCTAGAACAAGGTACACAAAAGAACACAGCTATTATATTCATGCTGAACACCATTGTTATTCAAGTAATCGGATATTTATAGTATCCTAGGCAATCAATAAAGGCAGCGTAAAAAAAATTCAGTATTTCATAAACAAATATATTTTTAATCAATTTTATTTCTGTTAGGTCCCATTTCTAAATGGATCGAAAACTCAAAAACAAAGAAAAACTTCTCGAGAGCTAACCCGCAGGTTGACAAAAAGAAACAACAAAAACACAAAACAATACTATACTGATGTAGTATTTTTCTTTCTAATAGCTACTTCTTCGTCAATATATTGTTACGTGCCACAAAGTGACACAAGCGAAATCTGTTGGAAATGGAAGGAACTTTAGGCTAGTGACATCTTAGTAAACCTTGGGTTCGGAAAACGGAATAATCTGGAAGCTTCTAGTATAATTTGTAGAGTATATATACGATGCTACTCACATCCAGGAGGCGGAGTCTTATTTCAGCCAGTGAAGTGAACGAAGTAAATTATTTGGATTGCGATAATTAGACGTACAGTACTAGCGATAACTAAGTTGATTTTCTAATTTTTTATGAATTGTGAGATTAAACAGTAAAGTTAAATAAAGAACGAGCTTTTGAATTATATCTAAAATATTGTGTTTTAAATAACGAACTAAGGCCACGCTCGTAACAATATTTACTTGATTATGATTTCTAATTTCTTTTCAGATTCATTTTTTTCTTATTCAGATATTTATATATTCATTTCAATTATCATCTTCATTTCAGATTGTATTTTTCTTTCTATATATATTGATATTTTTATTTTTAATTTCGTCTAAGAATATATTTCTTTCTATACAGGGTGTTTCCTTCATGCTGGTCTAAAAAGCGGAAGGTGATAGTACTCAACTAGGAAAAACAATGGTATGGCAAGGGGGGGGGGGCATATCAACCGTTTCGGAGTTACAAGATGATTACGATATTATGCTAGGTTTTCACAAACCTAGAGCAGCTCATTAAACAGACCTAATAAGAATGGACTGAGCGTTCTTGCTTCAAAACTGGCACAAATATTGAATAGGCTGTGAAAGCCCTAAATTGCATACAATTGTACACCGATTCATAATTTATTATTATTTGTCGATTAGAAAAATTAAAGACGTTGCAAAATAGTATTACATTACATAAAACTTATTTAGGTAGTTAAAATTGTTTTAATTAATACAAAAATTAATTTTTAATGTTACTGAAAAATGTTCCCCTCTGCAGATTTGATGTCAAACTTTATTGAGCTTTTAAGAGATAGACGTATATAATCAACATATATTTGTCTCAATTTTTATTTTATAAATTATGCTGCCAAATGGCATAAATGTTCACTTCATTGATAAAAATGCAAAGGAAAAATACATGACAACCTTTGAATACACTTCAGTATTGGAAAAGAAAATGAAAATGCTACCGTATATCAAGCGTTTTAATACCTATTATGTTAAATATAATAATTGTAGCTCATTTATAGATGAGTTTCCAATTTCAGATGAATAAAAAATATTCTCTCACGCCTTTTCCTCGAATTATCGTTTCAACTGCATGAGACATAGCTATTCTGCTGCCTGTTGCTTGATCACCTGACATAATTCTTGTCTTTACGTCATCTAGAGGTGTTTTAATTTCAATTGAATTGCCTCCAGCTTATGCTCCATAAATAGCTACACTGATGACCGGTTTCACAGTCCAGGCTTAACCCAGAGTTTAGCTAAGCCACGGATGTTGCTTAAGCCCAAAAGACACGCACACAATCTCCACAGCGTCCACCTTAACAGTAAATGCTCATTACGAGGAAGAGTCTTCTCTCGATAAACTTCTGCGGCGGTTCTGGGAAACCGAACAGGTTACTCCAGGAAGACAGCTGTCTAAGGTAGACCGCGATTGCGAAGAGTTTTATCAAAAAACCCACCATCGAAACGCAACGGGCCGTTACGAAGTCCGCTTGGCCTTTATTAATGAAAGTCCCAACTTGGGTGACTCTCGTGGCATGGCTCTACCAAGATTTTATTGTCTAGAGCACAAATTGCAACAAAATCCTGAGCTTAGTCAGGAATACATAGCTTGCATCAACGAATATAAATCATTAGGGCACATGATACTGGCTGATAAAAAAGCCAGTCGTGACAAATGTTATTATCTTCCTCACCACGCCATCATCAACGATAGCACTACGACCAAGGTTCGAGTCGTCTTTGATGCCTCGGCTAAATCCACTAATGGGAAAAGTTTAAACGAACAGTTGCATACGGGTCCAGTACTGCAAACTGAGCTTTTCTCAACATTACTTCGATGGCGATAATATAAATACGCTATATCAGCCGACATACAGAAAATGTACCGAATGATCAACATTCAACCCCCAGATCAAAATTTTCAACGAATAGTCTGGAGAAATAGTCCCAGCGAAAGCATCAGAGACTATAAGTTAACCACGGTCACATTTGGCACAACGCCAGCTCCATATTTAGCCATCAAGACCCTTCATAAATTAGCAATTGATGAAGCCGCAAAATATTCTATAGCTGCCAAAATTATACCGCGTGATTTTTATGTTGATGATCTGCTCACTGGAGCAAATTCCATCAATGAAGCCTTGGAAATACAAGCGCAGATGATTAACATTCTGTCGTCAGCAGGCTTTAACCTAAGGAAATGGGTAAGCAATTCATCGGGTCTGCTATCAAGCATTCCGGAAGAACATAGGGAAGTACAACTTCCATTACGGTTAGCAAGTGATGAATCTGTAAAAACCCTGGGAATACATTGGCACCCAGGAACTGACCATTTCACTTTGCAATATAAACAATTCGCAGATCGCATTTCTACAAAGCGTTCTGTCTTGTCAGAAATTGCTACACTTTTTGACCCACTAGGTTGGATATCTCCGATCATAGTTACAGCCAAAATTCTGATGCAAACCTTATGGCTTTCGGGATGCTCATGGGACGAGCCGATACCTTCACATATCGACATGCACTGGCGACAATTTAAAGAAAACCTATTTCATATTAGCTCCATCCATATACCACGGTGGATATTCACCACTATTGATTTATCAATGTGCCAGATACACGGATTTTCCGACGCGTCCAATCACGCGTATTCGGCGGCAGTATATATCATGGTTATAGATCAAGAAGGAAACGTGCATGTTAATTTACTTATTGCAAAATCCAAAATAGCACCTGTTAAACCTATCACGCTTCCTCGCCTCGAGTTATGTGGCGCAGTACTTTTAGTTCGACTCATTGATCGAATTAAAACCGATTTAAATCTTATTAAGATCCCCACATTCGCTTGGATAGATTCCTCTATTGTTCTATCGTGGATCCGCAATCATCCGAACAAGTACAAAACTTTTGTTGCAAATAGGATTGCAGAAATCCAAAATTTAACTGATATACAGTCATGGCATCGCGTGCGTTCTAATGAGAATCCTGCCGACTGCAACTCCAGGGGAATTGAACCTGCTTCACTTAATTCCCACCAATTGTGGTGGCATGGACGTCAGTGGCTGATGAATCCTGAAGAGAAGTGGCCTCAATCATTACCTGTTACGAAAAGCAACACAGAATCTGAACAAAAGCGAGTAAGCTGTTTATCTACTACTCAGTCAAATACTCACTTTTTAGTAAATTCTCAACTTTTGTTAAATTGCAACGAGTCATTGCTTACTGTCTCAGGTTTATCAACCACTGCCGCGAAATAGTTCCCAACACTTACCACAATAGTTCCATACTCCAACCTGTTGAGAGGAATCAGGCAAAACAATTGCTGATCAAACTAGCTCAAAAAGATATATTTAAAAGCGAAATTAAGCAATTACAAGAAAAGCGTTTATTATCCCCCAAAAGTAAAATTCTGTCTCTTAACCCATTTCTGGATAATCATGGATTATTGCGTGTCGGCGGTCGTCTACAAAATGCCAATATATCCTTCAATCAAAAACACCCAATCATATTACCGAGAGAACATAATCTAACATCATTAGTAATCAACCATTTTCATATGAAAACGTTGCGTGGAGGTCTACAATTGGTTCTATCAACAATGCGAAATGAATTCTGGGTTCCACAAGGACGAAAAATAGTCAAAGCTGTCTTACACAAATGCATAATTTGCTTCAAACATTCCGCCACAAATAGGAATCAAATCATGGGGAATCTACCTGCCTCAAGAGTTAACATATCAAGACCGTTTCAACAAACTGGGGTGGATCATGCTGGCCCCATCAGCCTAAAAATGTCCAAGCATAGAGGAAATCGGTTGTACAAGGGCTATATTTGTATTTTTATTTGCATGACCACCAAAGCCATCCATATAGAACCCGTATCTGATCTCACCACAGCAGCCTTTATAGCAGCATTTCGACGATTTTCCAGTCAACGAGGACTATGTACGGATATATACTCCGATTGCGGAACAAACTTCGTTGGAGCTGATAGGATTTTACAAAAGGACATTAAAATTGCCATACAACAAGCAAATCAAGAAATAGCATCAAAGGTAGTACAAGACGGAATACGGTGGCATTTTAACCCGCCTTCAGCACCACATTTTGGGGGTCTCTGGGAAGCAGGATTTAAGTCAATCAAGCACCATCTTAGGCGCATATTATAAAAATCATCGTTAACTTACGAAAAATTCGCAACCGTCTTAGCACAGATTGAAGCCTGCTTAAACTCCAGGCCATTATGTCCCGTCTCAGACGACCCAGATGATCTTACCACGTTAACACCTGGATATTTTTTGATAGGCAGTGCATTGATCACTCCTCCAGAACCTATAAAGGAAAGAAACATTTCATCAATAACAAGATGGAATTATGTGCAATCACTACAACAACAGTTTTGGCGCAAATGGTCCCAAGACTATCTAAACTCCTTGCAGAACAGGCCAAAATGGCAAACTCCAGCCTCCAATCCTAAAATAGGAGACCTAGTCGTCATAAAAGAACCCAATATGCCAGCATGTCATTGGATATTGGGACGTATTATCGATATACATCCAGGAGCAGACAAACTAGTAAGGGTCGTAAGTATTAAAACTCAAAACGGGGGTTCAAAAAGACCAATAACTAAATTCGCCATACTCCCTCTGGCCTAAAAGGAGAGTTCAAATAACCATCTTAATTTTGTTGATCAACCCAAATTAGGATTCTCAATCCAAGTATAAATATCAATGTCATAATGTACTTATCATGGCATTAAAATTCCCGAAATTCATTTGTATCAGTTGCATACAACTATAAAATTACATATAATTATCAAAAAAAAAAATTTTTTTTGTTCGTTAGTTCAATTAAACTGCATCCAAAATTACATACATGCACATACATACAAAATGTGACCACATTCCTCACCAAATGCTCAAACGCACTTTTGCTATAATGCTTCACAAAATTGTTAAAACAATAGCAACATTGTTGTTTGCAATTCAATTGCTAACCGTTAATCTGATAAACAGATTTTGTGCCAAAGTTAAATAGGAGGAAACTACGGGTCAGTTAGTCTTCTTTAAAATCTTGTGCGACACAGACTTGAATTTAAAATCATAATGGAATCCTCTGACGGGAGCAAAGGCTCTCCTCCAACTCCAGGAAGAAGTATAGAGCAGGAAGTCAAGAAGATTTGGACCCTGGAAAAGAAGCTTAAGCAGTTGCAGGCAGCAGTCCAAGTTAATAAAATCAGTCAAAGAATACAATATTTACAACTTGATGATCCGGACATAGTTGAAATCGAGGATTCACCACAACCTTCTCCAAAGCACCAACAACAAGAACCAGTTCCAGGACCATCTAATGCAGGATCTTCAGCAGGAACTTCAGATTCCAAAATAAAAATCTTGGAAGATCTTGTATTGGTGCCAGCCAGAGCACAAAGTAATAATTTGTACCTGACACTGACAAATCCGTTGGGGACCAGTGAGACCATTACCGTATCTTGGGATGCCCTTCGAAAATCAAAGAAGCGCAAGCAACGATTCACCACCCAAGATGGGACAAGGTACAACGTACGCCTAATGAAGGATGGCACCATTAAAGTTTTAAGTTGATTAAAAGGTTAAGACCTAAAAATTTTTTTTTATTTCTAATACAACCCCTTTTTTTCTTCATTCTGCGTTGGAAATTGGGGCTGTTTCTTTGTTCAAGTATTTCTGTTCGCGTTGAAAAATTTTCATTCAATACAGTGTCTTTAATTAAAACGTTGGTATAATGCAATGCATTTCACTTATTAGGTAATCACATTGAAAGACAACACAGTCTTTCAACGGGGGGCAGTATGTTCCAAATTTGGAACAATATCGGACACCACTCGGTGTCAGTATGTGATGATGGGGATTATGCGATCGGCACACAGCTTCTATATCGCAGAAAATAAAACAAACTTTGCAACGTGGTCCGAACAAACAATAAGTATTGTTTTTCAGTGCAAATTTGTTATTTATTGGGCGTTCCCTCGTACCAGACATTTGCTGTTGCTGATCGCTGGCTAGAAAAATAACCGGATATCAATATTAATAGTCACATACTCAACAAAGCAGTTAGAATAGAAAGATTGTTTATTTTCAACCCCGGCCATTTAGCCACGTCCTAAGACGTTGGGTATCACGATGTTACAAAAATTTATATTGAACGAATCTTAAGTATTACAATACAAAACAAAGGCAAGATTATACGATAGCATATAGATTTTAGTTGAATCGAAAGATACAATAAACACAGATACTACCGAACTAGACTAGAATATTTGTGTTTGAATGAAATATATGAAATACATGTAACATTACAAAATTCCCTAAACACTGGCGACACGAAGATGTCCGGATACATTAAGCATAATTAATTCATAAACATAAACATAAATATAAACCTTTATTTATTTGAGTACCCCTGCCAAAGGCACACATAGCGCTGGGCACATCTTAGAAAGTTACATAGTAGATTTGCATGTTGGCAAAACAAATAATAAAATAATGCGGATAACATTAGTCAAAAGCGAAATGTTGCTTGATTTAAGGTGGCTTGTTGCAGTCCTGCCCTTGATGAAGATCCTGAAAGGAAAATAAACAGACCACAAAGAATCATGGCATTTTTTATAAAATATAAACATATTACCTGATTAATTTCCAAAAGTTTACATGAATCGGCCGATTAAAAGTTTCCCCTGTCAGCTGTAGTATGTCAACATGAATACTTTACACGACAGTGAGCCAACTTCAAGAAAACAAACGCACTAGACTATAAAATGGAAATAAGGTACGTAGTGGAACGAAATAGTGCCATCTACATTGCACTAGAGACATCGAATTTAACAAAATTCCATGATTCAATCAAATTTCCCTATTACCATGAATCAAGTTCGAGGAAGTAAATATGATTCGCAATCTTATTCGATATACTGTACAAATTAATTTGTTTTCGTTGCAAGTAAGTACCTATATTTAACAAAGCGAAAGTCATTGTATACCATATTGATTGAAATTAACATAAATTCGTTTAAATTACTTTAAATATATTTAGCAAAACATCTTGATAGCAGCAATGACTAAAATGGTAACACTGCATAAACACATGATGAGTTGCAGTTGCTATGCTGTGTTATTGTTGCTATGCTAGGTTATTGTTACTATGCCAATTATTCTTGCCATGCGCCTTTGACTACCGTTCTTTGGTGCCGTGTGCAAACCATGGCTATATAAACAGCAATTTAACTTGACTCGATCTCTTTTTCAGTTTGGCAGTGGAGTGAGTGACTTGATAATTTTTCTTAGTGGTATTTCCTTGTGTTGTGAATTTTTATTAACAGTCTAACACTTTGTTTGACAATTGAAATAAATTTTTCTTATTCTGGGTTGCGACTAGATTAGGAGATTTATTTGGATAGCGACTAAATAAAGTTTCTTATTATGGGTAACGACTGTGATAAGAAATTTTACTAATACTATACACTTTATTGTGGGTAACGACTACAATAAAGATTCTTATTACGGGTAACGACTGTAATAAGAAATTTTACTAACACTAAACACTTTATTGTGGGTAGCGACTACAATAAAGATTTTTATTACGGGTAACGACTGTAATTAGAAAATTACTAACATTAAACACTTTATTGTGGGTAACGACTACAATAAAGAATCTTATTACGGGTAACGACTGTACTAAGACAATTACTAACAAAACACTTTATTGTGGGTAACGACTACAATAAAGATTCTTATTACGGGTAACGACTGTAATAAGAAAATTACTAACAAAACACTTTATTGTGGGTAACGACTACAATAAAGATTCTTATTACGGGTAACGACTGTAATAAGAAAATTACTAATAAAACACTTTGTTGTCGGTAACGACTGCAATAAAGATTCTGTGGGTATCGACTGCAGTAAGAACTACTCACCTCACTTTATTCTGGGTATCGACCAGAATAAAGAATATCCCAATCTCAACATCAATTAAAGTTATTAAAATCAAGTCCATCAACTGCCAAACATAGATCAGGTGAGTACAAAGTTTATTGCAACAACATTATTATATTTATTATATATCTTATATTTTCCGTTTATTGAAATTTGATAAAGTGAGCTATCAGTATTTTACATTTATCGAGTATTAAAGCTCTAGTTTATAAGTGAAGTGTATAATTTGTAGACATACAATTAGAACCACTAACTTTATACCACTGGCATCATTTCTCATCACATTTTTCATTTATTGCATGTACGCTCTGACTACGGGCAGTACATTACAGATGCTTTCCGTCTGAGAAATCGCTCTAATAATGCAAGCACGTCAATATCATCAAAGATCGATGCACCTATAATTGTGCATTTCTCTGGCCAAGCTGAGCGACGTGCATTCATTACGGCATTCAAACAAGCGGGTGGCATTAAACTAAATCAACTAACAGGCTTTTCTGCTGATTCATCGGTGTTTGTTAACGTGAGCCTTTCGTCAAATGATTATCATGTCTTCAGAGAAGCTCTGCGGCGGCGCAAGCTTGGGGAAATTTACTCTGTCTTCACTAAAAACGGCATTTTCCAAGTCAAACTGAAGGAGAACGATGTCAGAGCTAAAAAGTGCTGAGCTTAGATGACCTGAATTATTGCTTAGTGACTGAAACAACAACTGGTAATTAAAGCATCTATACTAGAAGCTGGAGCACGTCAACTATTAACTATCATGCAAAATATCTCACTGGGATTTATGGTGTATAAACATTTCTTCTTATGTTTAAGTTTAAGTCAGTTTTTCTCTTTTCTTCTGTTCTTTTTCTCTTTTATTGTATACTTTTTCTCTTTTCTCCTATTCTTTCGTAATGTAATTAGGTTGCAGTCCTGGGAGCCTTCTAAATGTGTGCGTTGTAATTCGCCCTGGGACACTAATGATTGACGTGCTTACTGCAACGAACAAGGTAAGAACCCTAATTAAAATTTGTAGTAAACAAGCTGCTGGCTTTAATATATGCTTGCTGAACGCCAGAAGTGTTAGAAGTAAGATGGATGAGAAATTTTTGTCGGCTCGGTTGTTCATGCGCTTCTTATTAGTGAGTTGGTTGAATGTCTCCACCCGTTCTAGCTTGGTATCTATCTCTGGATATAAACTCTTTCGTAGCGATCGTGAGGGACGAATTGGTGGTGGCGCTACAATATATGTAAAAGACTGCTTTAAAACCAAAATCTTAGCATCATTGAGCACTCATAATTTAGAGTTCATTTGTATTGAGGTTGATAGTGGGCAGAGAAATGTGGGCTTGCAGCCGCTTATTGCCCTCCAAACAGTTACAATTGCAATAATATGAAAGAGTTTGAAGAATCCTGCTCCATACTTTCGCGAAGTTATAATAAGATAATTCTTGGTGGTGACTTTAACGTTAATATCTTGCGAGGCAGTTCTGCTACGCTTTGCTTTGTGAATTTTATGAAGAGTTTTCACCTCGAAGTGTTTAATGAAAGCCCAACCTTTTTTAACACAAGTTCTCCTTCATTGCTAGATCTATACCTTACGACAGATGCAGACAATGTAGAATTTTTTTCTCAAATTGACCCACCTAGCATATTTGATCATGACATATAATTTTTAACTTACAAAATGGACTTCTGTGTCACAAATCGCTTGTTCTCACACAGAAATTACAACAATATTGATCATGGTAGTCTTTCAGAGGAATGCATGAATTTTATTCCTGAATTTGTACGTTTATCTGCTCCAATTGATGATCGTCTATCAATCTTTGAAGGTTTCTTTCAGGTGCGTTGATTTTGATGAATTGTCCATGGCAATCTATTCTATGAAGTCCGATGCTATTGGACCAGACGACTTACCTCCACGCTTTCTTAAAAGTATTTTTCCTAGCATCCAAAATGCAATCCTGCTCCTATTCAATGCATGCCTTACAACATCTACGTTTCCCTCCTCGTGGAAAGTGGCCCCTGTCATTCCAATTGCCAAAAATAAATCACCTACCACTGCTTCTGATTACCGCCCGGTAAGTGTGTTATACTTTCTGGCAAAAGCCCTTGAAAAGCTCATGTACTGGCAATGGAATTCTTTTTTAGAAGAAAATCGTATGATATCCTTGGCAGTCGGGCTTTCGCTCCCTCCACAGTTGCGAAACTGCTTTATTATGCGTTACCTCCGATTTGCGTGCGGCACTTGACAACGATGAGTTTGCAATAATGATATTGCTGGACTTTTCCAAGGCCTTCGATAGCGTAAACCATTTTAAGCTTGTATCTAAACTAAAAAATATTTTCAATTTTTCTAGTTCAGCCTGTAGGCTTGTGATGAGCTTTCTGTCAAATCGAAAGCAACGAGTAAAAGTGAATGGTGAGTTTTCTGGTATATTATCACTGCGTCGAGGTGTTCCACAAGGTTCTATTCTTGGACCACTTCTGTCCTCTCTATTTATAAATGATCTGCCAGAGAAAGTCCAATTCGCTAAGGTACACTTGTATGCGGATGACGTGCAGATTTACCATAGTAGCTCTATCGGCCTTATGCAGAACTGTTTGGGGTGCATTAACGAGGATCTAGTAAACCTATCTGAGTGGGCTCGTGATAATGATATAAGGCTAAACCCTGCGAAATGCTCTGCAATCGCAATACACAACCCAGGCTTTGACACCGAGCAGCTACCTCCAGTTTGTATCGACTCTGTTACCCTTCCGTATGTAGATAAGGTTAACAGCCTTGGAGTTATGATAAATGCCAATTTGAAATGCACAGATTATATCAGCGCACAATTGCGGAAAATTTATTCTGGGCTTCGGATGTTGTGGTTGTGTGCTGCCACTCCGCACTCATGAAAGACTTGTCAAGGTTCTCCTCTTGCCTCACTTCTGCTGTGGAAACTTTGTTTACCCTAAATTAGATACTACAAGTAAACGTAGAATGGATGTAGCCTGGTTTATCCATAGACTGTTATAATCACATCATGCTCTTGGTCGGCGCGTTCGTTCGGTTGGCTGCGTTTTCTCTGTTACAGGGATTACTGTGTTTTTTCTCTTTTTGGTTGTTTACATATGGTGTTTTTTGTTTGTGATAATCTATGTATATTTTGTCCTATTCTAGGGTTAGTTTGTTATTTAGTTTCTAGGCTAGGTTAGCTTTGTTATTCTACTTGTAATTTTAATTGTTGTTTTATTTCTTAACTACTATTTATTATAAAAATTTGGTTACAAGGGGGAAGATGTTTTTTTATACATGTTTTTGCGTTCTGCTCTTATGCCTATCTTATTTATTTATGTATTTTTCCACTGCAAGATGTGGTAAGGGCGTCTTTTCCGTCCTTTTCTTTGTCTATTATAGACTCTTTATATTATTTTTTTATTTCTAAGCTTTTCAAATACTGCTTAGTTATAATATCTCCCCTTATAGTTTTCTTATTATCTATTTCTTGTCACTTATTTGTTTCAGTTTGTAGAAACCGTTTATATTCTTTCTGTGTTATGTAGTAATGTTAGCGTCTGTGACTGCAACAGTGGTGACCTTTTGAAGTGGTGATTTTATACCACTTGCACCGACCTTGTAGGTGGTAGGGTGCGGCTTCTTTTTAGAGAGGTAGGTGGGATTATTTCGCTTTGTTCGATTTGCTCCCCCGCCTCTGGGGTTTTCTCAGATTTGCGCGAACGGTCATTTTTAATAAATGGGACTAGCCATTTGGCGACCAGGTACAGTACTATACATGTGATGACAACACCAGTTAAGGATACTGATGTTGCAGCTAGTACATGTGTAGGGTGGTGACTGATATGAGGAACTATTTTTTCTAATTTTTCGTCCAGTCTTTTAATGACTGAGTACCTTCTAGGATGATGCTGTTAGTGTCATATCCTGAGTATAGTTCTGTTTGTATTTTGTAAGACTATACTTTTTGTTTGGTTTTATTGAGGTATTTATCTACCATTTGCTCTAATGGAGCTATTTCCGGAAAGTAGTTGGGTTGTTTGTGACTCAATGGCTGGATATTCTCTGCCTCATAGTGTAGGGTTTGGGATCCTACTTGTAATTGGCAGGGATGATTGATAGTGATTATTCGTTGACCTTCAATCTTTGAGGTTAACAATTGTTTGGTACACTGGAGGTGTACAATTGTTGGTTCTATCAACGAGAATATCCAGGGTTGACTTAGTTTGATAAGTAGGTCTTTGGGAGGTATTTGTGCTCTGAATTGACACTGAGGCTCTTCCTTTAATGGATTAAAGAGCAGCTTCACTACGCATTCTTTGGACAGAGTTGCCTTTGTTACGGGAATGCCTAGCTTAGCGGTGTAAGTGTCCTCTTTGGAATATTGTGTGATCTTTTTGAAGATTTTAAGATCTTGTGTTTTTAATAATAATATGTCTTGTGTCTGTACCTGGTGCGCTACGTGCGAGTACTGTATTTCGGGGACCAACGATTGCTTGTTATTAATGTGTATGGGGAAACTGTGTATTCGATACACTTCATTTGTGGTAGATTGAAAATCGGAAGTTGTATTCGAATGACTAATTTGTCTTGGACTAGACGAGCCTTTGTATCTGCTGTCTGGTATAATAGCGACAGGCAGTTTTG
Organism: Dioctria linearis; assembly: GCA_963930735.1. Taxonomy (NCBI): domain Eukaryota; kingdom Metazoa; phylum Arthropoda; class Insecta; order Diptera; family Asilidae; genus Dioctria; species Dioctria linearis. The sequence goes on along the minus strand of OZ005743.1, from coordinate 83,413,529 downwards.
TGCATATAGGCAAGTAGCGAGGGACTTGTGGTACATCTCTAATAGACAACACTAGCGAATGCGATTGATGACTTTTACTGGCGATTATTACGTCGAGTAAGGCTTGTTGCCTGTACTCAATCTCAACAATTTGTAAGATCAGGCTTGAAATTAATTCCTACCTCAATTATCTCATCAGTAAATCATCTGTTATATTTTGCATTTTATTTAACTGGAGATTTATTTGACGTTATCTTTCCTGAAGGGATGTCAACGGCTTCTGGATTTTCTGTAGTGTAGTTTTGACTACACTGATCTGTTGTCTTTCCAGGTCGGCTAGTGCTTTGGTATTTGTTTCGAGGTCCTCGAGTCGACTGTATACCTCCTGTTTATTAGTGCTGTCCATGGTCCCGAATAGGTAGTGCATTGCATTTCCTATTCCATCGAAGATAGATCTTCTTGATCTTGATTTTGGGACCACTTCTCGAATGACACTTGTTCTTCTCTTGATATTTTCCAAGAGTGTATGAACATGTTTTTGTTGAACCAGGCATAGCTCATCCGTTTGAGAGCAGTTTAAGCATAATCTATACACTAGGTGCTCCTCCTGTTCTACCATAAGCGTCTGATTTTCCAGTTCCAGTAGATTTATCTCCGTTAGTATATTCCATGTACTGTGATATACTTGTAATACTCCTAAATCCTCATACAGTATTCCTGTATTGCTCAGGGGCTTATTGTGTAGGGTTCCGTTTGTATTCGTCCCATTGCCAGATGGAAACAGCATATTAACACCAATATGTGCTCCATGTTCTGTAGAAAATGAAGGATAGGCTTCGTTAGTCAATTAGTCGTACTAGATGATCTTGTGTGTAAAACTAGAAGATCTTAATTTAATGGTGGAGTTTAGTTTGGACTTAACTTATTTGCTAAAGATATATGTACCAGTATACTACTCATAATAGGGCTTCAAACGGTTGTTGTGTACGACAACCTGCCGCTTGCCTATTTTTATGGCAGTATTTGTTGGACTGGCTACATTGATTACCAGATATGGGCCAACCCAGATTTGCGACAGTTTGTGTTTTCGGCTTTCACTTTTGAGGAGGACTTTGTCTCCTAGGTGGAAAGTGAGAGGCCTGACTGTTTTGTCGTAATATGTCTTTGAGCGTTGTTTGCTGGCTAAGAGATTTTTGCGAGCCGTGCCATACGATTTTTGTAATCTGTATTTTAGCATATGGTAATATATTTCGTGATTGTAAACGGGTTCAGAATCCCGTTTTAAATTAAATGGAACATCCGCTGTGAAGCCGTAAAGGCAATCCATCGGGGTTAATTTAGTACTCTCGCGTACACTGTTATTGTACACGAATGCAGCTGTTCGCAAGAATTGATCCCATGTTTTGGGATTTTCGTCTACGATAGTGCGCAGATATTGGATTAGAGGTCTATGGGCATGCTCTAGTGCTCCATTGGGCCGTGGATGGTATGCGGAAGTCTGTAATTTCTTTACCTTTAGCAGTTAGCAGAACTTCTTGAATAGCTCACTCAGGAAATTGGTTCCCTGATCGGTGACTATTCTCAATGGAATGCGATAACGCGTGACAATCTCATCGAAGAAGATTTGCGCCACAGTTACTGCTTCTCCATTTGGTATGGCATACCAATCGACAAATTTGGTAAGGTTATCTTGAAAAGTTAAGATATATTTATTACCTGATATGGTCTCTTCTAGTGGACCTACTATATCAAGGTAAACCTTGTCGAAAGGTTGTTCTGCGATGTCCGTTATTACCATGGGCATCTTGAATTGTGGAGATGCTTTCATTGTTTGGCACTTAGGGCATTTTTTGATGTACTTTTTTATATCGCTAAGCATGTGTCTCCACCAATACTTGCGTCTAATTCTTTATAAGTCCTAATGACACCCTGATGGACGCCGAAAGGAGAGTCGTGGTAATCCTTTAGGATTGTTTGAACTTCCTTGGGGCTCGTGATTATCTCAGGTGCCTTGACTGGACTTATATCTTCTTCAAGCGTAGCACGGGGTTGTATTTCCGCCTCTGGGGGTTCATTTTCCTTATCTTCCGCTGCCGTTGGCTTTGTTTCAGCGCTGGAGCTAGTATTGGCCTCCTGGGCTCTCTGTTGTTGAGCTCTGGTCACGGCGAAGCAATGAGCGGGTTTCTTTGTTTTCTTTTTATTTTGGAAATTATTTTCCTCTACATCAGAGTCCATAATGTGGTGGACTTGGGCTTGTACCGTTAAGGTGTTGCCTGTATAGTCCTCGTTTAACACTTGTGGAATACGGCTTAATGCATCCGCATTGATATTATACTTCCCTGTAGTCGATGGTATAATCGAATTCTGATAATTTATGGTGAAATCTCACCAAACGGGAAGTCGGGTCTTTAACATTAAAGACGCTTGTGGTCAGTATAGACCGTGAATTTCCTGCCTTGAAGGTAGCATCGGAAATTCCTAGTGGCCCAGACTATAGCCAATAACTCCTTTTCAATAGTGGAGTAATTTCTCTCGGCTTTGTTCAGCGTTCGGCTTGCATAGGCGATTGGCTGGTCCTTTCCCACTTCTCCTTGGGAAAGCACAGCGCCTAATGCTTCGTTGCTGGCGTCCGTTGTAAGGTTGAATCGTTTAGAAAACTCTGGATAGATTAAAAGTGGTGGTGAAATTAGAGCATTTTTAATGCTTTGAGATGCGTCTTGGCATTTCTCGGTCCAAGTGAATTTTACGTCCTTGCGGAGTAAATTCGTAATTGGGCGAACAATTTTTGAGAAATCCGGAATGAACTTCCTATGGTAATTGGCAAGTCCTAAAAAGGACTGAACTTGCCTAACTGTTCTAGGGACAGGAAATGTTTGGACGCAGACCGTTTTGCTGGAGTCTGGTACCGTACATAACATTGCACAGATGTAGTATTATAATGTACATACCTACATATGTCATGCTTGCTTCATGAGGAATTACAATTCCTAGCAGTAAAGAAATGTAAACAGGTAGATACATATATACCTACATCATTTCCACTGCAAGCAGAATTGTAATTCCTATCAATGCATGTGCAAACATACCTACATGCTAAAAGCCATTCAAAACTGACCTACGTCAATTGCTTAATCAGTTGAAGAAACAATTGAAGGTAAATCAAGTAGCATAATACCCCTGCGCGCAAGAGTTCCCACGTTGCAAAATGATAACCTTGCACCAGCGGTACAACATGAATGGTTCATATTGATGATGTCATAATAACAAGCGGGAACCGCTTTATGATAACTGACATTCATGTGTGTATATATGTAGCAATGGCAAAGCGAAAAGAACTTTGCGGAAAATGATGTTTAAATGCGGAAATTGATGTACATATGTATATACATGAAGCAGCGAGTGCCATAAGGAAATAGAAATTAAGAAATGTAACCAATGGTACTTAAAGAAAAGTAAGTGAACAATTCTGTATAAATATACTTGTATTTTTAGAATAAAGCGAGTCGAAAGTCGTGTCTTAAGAGATGAAGAGTCTACAGAAGTCAAGTGCTTTTATTAATAAAGGGAGCCAAGGTTACTCAAGCTACTCCATTATACAAACAAAGGGAGCCAAGCTTATTCAAGCTACTCCACTAGACGTACAAAGGGAGGTAAGCTTACTCAAGCTACTCCATTATATAAACAAAGGCAGCCAAACTTGCTCAAGCTACTCCACTAGACGTACAAAAGGGAGCTAAGCTTATTCAAGCTACTCCAAGACAGACTACTGTGAAAATCTATACAAACCAATCAACGACTGAAGACGTCCCCAGGATCATTCTTATGAGACACTCTAGGAGTAACTCATTTGGTACATATATGAGAATACACCCAACAACGTGCTGTAAGATAGCCGTATTTTCCGAAAAGCTTGCGTTTCTTTTCTCATTTTGTATAGCTGTGTACTTACTATCCGGTTGACTTACATTACTAGATGGCAGGGAATGGGCTTCCTGCAATTTTAGTGGTGGAGTACCATGTTTTACAGGTGAGGTGAGAAAAGAAAGAGACGTAAGTGAACAACTTCCAGGCGAAAAAAAAGAAATTTAAAATCAGGAATTTGCGGACCATCGCGAAGTGCATCGAGTTTTGATTTGTTGCCAGCTCTAGCCAGAGCAGATTGCGAAATCTTGTTTAAGGTATTGTTCCTCGTGATAACTAAGTATCGTGCGAAACACAGGGAATAATTGCCGATACTCGGTGATCACCTCCTAACGTGCTGGTGGCCCCACAGAAGACCCGATAGACTTCCAAGCCGCTCAATTGTCGCCAGTCGCATGATTGCACATTGCAGTCCCTAGGGACCGAGAAATTTCAAATCACGCCTGACTTTGTAGTCAGTGCTAGCACAAGCCATTGAAAGTCTACTCAGCGTTTCCTGGTTCATCCGATTCAGAAGGACACAGAAAGGAGGTCCGCCGTATTAAGAGTGATGGTATATGTAGTCTATTTTAATTTAAAAATTAGATTTTCATACCCCTTAGATTCATACCCGTCATTAAATTTTAGCACTTAACCTCAATGCTTAATGTAGTCAACCGTTGTCAGTTGAAGAAGAGATTTGCACCGTTCGTAGTGGACACAAAATGAGATATTGGTTAAACAAGAGGGATCCAGAACCCAATAAGGGAAGTTTTAAGGAAAAGCCGTCTCTTAAGCCTACAGCATAGCACCCCCACTAGACACCCGTCTGGTTGTGTAAGTCTCTATGGACGGGACGGAAGATAAGTAAAGGACTCTAAATCAGTAATTAATCAAGCAAAATCTTCAGTGTTATTCAGCCAGCATAGCTTTTCAGCTTTAAAAGAAGGCGCTGCTACCTCAGAGGAACGCCTGCGAAGGATCCACAGCATCACGTAAATCGAAGTTTTTTATGTTTGTTATACTGTTTTTGCTCACATACTTTAGGATTGTTCGAATAGACTAAAAATTTGTATCATTTAAATAGAACTGACCATATTAAAATTAATAAACAATCCTCGTAGTAGTGGTAGTAGTGGATCGAACTAATCAGTTTTCATCAGTAACAAATAACAGAAGACTCATAGAAATTATCAAATTAATTTTAGCATTTTGATTTGACTCTAATCATCCTTTACAAATTGCATATGAAAGGAAACATATTGAATTTTTTTTTACAAGTTTTTGGCATTACTGGTTCAGAATCGAATAGTCAAACTTAATAGATATACGCGAATGAAACACTTAGTGAATTAGTCCACAAGATTTTAATACCATAGAACTACATGTTAACCATCGATTAGTTACATAAAAAGAAAAAAAGGAATTTATTGAAATTATTGAATAAACTCTTAGTTACTAAATTAGAATCTGATCAACATTCATAGCTACTTAAGAAAAATTATATTTAATACAGAGAATAGAGAAAAATATTGCGACGTTATTAAATCGGCATCCATTCACAGCAATGTCGTGAATTACATAATATTGTGTAATATGTTTAGGATATTCAAGAATGGTTCCATTTCCTGTGTTGGGTTGCAAATGAAGGTAATCCTTCAATTTATCGCTCGAATGGTGCAGGAGTTTTCTCCAACAGTTAATTAGAGTCATTGTCATTTTAACATTTGCAAGTTGTGAATTCCTTTTTATTTTTCCACTTAAAAGAAAGACTGTAATATGGGCCGGGTGAAATCATTTAATAGAATAAAATATCATTATAACGTAATGACGTTCTAGAGCTTATTCTTTCTCCTTCGCTCTCCTGGAGCCCTCTTGATGTAGGGGTTGAAAAGGTCCGCTCCTCTACTGTTTCAGAATTCAGGTCAACATGACTGCTGCCCTCAGTGTCGTTGGGTGGATATGGTAAGGGTAAGTGGTGTAATGGTCCCTTCAGGACCAAGTGTGTGCTTCTTTTGGTTTTTGCCTGAAGGCACGAAATTTCTTTTTGTATATGGCTGGTGGCACAGCGGCAGGTTTTCGTGGAACCTCCCCACACTCTCCGCCAATAGTCGAGGCGAGCTAGCGTGCCGCCCTGCAGTCAACGCTGTCCACTGAGTGATCTGTCAGCTCATGCTGGTAGCCTGGACTTCACGTCCAAACCAATCACTCTGACATAGATTCATAACATGATGCTACCTTTGAACTAAATGTTAAAAAAAAAACCCTCGCGTGGATACTACTATATAGAGCCATACAAATCGTAAGCCTTCCAAGAAGTCAAACAAGTCTTAAAATAATCAAGGTCGACAAAAACTCTGCCAAACGGACAAAGTTTCCCGATGAATGTACAATATTAACTAAATCGTCCAAGCCGTACTGACAATTGACGCTTAAAGCCAAAATCATAAAATAGCTTTTTGGCGGTGTATAAAATTTCAAGACCAAAGAAACTGTTAATCTACAATATCGAAATCTAATCCTTAGCGAAACGCAACTATTGTAAAGACGAAAATCAATAAAAATAAAAATTGCTTTCTCCCTCCCTCTGCAAGAAATAACTCTCGAAATGAAAGTCTCACAATTCCACTCTCTCAGGTCAAAAGTTGAAGATAAGTACAAATAAGTAGTGTGGATGTGTGCGTTAAAAATGTAAGCTCTCAACGAAATCTCGAAGTCAGGCTGGAAATGTTAAAGGCTGCGAGAATGTTGCTAGAGATTCTTCAGCCATGGAGTTAGCAGTATACCAGCTCCTGATTGCTGCAGGTCTCCAGCATCACTTTCATCCTCTAACAAATCCTTGCTTCCTCCTCGGTTGATCGCGATGTCTAGCTAACCTTCGGGCAAAGCCATGAATCTGATCAAATGGTTAACTAAAAGCTAAGAAGCCAATTGACCAAAAAAGACATGCCTCCGTGCGAACACAAACGAAAATGTTTCGTGAGGCCATCTGCCATTTCCATGGCTGATGGCCAGCGGGAAAGATCAAGATTCAAAAATTCAAAAACTAACAAAAATCCAGACTTTAGACTTGACCAAAGTCAACACCAAAGTCGAACTTCAGATCAGACAACAACACAAAGCTTTAAGTTACCAAAACCAAAAACTTTAAGCTTGCAAAATACAAAACTGGCGGAAACTTTAATTTTAATCGAAAACTTCAATAAAACTTTACTCAGCTCAGTCAGATCCAACTCTGCATGTAACTTCCACTGGATATGAGTCTTTAGGTCAATCAACTAGCAAATACCGGGTGATCGTCTCACTCAAGTTCCAGTTCCCAGTAAAAGCCACAATTAGACCACCGAAGGCTAACTGAGGTGGCCCCACGCTGGACGCCATTATGTTATGGGAGTGCTGTCGAGTGAGTACTACTGGACGTGAAGTCCATTCTGTCAGCATGAGCTGACAGCTCACCCTCGTGACCCGCGATAGCACAGGGCGGCACGCCAGCACCTTGACTAGTGCGGGAGAGTTATAGGGGGGTTGACCAAAAACTGCTGCCGGTCACGAACCATACTAAAAAAAAAAAATCATAGTGCCTATACAAAACAACGAGGCACCACATCCGGTCCAGAAGGGACTTTCACACCACCTACCTTGACTTATCATGAAGGCGCTGATGTCCTGCCTTCTTGCTGCTGTGCCCCTTCCACCCTATGACACTGAGGGCAGTAAATTATTTCAGTGTCTGTGTTGATGACCTGAAAGAAACTAAGTAGCGGACCTTTTCAACCTTTCATCAAGAGTACTCCAGGAGAGTGAAGGGGAAAAGAAAGGCCTTTAGCACATCATTACGTTATAAAAGCACTTTACTCATTTCCTTGATCAAAAATTTCGACATAAAAATTTTCTAATTCATCTTTCATTTCCTAGTACGCTGCATAATAGTGCACTTAACTCCTAAATCCAATACTTTCGAAAAAAAACGTGCTTATCTATTCAAGTGGCCATGTACACTCATTATGAGCTATAGCAGTTCCAATTCAAAATTTGGTATTCTATTCTACTTTTAGTCTAGTGTGGTAACCCTCCTATAACACGGTAGATACGTTCCTAGAAAGTCCCGTGTTGTGCGAGACCGTGTTATATGAGACTAGAAGTCAGTACCACTGACTTACAACATAGACTGAGTGATTTACTATTTAATGTGGTACACATTTTGTGTTTCTGTATATCAGGGTTTGGCCACCATTTAAAATGTTTACTACATAAAAAAAAAGAAAGGGGGTCGGCGGACCAGTGATAAGACTTTGCTACTATAGTAGCAAAATTGCTACCATTTAAGCATGTTTGCTACCTTGCTACTTTAAATCTAAATTTGCTTCATTTTCGCTTTTTCTCATTAATCATAACAAAACGAAAATTTTTTTAAATCTACTGTGAATGTTGATGTTTCATATTTTCTGTGATTTTTTATTCATTTACAGAAAAATACTACTACGAGGTAAGGAAAGTAATTGTGGAAAAGAACGCGCGGATTCTAATTGCGTACGTTACGTACGTTGCATGCGTTTGAATCTTGTTTGCGTGAACGGCGCCGAAGCCGATGCCTGTGTCAGCAAGTTGGCGTGGCGCTAGCGTGTTTACTTCAGCCATTGAGGAATTGTGTTTTGTATTCTGGTGATTATTTTGAATATTTCACTTCAAATGCATTTGGAATTTGCAGTACGTTTTGCTTTGTTTGATCATTGTAATTGTCAATGTCATTGCTTGCTGAGCTAATGCTGATTGCTGTGTTTGATAATTGGTATATCTAATTACGCATTTATGTTGTGAATTTGTGGTTATTATACCCTAGATGAAATCTATAGTGTATATTATGTTTCTTATTCCGTTTGTAACGCACAGAAATAATGATAGTAGAGCAACATGGATTGGACACCCACGCATAATTTTAAAAGTGACTCTTCCAAAGAAGTTTCTAATAGTGTCATCCTTCGGTACTCCCCATTCAGCTAACAGAGCTGTCTTTACATACTCCCATGAAGGCGTGGAGCTCTGCCTCAGGAGAGACCAGTACCAGTCCATCGCTGGACCAGAAAGTAAAGTGGTCATGTGCCGTACTAGCAGATCAAAATCTCCGTCTAAGGCCAAGTAAGTTAGTGCTTCCACTCTGAACATGAACTCGTCGACAGTAAGTCGAGAGCTATCGCCACTATATGGGATATTCCATCTCCAGAGGGGACTGCCAGACCGTCGTTGTCCTAAGCTCGGCGGGATACGATGAGATGGAGCTGGTGGAGGCTGGATAAGAGAAACTCTTGCGGTGGTCTCGGTTCACCCACAGAAGGAGGTGGCCGTGAAAATTCAACTGGTGGCATTGCAGCTGAGATTTGCTGCCTGACGCTAGTTGCTAGTTCAGCTCGCAAGGTATTTAGGCTCTGCTCGAGGCCTTGGCGAACTAAATCCTGCAGCTGTATGCGCAGACCTGCCAGCAATGCTTCGGTCGCTGCTGAGCTCTGACCCTAAGCGTTAGGTAGCGAGCTGTTCACTCGGGAACTCGGGTGTGAAAAGGTCATGAAGTGCAAGTTTGGTCTCCCTGGGGAAAAGGATTCGCGGTTTACTTGCTGATTCGTTGGTGGTAGCAAATCGAACACGGGTACTGCCGTTCGAGGATCCTGACTAACAGGCCTCGTAAAAGCCTTTTTCGGAACAGCACCTGTATACTCAGTAAAATTCATACGGAGTGAGATGGAATTTACAGTTCGGGCAGTTTGACTGCTGTTCAATCCACGTTTTCAGACATGCTTTGTGAAACACATGTCCACAGCCCGTCTTCACTGGCTTCCTCTTGCCTGACCAGTCTCCCTCCTGGCAGATGGAGCACTTCTCAGGCACCTGTATCGGCGCATCAGTTGCTGGCGGTGGTGTTCGCACTGTAGCCATTGTATAGCTTCAAGCGCTTAACACTCGTGAAAAGCTTATGTGGTCCGGGCAAGGAAAAGGCAGGTGCTGTCCAAGCTGGACTCGAGACAACTGAAGTGTCAATTTAAAAAAATGTACCAAAAGTGCGGAAGGAATGCCAAGAAAATTAAAAAAACAGCAAAGTTTCGGAGAAGATAGCAAAATCTTCAAAAATCGAGGTAACCGAAATGAATTTGAAACTTGAAAAAATTTACCAACAGGTCAGAAAGGATGACAAGATTTTCGAAGAAATTTTACTAAAAGTTCAGAAAAATTCTTATCATAATTACTAAAGTGCTAAGTATTCGAGAAGATAGCGGAATGTCAACACGGGCAGTACTCTCAACTCAGAATTCAATACTTGTACTACCGCAATCGTACATTCCAAAGATATAAATGCTAATTCTTATAAGAAAAACTACCAAAAAATCAGCTCAAGCGTAAAAAAAAATCAACAAAAGATAGTCATACAGTTTCTCCCTCACTCTCCAAGAACTAACTCCCAAAGTAAAAGTCTACCAAGTCCACTCTCTCTAATCAGGTCAGGATAGGATGATATAATTAAGTGACGTGAATGTGTGCATGGAGAAAAATTTGCGTTCTCACAGATATCTGGGAAAAGTAGGGTTGGAGATGTCAAAGACTGAAAATGTTACTAGAGATTCTTCAGGCAGTTAGCAGTATGCCAGCTCCTGATTACTGAAGGTCTCCAGCATCACTTTCATCCTCTGAAAACTCTTTCATTCCTCTTCACCTGATCGTTAAATCTAAATACGTAATAAATGCTCAACAAAAACCCCATTATCGTGTTGGAGAAGTTCCGTGTTAAATGAGGGTTGCAACATTTTTTTTTCATGTTAGACTGGAACCGTGTTGCGGAATACCATGTTATAGGAGGGCTACCTGTACTACACAGCCAGAAGGAATGAATGGTCGAAGATTATCGGATTATTCCTCGGAGAGGACTGTCAATAATTCACAAAAGTTCAAATTAAATCAAACTCTAAACTAGGGATTACTCTTTGAAAAACTCTTATACAAAAGCTTCTAGTATTTTCTCACAACTGAACATAATCATACCGCTACCCTACAGACTGTCCACGACACTCTGTTCGAACCGTGAAGAATTTTGATTCAGGGTTGTACGTTAGGTCTAGGATGAAATTGCTGCTTATTTCCTCTGACACAATACTTGGCTTGCAGAAAAATCTCTCTAATCTAGTATTAAATTCCGGTGCTTGGAACCTTGAAGATCAAACAGTTCTTTAGGTTTATAAAAAAAATCAATTCATATATTAAAAGTAAGTTTAAATCTTGGCTCTCTGACCTACTGTAAAAGAACGTACGGCCTGGTCGATCAAGTTTCAAGAGGGTAAAAATGCCGCAAAATGTCCGAGCCGTAGCGATAAATATAATATATTCGAACAAAAATAGCGTAGTATGGAGACTTATTGAACCATGACAACCAAACGAATTTGACTACCTACCAACGGGTGAAGTAATGTAGACATTCATAGATGTTTATAAATTTTGACAAAAAAAAACCTTAACACCAATAGTAATATAACGCACACAAAATCTGACTTACACCATATCCAATCCCTCGAAGGAGCTCTCTAGAGGTGGTTGCATGGCATTGATGTTACTCCTTGATTCTTGCCAAAGATGTAAGTCCTAAGTTATTATTATATTTTAATTTCAGTTTAAGGTATGGAGTCTCTCCCTTTTCTGCGATCTATACGATATTAAAATAACCCTCTTGGCGCTTGATTGGTTACTACTATTGTTGGGACTATCGATTCTGTCCAAAGCTAATATTTCAAATTGCGTTGCACAAAAAGAAGCAGTTCAACTTGCTCCTGTCACAGCTGAGGTACTAACCACGAGCTTCTTTGAATCTGAATCCCAAAATCCTTCATGATTTCAGCAAGTCGAATATGGTATGTGGACCTATCTACACGTGAAAACAATCTTTTCGTTTTAACTGTCTTAACTAAATCGAATCTAGACTAATCTACTTTGTGACCTTACGTTCTATAAATTAACAACTTTTCTAGCTCAAACTATCTGTCGCCTTGATCCCATTAAATGCCACTATGTATGAAAGGGAATCTTCCCCACATCTCCTTGACCATACAGCATGTGTACGAAAGCTGGCCGCTTCACGCCAGGTAAGCTGTGTACTGCTTTTGTTGTATACTGTGATTGTTTTTCCTTTTATTTTTATAATTAATTGACCTTCTTGTGTGCTTATTGTTAACCACATTTGTTATTTGTACTGAGATGCTGCCGTCCTATCGCTACAAATTACTCTTATTCCTTCTGAATAATAAAGGGCTCTTGTTCAAGCGGATTTACTTGTGTGCTGTATATGGTAGGGTATACACGTTGCACTGTCCTTCACCTTTTGTGACTATTCCTTCATGAGAAACATTCGGGAGGAGGAAAAATTAAGAAATGCCAAGTTTGGAAGTGCAGCATTGGCAGAATACTAATACCACTGCAAGCAAAATTGGTTAGGCCATTTTGTTATGGAACTATGTTGAGTGATTGGCTTCGACGTGAAGTCCAGACTGTCAGCATGAACTGACAGATCACTTCGGCGGACAGCGTTGACTGCAGGGCGGCACGCTAGCTCGCCCGGGCTATTGGCGGAGAGTGTGGGGAGGATCCACGAAAAGCCTGCCGCTGCCGCCTGCCATATACAAAAAAATTGCGTGCCTACAAACTAAAACGCCGGCACACATTCGGTCCTGAAGGGACCCTTACGTCACTTACCTACATCCACATCGAAGGCGCAGATGGTATGCATTCATTGCACGCTCCAACCACCCATCTCAGAGTCAGATGGCAATTATGGGCAATTATTTTCAGAATCCCTGGTAGACCTGTAAAGAGAGAGAGACTAGCGGACCTAGACGACCTTCATGGGAGAGGGCTCCAGGAAAGTGAAAGGAGAAATGAAAAGTATTCAGTGATCCATATTTACGTTATAATCGTTCCTTTAATTTCTACGTTTTTGAAAAGTTTGACAATTTTTGTAATTTTTCTGCTAAATACACTTCGGGTGATAAAATAAAATCCAGATTTCTGAAACTAAAAAACTACTGTTGTGTAATGTAGCGGAAATTGAACACTACAGCTATATTACTGCATTTTGGGTAGGTTAGTGTAGCGGTATGTTAAAATGACAAGATATGTGAGCTTGTGTTTACTGTTACTTTATTGAGCAAAAATTCCTTATTCTACGTTAATCTGAATTCTATTTTAATTTTTTCACTTCAAATGTACTTAATTAATTTAATTAATTATCTGTAGGCATGTATTCTTGAGGTGTCGTAACATGACACATGCTCAATTTTATACCTCCGATTTTCACCAATTTCACTTATATTTGAAAATTCACTGTCTATTATTATTAGTTCTTCTTAATATAATTCACATCACTCTTAATATTAATTAATTCTACTTTGTTTTTTCACATGAAACGTCTAATATGCTTAGCTTGCATGAGTTAAACGCTATGTGAAAAAACCTAAAACTAAAATGTCTGCCACCAAATATATTTTTAACAAAAAATGTATAAAAAAATACTTAGCCTAGAATTTCACCAAAACCTGCAACACCACAGAAATTAAATTGCTGCTACAATCTTTACTTAGCATGTAAATACTGTACCTTGCTTGGCACGTTGATTTATGCTAGAAAGATTTTGAAGTTATTTTCACTAATGAATAATTTTCCACTTTGAAGAACACTAGATCTATGCGAGGTTGCATTTACGATCGCTGTCAAACTAATGAGAGTTTAGTTAGGGAGCACCTCCTTTTTATAATGTCCGAGCCGCCATTTTCGGACAAGTTCCACATGAAAAAATGCAAATTTCATATATTTTTTGCACATTATAAATCCATGCTGTAATGTCAAAATTTTCTAAATTATGTGAATTAATTTATTTTTAATTATCCATAATTTTTCCTAATTGATTTATTGAAATATTTCAATTTTTCTAAAATTTATCAATATGGCCGCTCCCTATCATACTATGATGATTTCCGGTGTGGAACATAAATTCTCTCACGAATTTTCTTCTGTCTCGTTTCCACATCGTTCTCTTTCCCACTCATTATGGGAATTAAAATTACTTTTTTTTATAAATATTTTATTACCTGGGCAATTTTGCGTTTTCTAACTATTGCCAACAGGTAGAGCGCGGCCAACTTCGTAAAATTGATTATTTACGTAGTCGTAGTGACAGTTCGGTTCGCGGATTTTCAATAGTGAAGTGTCGTGTTATTTGAATGGATTTCTCCTCAACAAATGGATTAATTATTAAGGTAAGTTGATTTATATATTCTATAAGTGTTATTTAGTGATTTGCCTGTGCATAATTTGCAAGAATCATGCAAATTATGCGAAAATTTTATGTTGAAAAAATTGTTAGTGAAATGTCAACAATGGCAACAATTGTTGAATTTCACTAATAATAATGTATATGGATTCTGCAAATTTATGTATTTTGCACATTTAAGCATAAATGCATGGTTTGCAAATGTTTATTGTGCAGAAAACATGAACTTCGCTAAGAAATCCCAATGTTTATGTTTGCATGTAGTGTTGTTGTTGTACTGCCAAGAAATTTGTTTCTTGGCAGTTTGCATGTACCTATATATTTGTTTGTAATTTTTTTATATCTTTGCTGGCGTTAATTATATTGAACTACTTTATATGTTTTTTCTTATTTCAGATGCTGCATAGATGTATAGGAGGCATTTGCTGACTGGAAGAGGAATTCAGGAAATAGGGAAGTAGCAATTATTGTATATATTGTATTTTAATATTTTTTATTTATTTTCAGCTGTGTTCAACACTACCTTAATGACTACCAGTATGAATTGCAACTGCTTTGTTCGCAATGGGATATATAAATTTTTTCTTTGATTTCCTTCTATTTTCATTGGACTGATTTTCATGTGGTGACGACGATTTTCTTAAATTATGTAAAGAGAGGGAAATGTCTACATTGACTATAGCTTAAAACGAGCTTATAGGAAACTGAAATGTTGCTTTCCTTTTCATGTAACTTTTCTAAATAAATTAAATTTGTTTGTTTTTATGTTAACCTACTTGTGTTTGAAAAATGTTAGTATTCAAGCTTATACCTGCCCTCTTCTTTACACACAGTCCTAGTTTTTCTGCACAAATCTTATGTCACCACACTATGCAGACATTATCAATCAAGATCGAAAACTTTCTGTTGTAAAATCAGTTGTGTACTTTTGTACCTTTTTGGTACCAGTGCAAAATTGAATAGTAAATTTATGCAAGTTAATATATCCTGCCTGCATGGCACAGTTACAATTGTAAAAATTAACTTTTTTTAACCTGAATACCAAAAATTATTTGTAACCTAAGGCTAATTTTCAAATAACTATCTTATAAATTAATTAATAAATTTGATTCTTTGATAAAATTTGATAAAATCTAGAGGAACTATAACCCACAACCTTCTTTTACTTGTTTAAGTTATTGATTGTGTTTTTCATCTATTTACTTATTTCATTGATAGTGAAATTAATTTCAACTCTTATCCTTTTTGATAATTAGTATATAGGAGTTTCTACATTATTTATGTACATACCAAACACAATCTGCAATACAATTGACTGGAAGAGTTTAATTTGTGTACGGCACCATGTTGCGTATCTTTTAGATTTTCCTATACTCAAGAGTCAATGTATTGGCACGTTTCTCTGTTAATTCTCGGTAATCGCAACAAATTTGCATTTCAGAACTTAGCCGACAATGCTACTTGCCCCACGTAATGCTAAGTAACCGGCAGTTAAATCCGTTAAATTTGCTATAAAATCTCTTGATCTCTGATCAATAGGACACTCAAATTTCGGTTCAACACCGCATTCCAAACGTTTATGCCAATTTGGACCATGAGGACGGGCATATGAGCTACCATAGCGTGGGCGAGTAAATGCACCCAATTCACTGGTCCCGCTGCCACTTGGGCTGCTAGCAGATATATTACCCTTACTATCACCGCTTCCAGTTTTAAGTGGTAAATTTATTAAGGTACTACCTAAAATAAGGCTAAATGTTACCGTTTGTGAAGGTGAGTGGTGTGCAGGCAGTGGCCGCAATGATATATGTCGTGGTGGTGATTCTGGTATACCTGTTCTACCCTGACTTGCTGCTGGTAAATAAGAATCAGGTGCTGCGACAGTTGCTATCGCTGCTCCAATTCCAGCTGCATGTGCAATTGAGGATTCTCTAACAGATTTGAGCTGTTCCAGCTGATAATGATGGTGGCGGTGATGGATTTATTTGCTCCTGGTGATGAAGAGAATATTTTTTTCAAATTGATAATAGGATATGCAGGGATAAATATTATTGCGAACTTACGTAAGGGTTACATTTCCCGCCGACGCCGTTGAAAATTGTTGATCTTGTTGTCTTCACTTTGTTCGCGACCTTTCGATTTCGCGGTTTGACAAGACAGATCGATTGTCTTCTTCTTCTCCGCTGACAGGTACGAGCTTTTTTGAGCTAGGGTGTGTGCGGACGGTCGGTATGGCAGCTGGCCGGCATACGTGCTGCAGTAATTCTCCGTGTAGCATATTGCTATATGCAGTACGCTACGACCATAACAGGGCAGAGTGGTCTAGACCACCTGTGGTTCAGACAACGCTGAAAAATGGTCGACTGAGCTAGCCGGTCTTAAAAATAGGGCTCATGGCTGCGGGCGCCCAATGTGTGTCTCGACCCACGACCCAATAAGAGCATTCCTCATTACTCGTTAGATTGATAAAGAACGTATACAGGGTTGAATTCCAACAGGTATATCACCCACCATTGACGGGGCAATAGGAGGGCACCGCGATATCCTATAGTTTACCAGTGAAGCTGGCAGGATGCCTTCTTAGGACTACCAGGAATAAACGTGACAATAGATAGATGACGCTTATAGAATGGATATCACTGCCTGATGTCTTTTGCGTGATAGGCTCCTAACAGTTTCCCCTGCAGATCCTCAAACTCGTATAGGGAGTTTCCCTTTTTGCCTTTAACCCGACACTTAACAAATTTTCGTCCCAGTTTAGCACTAGTGTGCTGTTGGAAATTGCTTTGGGCAAAATTCCGTCTGAATACCTCTTGACCCACTTTGAAATTAACAGGCTTCGCCCTGAGATTATAGGCTTTTGAACCCTGTTCGAACGCATGGTGTAAGTATACCTGCACTCTCGCACGGATCGATCTCATTTTGTCTACAGCATCTACTCTCAGAGGCTCATTACGGGTCACAAGACTCCTCAAGAAGGAATAGGATCTGGCATGTTCAATCATTGCTGACCGAAAAGTGTTCGATAGGGAGAGAAACCAGTTGCTTGGTGGAAAGAGCTCCTGAGGGAACTAGCTATCTGGCTCAGCTTCTCATCCCACTTCGTATGTTCCTTCCGGATGTATGCTCTAATCCCTGACAATACAGACCTGTTTACTCGCTCTGAGGCGTTTGCTTGCGGCGAGTAAACTGCCGGTCGCAAGTGCTTCACCCCATATTTGTCCAGTAATCTGGTGAACTGAGTCGAGCATAACTGGACTCCATTGTCAGAGACTATCGTTTCCGGGACTCCGGACACATGGAACACTTCCGTTTCGATGAACTGGCACACAATGAGTGTAAGATGCCTTTCTCATAGGTTTGAGAATCGGGAACTTTGAAAAGTGGTCAAGAACTGTTAGTATGCAGACATTTCCTTTTACTATCCGAGGATATGGACCCAGAAAATCAATATACAACTTTTGCCATGGTCATTCTGTCACAGACTGGACTCTCATAGGTGGTCTCAGAATAGTATTGGGGGCCTTAGTCTCTTCACACACGTCACTGGCACCCACGTAGTTTCTGACATAAACTGTTATTCGTGGCCAGTACAAGTGTCTTCTCAGACGTTCCAGTGTTTTCCCTATACCACCATGAGAAGCTAGTGGCGGATCATGAGCTCTTGAAATAACGTCGGAGACAACCCCTCGTGGAGTCCAAAGCTTCCAAGCTTCTTCTTACTGAATCGGATCGCCTGTTCTCGGAACAGTCCGAATGTACACGAAGCCATCCCTGACGCAAAGATCTGGTAGTTTGCCAGAAGTCGTTTTAACTTTATGCCTCAGTTTCTCATACTCCAACGAGTTGAAATATGGCGAACTAAGGCCAACTTCCGGGCCAGGATCCTCGTTTGAGATCCTTTTGAGACATCAGCCATTTCATACTCGCATGATCCGTCACTATCTTAAACGGCATAAGTTCTATGAAGGGCCGGAACTTTTGTACACTTAAGATTGCAGCTAGTCATTCCTGCTCTGTGACGGTATAATTTCTTTGTGCTGAGTTCAACTTTTTCGAGACGTAGGCTATTGGCTTCTCGTGGCCATCGTCATCTAGTTGAATCAGCACCCCACCAATACCTTGTTGGCTCGCATCGCACTGTATAACGAACGGCTTGGTGAAATCTGGACTCATTAGAAACGGAGCAGAAGTAAGTTTTTGCTTCAACAAATCGAGAGACGTCTGGGCTTCAGGTGTCGACTTTAACTGACTAGGGTTCTTCAAGGTGTCAGTTATGGAGGCAGTTAAATCAGCATAGTTCGGGATGAACCATCTATACCATCCCGCCAGTAGGCGTCGGGCTTGCCGAACAGTTTTGGGTGGCGTATAGTCAACTATGGCTGAGATCTTATCTGGGTCAGTCCTAATTCCTCCTTTCCCGACTATAAAACCCAAGTATTTAGTCTCCTTAATGCAAAACTTACCCTTCTCAACGTTGGTAGGGAGGCCAGCTTTCCTCAAATAATCCGCTACACGGGATAGCAATGTGAGATGAGAGTCTAAGTCTGATGACGAAGATCGAAAGGAATGACTTTATCCATGAGGCGTCACATCGGCTGTGGAGCGTTGCATAGGCCGAACGGCATCACCGTGTACTGATAGAGAGGGTGACCAGGCACAGTAAAAGCGGTCTTCTCTGGAATCAGTGTCTAGTGGGATCTGCCAGAATGCGTCTTTCAGGTCCAGGCTTGTAATGTAGTTTGCCGGAGGAAGTCGACTCAGAAGCGCGTCTATCTGCGGTAGCGGATAGGCGTCCTTCTTCGTAACGGAGTTAACATTCCTGGCGTGAAAACAAAGCCGAACCTTCGCAGGGTTCCTTACTAGGACAACTGGAGAGCTCTAAAGACTCTGGCTCTCCTCTATCACACCCAGCATTCGCTCTAATTCAGCATCCATCAAACTCTGTACGGCTGGTGAAATCGGATAAAAGCGTTGTTTTATCGGAGGTGCGTCATTCGTCTCGATCCTGTGAGTGACCAAAGATGTCTTTCCCAGGCCTAAAGAGGCGAAAGAAGGGAAAAGCTGCTTAGTAGCTTCTAGACGCTGTTGATCCAAACTGGAAAGAACATGGCGGTCGGCGTCAGAGGTAGCAATAAGACTTGAAGTCACTTCTGTAACTATACCCGGGACATCTGGAGCTAACCCAAATAGACGCCAGAAGTCTATTCCTGGATACAGTGCTTGTGTGAGTCCAGGAACCACGTAAAAACGCACGTTTTGGGTCTTACCACGGAAAGTGATATCCAAGTCCACATGACCATGCACAGTCGTCATGACACCATTTGCTACTTGGACCTCTGTACGATACCTCTTCCATTCAACCTCTGCTCCGCAAGCTTCTCTAGAGCTCCCTGGCATAGAATACTGACAGTGGCACCACTGTCAAGTAATCCAGTCTCAGTTCTCCCCAGCAGCATTACTTCGACATATGGTCGAATGTCGTCTGACATCGACACGGAAACCTGTGCCAGTTTTTTCCTTTCCAGTCTCATCCGTCGACAGTATTCCCGCCAACGAACGGTAGATCTTTTCTTTCTTTTTCTAATATCCAGGTCAGGATACATAATGTCACCTGACGCTGCCACTGAGTAGAAGATTCGTTCTCTTACTGCATTATAATTCTGCAGATGCGTGTGATACGGCGTCAGCGGATGTAAAACAGGCTCACGCCCACTCGTCATAACAGAGCTTGGTGACCGTTTTAATACAGAAATGCCATGAGGCCAACTATCCTGCTGAGTAACCTTGTCAGCTAAAGGTGCTGTCGGTGTTATCCAGACATCGAAAATTAAAGACTCTTCCAAAGAAGTGTCTAATAGTGTCATGGGCTCCCTAGAAGTGGAAATGGGACCCTGAAGATCTGCGGCGAAATCTATCAGGTTCTCCGTCTCTATCAGTGAAGTATTCGTACAATTAAGGAGAGTACTGGTATCATCAGCGTCACTGAATGATATCAATGTACAAGTCAATGTTTCGTCGTCGGGGCCTGCTGATGGTTCGGACCCTCCTCCGGGTTCAAAACTTGAACTGGAGTGGTCATAGTAGTTGCCGTCCGAGACGCTGAGACTGGTAGAGAAAAGTTGTTGGGATTCCCGACCCGTCTCTCGATTTTCTGTGCACAGGGTCTGCAATTTGGTTTAAAGACATTCTTGCCTCCGCATCCATAACAGGACACCTGTTGTCTCTCTTGCAAACAGTACTGGTAAAAGTGACCTTCTTGATCACAATTACAGCACACTACTGCATGTCTGGATGAAATGCCTGACACGTCGCCTAAGCTGGTGCCACGGCCTGCTTCTAGTGACAAGTCTGAGTATGGAGACTGGAAGTCGTTAATCTCGTTGACTCGATGGCTCCGGTAAGGGCTCCAGCTGCAAGCCGTAGCAATTCGTATTTATGTGGCTTGTATTTGAGTGGCAGGTGATCTCAACTGGCCAATAGTATAGGTGGGGTGCAAGCATATCTTGTTCTGGATGTCTGGCAATAGATTGGATTTGACTATCTCCAAGAACTCATTATCCAACATTGGACTCTGCAGTTGGTCACGCAACTGCTCTATATTTTGGTGGTATGCTGCGAAATATTTTCCAGATTTTAGCCTGCGGGACATTAGCTGGACACGCACCTTCAGATCGTCTTTGGGAACTCCCCATTCAGCTAGGAGAGCTGTTTTAATATATTCCCAGGTTGGTGTGGGATTCAGTCTAAGTAAGGACCAATACCAATCCATGGCCGGACCTGCGAGCAACGTGCTCATATTTCTAACTAGGAGGTCAAAATCTCCTTCGAGAGCTGAGTAATTGAGCGCTTCAACTCGGAAGACAAACTCATCCACTGAGAGTTTGGAACTATCTCCACTATACGAGATGTTCCGTCTTCGTATAGGGCTTCCAGAACGTCTTGGACGTGCATTTCGTTTAGGTCTGTCATTCTGAAACGTCTGTGCTTGGGGAATATGATTAGGCCCTGGCCTCTGAGGACTATCTGGTCTATCCTGATTGCCTGATGCGTGATGTTGTTCATCAACTGGTCTGGGCCGTTCTGTCGAAGGTCTAGGTTGTCCTATCCGTGGTGGTGGTCAAAAAGTGTCTACGGGAGGCGCGTCAGGAGCTGGTCGAGGAAAGTTTTTAAAGACTTCGTCCCGCAGGGTGTTCATACTCTGTGTGATTCCCTCTCGGATAAGACCTTGCATCTGCATTCTTAAGCCAGCCATTAACGCTTCTGACGCTACCAAGCCTTGACCATTGGTAGCAGGCATTGGACTATTCATGCGTGAACTAACGTGAGACGTCGTTACTGACTGTAGGCCAGGAGATAAGGATCTACGAATCGAAGGAGGATTTGTCGGTGGTAGTATATTCAGCTGTGGGAGCTGATAGGACATATTAATCTGGCTATCCTGTCGAGTCTAATTTCCTTTCGGAACGGTGCCAGTGTGCATGGTGAAATCATTTTATGTAAGGGGACACCTACAATTCGGGCAGTTCCCTTGTTCGCCTATCCATGTACGCAAGCACGCTTTGTGGAATAGGTGTCCGCAAAGAGTCAGAACTAGTCTCCTGTGCGTAGACCAATCTCCATCTTGGCAGATGGTACACTGATCTGGTCTAGATAAGGGAGCCTCACCGAGGGGTGGTGTTCGCACTGAAGCCATTGTGTACTCTTTCAGTCGTAAGTCAAACTTTCAAAAATATGCCAAAAGTTTGGACGAAATGCCGGGAAGTTCGAACAAGAAAAATCGAGGTTTCGAAGAAGACAGCGAAGTCTTCACAGATCGAGTTAACCGAAATATCGATTTAGAAAAAAAATCCAAAGATTGGGAGAGCTATTAGAATTTCAAAAAGAATTCTTCCAAAAGTTCCGGGAAAATGCAAGAAATTTTTTTTTTTGAGAAATCACCAAAAGTTGGAGATATTCTGGTCATCTACTACCGTTGTAAATTCAACAAGATAATGAAATATCAACATTGGCAGTACTTTAAGCTCAGAATTCATTGCTTGTACTACCGCAAACGTACCATTGAAAGATATAAGTGCTAATCTATATAAGAAAGCTACCGAGAATAAACTCAAGCGTTCCAAAAAAAAAAATCAACAAAGAATCATACTATTTCTCCCTCCCCTCCAGGAGGTAACTCTCCACATCAAAATCTCCAGGCCACTCTCTCTAATCAGGTCAGACGTAATGATGTAAGCAAGCGACGTGAATGTGTGCATGAAAAGCTTTTGTTCTCACAGATGTTATGGTCGTAGCGTATTGCATATAGCAATATGCTACATTGATAAGACTGCATCGTGTATGCCGGCGGCTGTCAATCAGAGTATCCGAATGCACCCAGACCGAGAGAAGTGCGTTTCCTCGAGCTCGGTGTGACATGCTGATGAGAAATGGAAAAGAAGAAGAACACAATCTTCTATGTCACATGTAATCCATCGAGCAGCTACATCAGCGAAGGAACCCAAAATAAATTTCCGCAATCATCTGCGAGTAAACACAGCCTGTAATTAATTTTAGAATATTTTTCAGTTCTAGCACAAACTTACTTCCAATTAGTGAAATTATTTTTCAACAACCCCTCATCTCAAGAAATCCGGGGAAAAAGAAAAAAAAAATCAAAAAGAAACGAAAGGAGCAGGAAATAAGAAAATAATATAGGAATAAAACCAATATAATCTAGAGCTGCAGAACTTGGGATCTGGGGTGCCTGGCAGACTTTCACCCAGAAAAGCGGGATTCAATAGATTCAAGAAGCTAATTCGGCAGTCGGCAGGAATCCCTGTGGCAGATACCTGTAATTGGAATCACAGGTGGGCCCCTTTCAACGGATCTAGGGGAAATAATTGCGGACGTAGATCTGTTGAAGAATTCTAAAAGTAAGTTCTAGAATATAGCGAAACAATTCAGAGGTTGGGATTCCCAGCGTAACACGCTAGAGATTCCTGGCATCAGGTGGCGAAATTTATACATAGGTACCTACAATCCTTGTTGCGAAAATAAGATAAGAGCTTTGGAAGATATCCACTATTTTCATGGTAATAATTCACCGTCAATTCACAAGGAATGCAAGTCTATTGGAATTAAGTCATCACTAAACACGACAAATTTAAGCACGTAACTATCAGGACGATGATTTCTGTCTAGAATTAAAGAATATTGTAGGGTTGAGACATGGTCTCATAGAATTAAGTTCGCATCATATTACCAAAAGAAACCTGATAGTTTTTGGGAGCTTAAGGATGACTCCGCCGGATCAAGCTCTACTCAGGGCGACATCAGTAATAAAGAGAGGAATCTGAATGGTATCAGAGGAATCATTGTGGTGTTTCAAACGCAAATGAAGTCGGCTAGGGCCCACAGTTTGGATAAATTTTTGAGCAAAGAACAGACCAATTTTTAAATATATCAAAGAAGAAAGAATTTTAATAACTAGGACAATCCAGTCGTTGTGGGGCCATGGTCAGCGGTCGAATTCGAAAATTAACTTTTATTAGGTTTCAGCCACGCATAACTTACTTAATGACTCCAGGGAGCTCCTTCGAGGGATCAGTCAGAACCATAGGAATCAACTAAAGTATTGTGAGTCAAAGTATTCTTTTATTATTTTTCTTTATTTGCAATAGAAATATTTAGTAATTAAGTCCAACATATCGATGATGATACCGACGAATCAATGCTGTAGTATGATTTACCTTTGTTCAACCTGAAAATGATAAGCTAGTTTGAATCCTACGGTCATTTAATATCGGTACAAAAAGAATATAAAAAACAAAAAAAAACAAAAAATCACAAATATTTTGATTAATCAGATTTAAGAAAAGGAGAGAATTTTTCTTCTTTATATGATCGACAGCATGAACGGTTGAAGGTAATCGATCCGGCCATCAGTAAACACATGAAAGTGACCAACGACGTTGACTACATTAGCGAGTAGTTTTTAAATATTTTCAACTTATCTTTTTCTCCGGGTTATGATTGCTAATCGAATGTGTTACTGGTAGAGGCAACTTACACGATATGAATAACACTTATGTCTCTATGTCTCGTATTTCCATTCCTCTGTTTCTAAAGGAAATTAACTGTGGAAAAACTGCCAAGTTTTTACGTCTGGTTGCATTTTCTCCAGCGGGGTCACGTTAAGATTCTGAGGTTTTAATTAGTTATTTTTATTTATTTAAGCAATTGTAAAGCCTTATCCATTCACGTAACCCCATACTGTGATTCACTACAACATTTTTGTCGAAAGGGAGCTAAATGAATACCTAGCTAATCAGGACCTAATGAGACTAAAGTCTCAGATTCCACTCAGTTTATTTTTATAGTAAGAACGGCGCGGCGGTAGTAATGACTGTTTGTAATAATAATAATCATTTGTAACAATTATAGCTATATAGCAATGGGCACTGCGCCCAGTACTGAGCTTTGAACGACTAGTATTTAAGAGAATTTATGTCACTACGTGCAATGAATTAGATAAAGTCAACTTCGGTGTTCAAATGTGTTTGACACTGAGGACTGAGGCTACTTGAGATATGGACATTCGGCTTGTAGCTAAATCGTCTGACTCGGTAGTCTCATATCTAGTGGAGACTACATGTGGACCTGAGGTTTGATTGTTTTGTTAATAGAAATTTTTTGAAAGTAAAGTAAAGTTTTTTGGTATTTTGAGTTTTTAGTAACATTTAAAGTAACGGAATGTTTCCAAAGTTTTGAAAGTTTTGAAAGTTTGTAACGTAGAGTAATCTCTTTTTGGGAAGTTTTGAATTGTAAGTTCGACTTTAGGCTTCACTTTGGTCAAACCTCAAGTCTGAGCAGTTGAATTTTTTTGAGTTTTTTTTTTTTAATGATCTTTCCCGCTGGCCTTCTGTCATGGAAATGGTAGGTGGCCTCACTCTAAATTTTTGTGTGAGCTCTGGCGGAGACATGTCTCTGTTGGCCAACTGGCTGGATAGAGTCGTGAATCTGTGAGACGACTTTTTGGCTGTCAGCTAACTAGTTGACCAGATTCATGACTCTGTCCAGTTGGAAGGTTAGCTGGATATGACGATCGGGTGAAAAGAAAGGAAAGAGTTGTTGGAGGATGGAAGTAGTCAGGAGTTGGCATAGTGCTAACTGCCTGGCTGAAGAATTTCTAGTACCATTTTCAGTCTCTAGCTTCTTCAACCCGACTCTTCCCAGATTTCTGTGATAACTCATACATTTTTTCATGCACACATTCACGTCGCTTGCCGGTATCAATATTTTTTGACCTGAAAGAGAGCGACCTGGAGACTTTTATGTGTAGAGTAGCTCCTGGAGGTGGGGTGAGAAATAGTATGATTTTTTTTTTCTTTCGTTTGATTTTTTTTTGGAACGTCCAAATCGATAGAATTGGTATAATTGTGGATTGCTGATTTTTTTTAAATTGAATTTCGCTATTGGAATCGTTTTGATACTGTAGATTGTAGTGTAATTTTGCTTCGAACAATTTTAGTAATACGTCTCTTGTTATTGAGCTTGAATTTAAACGTCGTCCTTTATTATGGCTTCGATTTAGGGTGAATATAGTATGTCCATGGGGAAATTTCGCCTATATTGCAATTTCGCCTATATTGCAATTTCGCCGATCTCAATTAATTTTTTTTGAACGCTTAACTTACTAACAGTAAGATAATTTTTTTTGCCTTTTGTTCATTTCTTCTGAAGTATTTGGAACAAGTTACTTTTGAAATTGTAGTAGTCTTTGACTTGAATACACAATGGCTACCGCACGAACACCACCACCAGCAACTGGTGTACCGATGCCGTTGCCAAACCAGTGCTCCATCTGCCAGGAGGGAGACTGGTCAGGCAAGAGGAAGCCCGTTGAAACGATCTGTAGACATGTCTTCCACAAGGCATGTCTGCGGACGTGGATCGGACAGCAAGTCAACTGCCCGAACTGTATACAGCCGTTTACTCCGTACGATTTCATTGAGTACACAGGTGCTGTCCCTAAGAGGACTCAAACGAAGCCTGCTAGTCAGAATCCCCGAACGGCAGCCCCGTGTTTGACTTGCCACCTCTAACGATCCCACCAGTTAAACGAGGATCTCTATCACCTGGAATGTTAAATCCGCATTCCACGACCTTTTCCCATCCAAACTCGCGACGAAATAGCCCACCGCTTTCTGGCAGTGGACAGAACTCAGAAACGACTGAAGCCCTGCTAGCAGATCTACGCATACAGCTGCAGGACTGAGTTCGAGAAGGCCTAGAGCAGAGCTTGAATGCATTACGGACTGAATTGACAAGTAGTGTTAAACAGCAAATAGCAGCTGAAATGCCACCAATCGATTTTTCACGGCCACCTCCTTCTATGGGTGAACCGATACCATCGCACGATTTCAACGACACGCATAGGCATTCATTTAACAGACCGTCATCACCTTTTGGTCAGCCTAGACCAAATTTTATACCACCTCCACCAGTTCCACCTATTTGTATTCCTGCAAGCGTGAGACAACGAGGATCAGGCAGTCCGATCAGAAGATGGAACCTGACATACAACGGAAATAATTCCGAGCTGTCCGTAGATGAGTTTATTTTTCGAGTCGAAGCGCTCACGCACTCCGCTCTAATTGGAGATTTTGATCTCCTGGTAAGGAACATGCTCACGTTATTGACGCGACCAGCGAAGGACTGGTACTGCTCGATATTAAGACATAATCCCTTTCCAACCTGGGAATTGGTCAGGACTGGGGAGTGCCCTAGGACGATTTAAAAATCCGCTTGCAGCTGATGTCGCGAAAGCAGAAGCCTGGTGAACTATTCGCCAAATACTATCATCATTTAGTGTTGCTACGTGACCAGTTGAAGAACGCCATGCCAGAGCAAGAATTCTTGGAAATTGTCAAATCTAATTTACTGCCTGAGATTCGGGAGAAGATATGCCTACATTCTACCGATACGACAGTTAAGATCGCTCGTTACTCGAATTCAAGCCACGCAGCTACGAATTGCGGCAGCTGGTAGTTGGACCCCTTACCGGAACCAACGAGTATACGAGATTGACGAATTCCAGACTATAAACCCCGAACTGTCAGTAGCAACAGGCAGTGACACCAACTTATGTGCGACCAGACACCCAGATATTGTGCTGGAATTGTGATCAGCAAGGTCACTACTACCAGGACTGCATGCAAGTAAGCAGCAAGTGTTCTGCTACGGATGCGAGCGCAAGATCATTTTTAAGCCCAACTGTGGACACTGTGCACAGAAAAACTTGAGACGGGTCGGGAACTCCAACATCTTTTCTCGACCAGCGTCAACGTCCCAAGCACCAGTCGTAACGAACACTCCAGTTCAAATATTGAACAAGGAGGAAGGTCCGCTCCATTAGCAGACTTTGACGAACCCCTGAAATATCCACTGATATCATACAGTGATTCTGATGATATTAGCGAACCACCGGATTGTACAAACGATCGATTGATAGAGACGAAGAACTTAATAGACTTCTCCGCATATCTTCAAACTCCCATTTTCACTTCTGGGGAGCCCATGACTTTATTAGACACTTCTTTAGAAGAGTCTTTAATTTTCAATGTCCCGATAAAACCGACAGCACTTTTAGCTGACAGGGTTACTGAGCAGGAGACTTGGCCTCCTACCATTTCTGTTTTAAAACGGCCACCAAGCTCTGATATGACGAGTGGGCGTGAGCCTGTTTTACATCCGCTCACGCCGTATCATACGCGTCTGCAGAAATATAAGGCAGCAAGAGACCGAATCTTCTCCTCAGTAGCGGAGTTAGCCGAAATTATATATCCTAACCTTTATAGTAGACCGAAAAAGAAAAGATCAACCGTTCGTTGGCGGGAATACTGTCGACGGATGCGACTGGAAAGGAAAAAACTGGCACAGATTTCCGTGTCGATGCCAGACGACATTCGACAGTATGCCGAAGTAAAGCTGCTCGGGCGAACTGAGACTGGATTACTTGATAGTGGTGCCACTGTCAGTATTCTAGGCCAGGGAGCTCTAGAGAAGCTTGCAGAAGCAGAGGTAGAATGGAAGATGTATCGGACACAGGTCCAAGTAGCAAATGGTGCCATGACGACAGTGCATGATCATGTGGACTTGGATATCACTTTCCGTGGTAAGACCCAAAACGTGCGTTTTTACGTGGTTCCTGGGCCCATACAAGCACTGTATCTAGGAATAGACTTCTGGCGTCTATTTGGGTTGGCTCCAGATGTCCTGGGTATAGTTGCGGAAGTGAATCCGCGTCTAGCAGCTACCTCTGACACCGAATGCCATATTCTTTCCAGTCTGGAATTAGAGCGAGTGCTTTCGCTGGGTGTGATAGAGGAGAGCCAGAGTCCTTGCGGCTCTCCAGTTGTTCTAGTAAGGAAGCCTGGGAAGGTTCGGCTTTGTTTTGTCGCCAGGAAAGTCAACTCCGTTACGAGGAAGGACGCCTATGCGCTACGCAGATAGACGCACCTCTGAGTCGACTTCCTCCGGCAAACTACATCACGAGCCTGGACCTGAAAGACGCATTCTGGCAGATCCCACTAGACTCTGATTCCAGAGAGAAGACCGCTTTTACAGTACCTGGTCATCCTCCCTATCAGTACACAGTAATGCCATTCGACCTATGCAACGCTCCAGAAACGATGTGCCGCCTCATGGATAAAGTCATTCTTTTTGATCTTCTTGAGAACGTTCTCGTCTATTTGGAAGATTCATTAATTCTGTCTTCAGACTTCGACACTCATCTCACGCTGCTAGCCCGTGTAGCGGATTGTTTGAGGAAAGCTGGCCTCACTATCAACGTCGAGAAGAGCAAGTTTTGCATCAAGGAGACCAAATACTTGGGTTTCATTGTTGGAAAAGGAGGTATCCGGACTGACCCCGATAAGATCTCAGCTATAGTTGACTATGCGTCATCTAAAACTGTTCGGCAAGCCCGACACCTACTAGGTATGGCGGGATGGTATAGACGGTTCATCCCGAACTATGCTGACTTAACTGCCTCCATTACAGACACCTTGAAAACCCCTAGTCAGTTCAAATGGACACCTGAAGCCGAGACGACTCTTGATCTACTAAAGCAAAAACTTACTTCTGCTCCGTTGCTGGTGAGTCCAGATTTCACCAAGCCGTTCGTTATACAGTGCGATGCGAGCCAACAAGGTATTGGTGGAGTGCTGATTCAACTAGATTACGACGGCCACGAGAAGCCAATAGCCTACGTCTCGAAAAAGTTGAACTCAGCACAAAGAAATTATACCGTCACATAGCAGGAATGCCTAGCTGCAATCTTAAGTATACAAAAGTTCCGGCCCTTCATAGAACTTATGCCGTTTATGATAGTGACGTATCATGCGAGTATGAAATGGCTGATGTCTCAAAAGGACCTCAGCGGTAGACTTGCTCGGTGAAGTTTGAAGCTTCAGGGCTTCGACCTCACAATTGAGCACCGAAAAGGAAGCCTGAACGTTGTCCCTGATGCACTGTCACGCATCCATTGTGACAGCCTGTCCACCAATGAAGATTCTATCCCGGAAGTTGACCTTAGTTCGCCATATTTTAACTCGTTGGAATATGAGGAACTGAGGCGTAAGGTTAAGACGACTTCTGGCAAACTACCGGATCTTTGCGTCAGGGATGGCTTCGTTTACATTCGGACTGTTCCGAGAAGAGGCGATCCGATTCAGGAAGAAGAAGCTTGGAAGCTTTGGATTCCACGAGGGCTTGTCTCCGACGTCATTTCGGGGGCTCACTAGCCACTAGCTTCACAAGGTGTAATATGGAAAACACTGGAACGTCTGAGAACACAATTCATCGAGACGAAAGTATTCCATGTGTTCGGAGTACCGGAAACGATAGTCTCTGACAATGGAGTCCAGTTTTGCTCGGCTCAGTTTACCATATTACTGGACAAGTATGGGGTGAAGCACTTGCGAACGGCAGTTTACTCGCCGCAAGCAAATGCCTCAGGGCGAGTAAACAGGTCTCTATTGTCAGGGATTAAAGCATATATTCGGAAGGAACACACGAGATGGGATGAGAAGCTGAGCCAGATAGCTAGTTCCGTCAGGAGCTCTTTCCACCAAGCAACTGGTTTCTCTCCCTATCGAACACTCTCCGGTCAGCAAATGATGGAACACGGCAGCTCCTATTCCATCTTGAGGAGCCTTGGTACTCTTAATGAGCCGTTGAGAGTAGATGCTGAGGACAAATTGAGATTGATCCGTGCGAGAGTGCAGGAAAATTTACACCATGCGTTCGAACAGGGTTCAGAAGCCTATAATCTCAGGGCGAAGCCTATTGATTTCAAAGTGGGTCAAGAAGTATTTAGACGGAATTTTGCCCAAAGCAACTTACAGCAGCAGACTAGTGCTAAACTGGGACGAAAATTTGTCAAGTGTCGGGTTAAAGCCAAGAAAGGAAACTCGCTATACGAGCTTGAAGATCTGCAGGGAAACCCCTAGGAGTCTATCACGCCAAAGACATCAGGCAATGATATCCAGTCTAGAAGCATCATCTATCGACTGTCACGTTTATTCCTGGTAGCCCTAAGAAGGCATCCAGCCCGCTTCACTGGTAAACTATAGGATATTGCGAAGCCCTCCTATTGCCCCGTCAATGGTGGGTGATATACCTGTTGGAATCAGAATCTGGATACGGCTGTTAGCAAGTTGGGAAATGAAATCGACAACGTCACCACTCCGACGACTCCTTGGAGGTGCACCCTTGAACAATCGCCGGTCGGAGATCAGAGTGAGATGTTGTGCCGGGAAAGCTTACCGATCGGTTCTTTAGGTTACTGATCGCGAGGCTTCCTCAGCATCTCGGTGAAGGAAGGCAGAGAGACATCGACCGGCTGGATATTTTAGGTTACCAGCTTGTCGATGTAACTTTGGTTTCCAACACGAAGAAGGACGTAGAAGTCTGATCAAAGACTGACGAGACTTCAGGGGTGTGCCCTCGATGCGTCATCGGTCAAGTAAAAGAGCGACAGTCGTAGTCGAAGACGATTGATGAGGATCTCATTGGGTCGTGGGTCGAGACATCAGACATCAGACATCAGACATCATCTCAAGAAATCCGGGGAAAAAAAATCAAAAAGAAACGAAAGGAGCAGGAAATAAAAAAATAATATAGGAATAAAACCAATATCATCTAGAACTGCAGAACTTTGGATCTGGGGTACCTGGCAGATTTTTACCCAGAAAAGCGGGATTCAATAGATTCAAGCAGCCAATTGGCAGTCGGCAGGAATCCCTGTGGCAGATACCAGTAATTGGAATCACAGGTGGGCCCCTTTCAACGGATCCAAGGGAAATAATTGCGGACGTAGATCTGCATACCTTTATGCAGAAGTGGTTTTGTTGAAGAGGTCTAAAAGTAAGTTCTAGAACATAGCGAAACAATTTAGAGGTTGGGATTCCCAGCATAACACGCTAGAGATTCCTGGCATCAGGTGGCGAAATTTATACATTGGTACCTACAATCCTTGTTGCGAAAATAAGATAAGAGCTTTGGAAGATATCCACTATTTTCATGGTAATAATTTACCGTCAATTCACAAGGAATGCAGGTCTATTAGAATTAAGTCATCACTAAACACGACAAATTTAAGCACGTAACTATAAGGACGATGATTTCTGTCTAGAATTAAAGAATATTGTAGGGTTGAGACATGGTCTCATAGAATTAAGTTCGCATCATATTACCAAAAGAAACCTGATAGTTTTTGGGAGCTTAAGGATGACTCCGCCGGATCAAGCTCTACTCAGGGCGACATCAGTAATAAAGAGAGGAATCTGAATGGTATCAGAGGAATCATTGTGGTGTTTCAAACGCAAATGAAGTCGGCTAGGGTCCACAGTTTGGATAAATTTTTGAGCAAAGAACAGACCAATTTTTAATTATATCAAAGAAGAAAGAATTTTAATAACTAGGACAATCCAGTCGTTGTGGGGCCATGGTCAGCGGTCGAATTCGAAAATTAACTTTTATTAGGTTTCAACCATGCATAACTTACTTAATGCCTCCAGGGAGCTCCTTAGTGGGATCAGTCAGAACCATAGGAATCAACTAAAGTACTGTAAGTCACAGTATTCTTTTATTATTTTTCTTTATTTGCAATAAAAATATTTAGTAATTAAGTCCAACATATCGATGATGATAGCGACGAAACAATGCTGTCGTATAGATTTGCCTTTGTTCAACCTGAAAATGATAAGCTAGTTTGAATCCTACGGTCATTTAATATTGGTACAAAAATAATATAAAAAACGAAAAAAAAAATAAAAAAAATTTTTGATTAATCAGATTTAAGAAAAGGAGAGAATTTTTCTTCTTTATATGAACGACAGCATGAACGGTTGAAGGTAGGCGATCCGGCCATCAGTAAACATGAAAGTGACCAACGACGTTGACTTCATTAGCGAGTAGTTTTTAAATATTTTCAACTTATCTTTTTCTCCGGGTTATGATTGCTAATCGAATGTGTTACTGGTAGAGGCAACTTACACGATATGAATAACACTTATGTCTCTATGTCTCGTATTTCCATTCCTCTGTTTCTAAAGGAAATTAACTGTGGAAAAACTGCCAAGTTTTTACGTCTGGTTGCATTTTCTCCAGCGGGGTCATGTGAAGATTCTGAGGTTTTAATTAGTTATTTTTATTTATTTAAGCAATTGTAAAGCCTTATCCATTCACGTAACTCCATACTGTGATTCACTGCAACATTTTTGTCGAAAGGGAGCTGAATGAATGCCTAGCTAATCAGGACCTAATGAGACTAAATTCTGAGATTCCACTCAGTTTATTTTTATAGTAAGAACGGCGGTAGTGATGACTGTTTGTAATAATAATAATCATTTGTAACAATTATAGCTATATAGCAATGGGCACTCCGCCCAGTACTGAACTTTGAACGACTACTATTTAAGAGAATTTATGTCACTACGTGCAATGAATTAGATAAAGGATTATAACGTGATGCGACACTACAGTTTTTCTTGTTTTCTCCTTTCACTTTCCTGGAGCCCTCTCGCATGAAAGTCGTATAGGTCCGCTCTACTCTCTTTACAGGTCAACAAGGGACTCTGAAAACATCTGTCCTCAGAGTCAGATGGGTGGCTGGGGCACGCACAGAAGGCAAACCATCTGCGCCTTCGCTGATGGATATGGATAAGTGACGTAAAGGTCCCTTCAGGACCGAATGTGTGCCGGCTTTTAGTTAATAGGCACGAATTTTTTTTTATTATGGCAGACGGCAGTGGCAGGTTTTTCGTGGAACCTCCCCACACTCTCCGCCAATAGCCGAGGCGAGCTAGCGTGCCGCTCTGCAGTCAAGGCTGTCCGTCGAGTGGTCTGTCAGCTCATGCTGGCAGTCTGGACTTTACGTCCAAGCAAATCACTCAACATATGTTCCATAACACAGAAATCTTGGAAGAGTCTGGTTGAAGAACCTAGAGACTGAAAATGATACTAGAGATTCTTCAGCCAGGCAGTTAGCAGTATGCCAACTCCGGATTACTGGAGGTCTCCAGCATCACTTCCATCCTCCAACAACTCTTTCCTTCCTCTTCACCTGATTGTCATATCTAACTAACCTTCCAACCGGGCAGAGTCATGAATCTGGTCAACTAGTTAGCTGAAAGCCAAAAAGTCGTCTCACAGAATCACGACTCTGTCCAGTCAGTTGGCCAACAGAGACATGTCTCCGTGAGAACACAGTCAAAAAAATTTGTGAGGCCACCTACTATTTCCATAGCAGAAGGCCAGCGGGAAAGGTCGATTCAAAAATTGAAAAAACTTACAACTGTTCAGACTTGAGGCTTGACCAAAGTCAAACCTAATGTCGAACTTACAAACTTCCACAAAAACTTTCAAAACTTTCAAACGTTACGTTACTTTACTTTACTCAATCAACTTTCAAAAATCCCAAAACTTTAAAAATTCCAACGTTACTCTACCAAAAATTTCAAATACCAAACAATTAGACTCAGGTCCGCATGTAACTTCCACTGGATATGAGACTTGAGGTCAGTCAATTAGCAAAGTGCCAAATGACCATCTCACTCTAAGTCCCAGTCCCCAGTAAAATTTACATTTAGACCACCGAAGTCTAACTGAGGTGGCCCCACGTTGGGCGCCATTTTGTTATGGTACCATGTTGAGTGATTGGCGCTTGGACGTGAAGTGCAGACTGCCAGCATGAGCTGGCAGATCACTCGACGGACAGCGTTCGTGCCTTTAACCAAAAACGCCGGCACAGATTCGGTCCTGAAGTGACCTTTACGTCACTTACCTACATCCAAATCGAAGGCGCAGATAGTATGCTTCATTGCACGCCCCAACCACCCAAATGACTCTGAGGGCAGATATTTTTAGAGTCCCTTGTAGACCTGCAAAGAGAGAGACTAGTCGGACCTTGGCGACCTTCATGCGAGAGGGCTCCGGGAAAGTAAAAGGAGAATAAAAAGTATTCAGAGCATAATTACATTATAATAGTTCATTGCCTTAAATTTGTTTTAAAGTACAACATTTCTAAATATTAACACTTTTATAGACATAATATATTCCCCGTTTGTTGTTTGAATTAATTACAGTGATAAAAAGAAATAATAATAATAATACTAATAATAATATTGATATATGTATACATATATATATATATATATACATATATAAAGAAACAAGTAACTACTACGAAAAAATTATTATTAGATAAAGCGCTCTTATAACAGCTAAATATTGTTTCAGAAGAGATTACCTAATTAAATTTGAGGAATCATGCTGGAATCCAGATTGCTTAGAAATGAATTTAAGATTTATGCAATAAAATTTGGAATTTAAAGATAATGAAGAAGTTTTAAAAATTTAGCATAGAAATACGTTGGCTTAGCGAATAAAATAGAAAGCATGCATTAATTATAAACAATTCAATTTAATGTAGTATACTGGAAAAACCTCTTACTTGGTTAAGTTTTTTTTTGTTGATTGAACATTTTTAATAGAAGTATTAAAATTTCTCAAAATTAGTGTAACCTCATTTCTCCTTGGGGAAAGTTCTCCAATGTTTCAAACATGTCTTGATGAATTTAAACTATTTTGTTCATCCTGATCCTGTGCAATATCTATTAAATTAGTATTAGTTTCGAACTGGACATTAGAAGTAAAAATTGTAAGGAATCATCTTCAGTAATTCTGCCAACAATTTCCGTTTGAGCTATAATAAGTTCACTTATTGCTTCAGTAAATAAATCACAATCTCTATAGCCTCCTTTGCCTATATAATATCCTAAGCATCTGGTGCTATAAATGGGAAATTTTCTTAACTTTTATATATCAAAAGCAATTTACCTTAGCCGTAGCATTTCATCGTCGTTTAATAAATTATGGTCCACAGAAAATTGAACAAATCACGGAGCCTTATTTTCATCACTTTTACAAAGTAATATTCTAAACGTTCCGACATTGCAAACATAAAGTCTGGAACTATAAATCAAGAAAAGTGCTTCACTGGTGCAAGTTGAAAGTTCTCCATGAATTTTACGTAATGCTTTCAAATTTTCCTCACGAAAATTGTGCTTCTCAGATATTTGACACTGTAAAATAGCCCTTTATATCAGATAACGGAAAGCACTCAAATAAATTATGTGACGTTCCGCAACTTGTCCATCGGTTCTTAATGTTATATTGCATTTAATTCAGGAACTATGTCGTCTCCAAGCTGTTGCTTATGCTTCACAGATTCAACCTGAAGTACTTTCGAATATATCTTTAGGGTAATGCAGAAAATTTTCTTCTTACAAGATTTATTTCCTCGCCGATGACTACGGAATTCTTCTTTTATCAACTCCTTGTTGTTTCCACTTGAGAAGAATTTGACACGACAGAGAAGATTGTCTTCTTCTTCCTTGTCACAACCAGCATGCCACACCGAGCTCGTTCGTCGAGTTTGGGGTGTGTTCAGCTGTCGGTTTCCACAGACCGGCATACATGCTACAGTATTCCTCAGTGTAGCATATTGCTATATGCAATACGCTACGACCATAACATGCTACTTGCCCCACGTAATGCTAAGTAACCGGCAGTTAACTCCGTTCAATTTGCTGTAAAATTTGTTGTGATAAATAGGACACTCAAATTTCGGTTCAACACCGCATTCCAAACGTTTATGCCAATTTGGACCATGAGGACGAGCATATGAGCTACAACAACGTGGGCGAGTAAATGCACCCCATTCACTAGTCCCACTGCCACTTATATTATATATATATATATGTATATATGTATATATATATATATATATATATATATATATATTATATATTATTATATATTACCCTTACTATCACCGCTTGCACTTTTAAGTGGTAAATTGATTAAGGCACTACCTAAAATAAGGCTGCTGGATGTCAATCCTAAATTTTCGAATTTTGGAAATGTTACCGTTTGTGAAGGTGAGTGGTGTGCAGGCAGTGGCCGCAATGATATGTGTTGTGGTGGTGATTGTGGTATACCTGTTCCACCCTGACTTGCTGCTGGTAAATTAGAATCAGGGGCTGCGACAGTTGCTATCGCTGCTACAATTCCAGCTGCAGGTGCAATTGAGGATTCTCTAACAGATTTGAGCTGTTCTAGCTGATAGTGGTGGTGGCGGTGATGGATTTATTTGGTCCTGGTGATGAGGAGAATTTTTTTTTAAAATTGATAATAGGATATGCAGGGATAAATATTATTGCGAACTTACGTAAGGGTTAGATTTCCCGCCGATGCCGTTGAAAATTGTTGATTTTGTTGTCTTCACTTTGTTCGCGACCCTTCGATTTCACGGTTTGAACAAAATAGATCGATTGTCTTCTTCTTCTCCGCTGACAGGTACGAACTTTTTCGAGCTAGGGTGCGTGGGGACTGTCGGTATGGCAGCCGGCCGGCGCGCTGCAGTAATTCTCCGTGTATCATATTGTTATAGGCAGTACGCTACGACCATAACAATTTTTAAATTTTGCTTTACAGTTCTAGTCAACTTAGCGTGATTAAATTAAATTGTCTTTACGAACTGTGAATTTGTGCAATAAAATAATGAATTTAAATAACAGTAACCGGACAAAACCGAAAACTAGCTAATTATTAACACTGTTGGAGAAAAATAGTTGTCTGTATGACAATCTAAATCCGGAATATATCGACAGAATAAAACGAGATAAAAGTTACCGAACAATTTGCGAGAATTTAAGAAAAATTAGGAAGGATGTATCCAAACGAGATGTTAAAAATAAAAACAGAATTCTGCGTGTGCAGTATTCTCAAGAAAAAGGCTGTATCATGTTCCAAAAAGAGCGGTAGTGGTACCGATGAAGTTTATAATCCAAAGTTATGGTGCTACGAGGACCTGAAATTCTTGGATGCTTCAATGGAGGGAGATGCCGGGACTTCAAATATAAGGTTTATTCGATGAAAACACGGTGTAAATTTTCCCCTACAGTTTTCCCCAAATTTACCCGGGGTTTTGTGCACTCATCGAACAAGTTTTTAAAACACCGGGTAAATCAAATGTAATGACATTTCTCTGACAGTTCTCCTGAATATAATTTATTGTAAAAAATTTATTTATAATATAGGTGACTAGTTATTTTTCCATTTCTTTTCTTCATAATTTTTGCTTATTTCTGCTCAAGAAGTAATTTATATGTCCCAGTCAACAACAAATTGCAAGTGACAGTTCTCAAGTGACATCTGTCAAACCGTTACCCCGAGAAATTGTTAGTGTAAGCACGGGGTATTATTATTATTATTAATTACGGGGGATGCAGACAGGATTTATGCCTCTCATCTTGTCACTGCGACCTATAAGATCTATTGTGACATTACCCCTTGATGCCCTAGGGCGCACATTCGAACTTAAGGTCTTTGATGAAGCCTATAATATTCTTTAGGGCCATTTTTTCGACATCCTCTGGCAGTGGAAATGCCTTTCCTAGACGTGTTAGCCTTATGCGGCACAGAACTTCACAGTCACATAGGACATGTTCAGATGATTCATCGTCTTCCATACAGAATCGACAGATCTCATCATTGACCTTATCCATCTTCTTAATGTGGTATCTAAGTGGGCAATGCCCAGTAAGTAGGCCCGTTATGAGCCTTAGTTCCTTCCTGCTGTGTGTGAGGAATTGTTTGGACCTCTGTTGCGGGTACTTTATAAACTTCTTCGCTTGTCTCAGCCCCGGGGTATTTTCCCAGTATTCCTTCTTAGTTCTGTCCTCCCAAAGCCTGATCTGAGCTGAGAGGTGACTTTTTGGGTATCCAAAGACATTCTCAGGGCCAATAAACGGAGATTTAGCACCTTCCTTTGCAAGGCGGTCCGCAATCTCGTTTCCCATAATGCCTTCATGTCCTGGTACCCAGATCAGTGTCACCCTATTTGTCTAGGCCAGTTACTTTAAGACAGTAAGACAGTCCCAAACCAGCTTTGACTCAAAGGTAAACCAGTTTAACGCTTTAAGTGCTGCTTGGCTGTCTGATATTATGTATATTTTTGCTCCACGCATATTTTTATGGATTATTTCGCGAGCGCAGAGCTCTATGGCGTGTATTTCTGCTTTAAAAATGATTGGTGAGGCCCCCAATACCTTTCCGAGATGGCACCTTGGCCCATATATGCCCACGCCTGCTTTACCTTCCATTTTGGATCCATCCGTGTACCATTTAAGAGATCCTTTTTCAAAGGGTAGGTCCCCAGTGTGCCAGTGTTGACGGTTCCCCACGATCACCTTAAATGGTGTTTCAAAGTTATGGCGTTTCGGCATAACGTCTGAAATTGGGTTAGTCATCGGGTCCTCTATGAAATCCTGGAGGACTTTCAGGTAGCCAACCAGATTATTTGAACTTAGGAGGTTTGCCCTTTGTAGCCTAATTTCACTTAGTATGGCCTGCTCCCTAACATGTAAATGTAAGGGTAGCAGGTTCAGCATAGCCTCTAGGGCTGCAGTTGGGCACGTACGCATGGCACCTGCTACTCCTAGACATGCAAGCCGTTGAAGTTTTTGCAAACTAGCTTGAGCTGTCTTTTGTTTTGTTTTTGGCCACCACACGAGTGAGGCGTATGTGACCATGGGTCTTATAATAGATGTGTATGACCACAGAGTCATTTTTGGTTTAAGACCCCAAGTTTTGCCAAAAAGCCTGCGGCATGTCCATGTTGCCACTGTAGCTTTATCCAGTATTCTTTTTAAGTGAAAGTTCCAGGTTAGTCTGTTATCCAGGGTAATACCTAGATATTTGACTTCCTTTGAGAATTCCACTACTGTTCCCTCAAGGGATGGTGCTTGTAGGTAAAGCTTCATTTTTCTCGTGAAGGGAACAACTGTTGTCTTACCAGGATTGGCTCGAAGTCCCATTATTTGGCACCAGTTGCAAACTATGTTTAGGGATTTTGCAATAGATCAGAGATTATCTGATCATGTTTGCCCCTAATTGTGATGACCAGATCATCCGCATATCCCTGATTGTCATAGCCGGAGTTTGTTAGCTTCTGTAGGAGATCATCTACAACCAGAGACCATAGTAGAGGGGACAGTACCCCACCTTGGGGACATCCCTTGGCAGCCACTACTGTAATAGAGTCCTCCCCCAGGTTAGCTGTGATTCTCCGGCTTTCAAGCATAGCTTTTATCCATTTTATCAAGGAAGGTTCAATTCCTTTTTTGGTAGCTGGATTCTGAATGGCTTCAAAGGAGGTATTGTCAAATGCTCCTCCGATGTCTAGGAATGCGCATAGGGCAGTCTCTTTATCCTCTACTGCCTTTTCTAGTCCTAGGACAAGACTATGTAGGGCAGTTGTGGTAAACTTTCCTGCTTGGTAAGCATTTTGATTTGGGTGCAGCGATGATCGCTTGAGTGCACCGCTCCTAATATAGTTGTCTAACACTTTCTCCATTGTTTTGAGGAGAAATGAAGTTAGACTGATAGGACGGTAGGATTTGGGTAATGCAGGTGAACGCCCTCCCCCTTTAGGTATGAATGTTACCTTAACTTCCCTCCACGTCCTTGGTATATATCCTAGAGTATAACTTGCTCTAAAGATCTTAATGAGATTTATCAGTATCTCTTCTAGCTCTTGTTGAAGTAGGGCTGGAAAGATGCCATCAGCTCCAAGCGATTTGAATGGCTTGAGGGAGGTGACGGCCCATTTGACTTTCCTTGGGGTGAAGATTCTGCCAGAGAGACTTTTAATCCTATTGGAGGGCCTGCATTCAGGTCTTAGCTCTTCAGGGATTTCGTCGTCATCTTGCATAACTCTCGAATCGGGAAAATGAGTTTGTAGTAACAAACTTATAGTTTCTTCCCGGCTACTCGTGTAGCTGCCATCGACTTTCTGTAGAAGGCCGATACTATTGGTGTGATCCTTAGAGAGAACTTTTTGAAGTCTTGCACTCGTGGGTAGATCATCAATACCCTCGCAGAAATTCCTCCAAGTTCTTCTCTTGGATTTCCTCAGCTCTTTATTGTACTCAGTCAAGGCGCGCTTGTATTCATTCCAAGCACCTGTTGTTTTTGCCTTGTTGGAGAGCCTTCTAGAATTGGCTCTTAATCTATCTAGTTCACTGTTCCACCAGGGCACAGCTCGCGTTGTTACCCTTTGTTTAACAGGACAACTTTGTTCATAGGAGTAGATGAGGAGTCTATGCATATGGGAAGAGATACAGTCTAGATCCATGCGGCTCTCAATTTGATTGTTTTCTAGCTCCTCTAGACCCATTCTGATGTATTCCCTGTAGGAATTCCAATCAGTGAGACGTGGAACTCTTATTTCCTCCCTTTGCATAGAGGAAGCCCTAATATCGAACCTGATATGATTATGGTCCGACATTGAGGCCTCGTTAGAGACATGCCAGTTTGCAATGTCATCTATATTTGGACAGATGAGTGTTAAGTCCAGCACCTCTTGGCGAATGGCGTTGCAGAATGTTGGTTCATTCCCTATATTAGCTATGTCTATGTTATTTTTAACTAAATAGTCAAAAAGGTACTCACCTCGTCTGTTGGTGTCACTGCTTCCCCATACAATGTGGTGGGCATTTGCGTCACACCCAATGATATAAGATTTATTCCTTTTTTGGCAGAAATCCAGAAGTTTTGTAATTTCCTCTGGAGGATGTGTATCCGTATCACCCGGGAAGTAGGCTGATGCTATTACCACCTTATGTTTGCCTTTATCTGTTGGCACCTCCATTAGGGCAGCCACTAGGTCCCGAGATATTAGTTCTGTAATAGGAAGGAAGTTAATGTTAGGTTTAAAAAGCATTGCCACCCGTGGGGTGTCATGATTCCTATTATAGATCAACTTACCTTGTTTAGTCGGCAGCCCTTTCACTTGACTTCCAAGAACCCAGGGTTCTTGCAGGAGTGCTCCGTCTATACCACCCCTAATGAATCTTCTGCTAAGCACATCCGAGGCAGCATTCGAATGACGAAGATTCACTTGGAGTAGCTTGATATCACTCTTGTTTTCAGTCATTATGAGTGACTTCCTTTTTGGGACTCTTTTTCGTTCCCATTTTTTTGCCCTTCCCGGCTTTCACCCCTTTGTCTCTATTTAAGGGTTTTGGCCCTTTTAAATATAAGCTTGGGGGCACTGTGGGTTTTCCGCGCGGCTTTAATTTAACCACTGCCTGCTCCCCAGCAGTACTGGTCAGCCTGTTGCCCCTTTCTGGTGTTGAGGGTGTCACAATTACCGGGTTGTTAAGTCCACTGGTAGGTTTGGCTATTTTTTTTACCTGTTTTGGGGTAACCATGTGGGGTATCGCCTTGTTGGCTCTGGTTCAGCCACTTCCATTTTCTCAGAAGCCCCAGTGTTACTCTCGAGGCTTATGTCCGAGCTTGTTGCGACCGCAGCTGCTACGCTAGATGGCCGAAGTGCAGACTTGGACGCTACAGCTTTTGGGTTGGCCTCTGCTATTTTTCCTTGCTCCTTTTGCAGTTTTAGGTCTCCTTTCGGCCTAAGCTGTACCTGCCCAAAAAGGAAGTTAATCTTAAAGCTTAACTTCTTGAGCCTTTCCGCCGAGCAGTGGTCCACTGAGAGAGTGACTTGTGAGACAACCCCTTCAGTCACTTTCCTTAAGACCTTCCCCTCAGTTACTTTGAGCTCATGGTTTTGGGTACCTACGTAACGCAGCAACTCGTCAGCAGGCACCTCTGTGCTTTTAGGGAAATAGCCAAATAGGATCTTTGCACGAGGAATATCACATTCCTCTACAGCCCTTCGTTTGGCATTTTCCCATGGTGTTATCTCACCCACTATCTGCTTTAGCCACTCCGAGGTAGCCTTGTTAGAGCAGGTGAGAACTAGCCATCCTGGTCTGGCACTGTAGGCAAGGAATGCCGGCTTAAGTCGGTCATTCTCCATCTCCAGTATCTTGCCCAGGATCGCCTTGCGGACAGATATAATTTGATCCGCCGTAAGCATTTCTTCGGGGAAGTTCGCTGAGAGGATTCCCATTTTAACTCCTGCAACCACTTGTTTGTAGGACAGGGACTTGGGAGCTATTTCCTTTTTGGAGTGCTCGTGCTTCCTTTCTGCTTCTTCACCCTGTTGAGTCCTCATCCTTTTGACCTGTGTAGGTTTAGGAGTAGAGTCCTCGGAGAAATTCCGTTTGGAACCTTTGTCGGTCTCCTTCACTGGCATCGGCTTCAAAGCTAGCTCACGGGCCTCAGTTGGGCTGTGCCCGTGTTTCACCAACCACTGAAATCGTTTCTTAGCGGCTCCACTCATCTTCCGACTTTTGGGTTTTGAATCCTTTTTGGGGTCTGCTGGATCCTTATCAGAGGCTTTAGAGCCCCCAGTGGATCCTTCTGAGTCCTTAGCGGATCTCTGGATTCCTGTACGATCATCTGGTTTCACCTCACCAGATATAGACCAACTCCTCATGGCTCTTCTTACTCTCACGGTCCGGCTGTGAGATCAGCCCGACGTCCTCACCTGAGAGAGAACTGTCTTCTCGCATAATCTCCGCTAGACCTTCGAGACCTTCGAAGTCCGGTTCCATAAGCAGGTCGTCTTCTCCGTCTACTATTTGAGGCATAGTAGCTGCCTTTGGTTTTGGTACATTTGGAGGGGCACCACCCTCTTTAGTAACTTGGTTTTCCATGTGATTCCCACGAGTTACGCAGAAAGTAGAGTCACCCACGGCAGAGATTCGTATACCGTGGGAAGGCTAAATTGAAACTGGAGGTCGCCTGGTATCCAGAGTTCATCGTTATAAGACACACTCACCCAAGGGGATGACTCCATCTGCCTGTGCAGGAACACCTCGGGCAGGATGTGACTGTACGTTACGTACGGACGGTCTTGAGAGAAGAATTGCATAGCAAGAGACTTGCATGGCAAGGTTCTCCCCTGATGTTGTAAACCCCAGCTTGTCCCAAGCACGGGCTAGCCCAGGTTTTTCAAAAAACAAGACAGTCTATCCCGGTGTAGCCCGGGGTTTACCCGGGGTTTTCATCAAACAGACCTATAAGTTCAGTATAAACATTCAAGGTTTTTATTCAATCATAAGCTAATCCTTTTTTTTTAGAATATATTCAAAGAAAATTCTTCAGATAACATAAGGTTGGAAAAGGTTGTTTATGCGTATGCGACGCCATAAAAAAAGACAAGAAAAGAGTTGGCTTCATATAGGTCATCTACTTTATCATTTGGTTCGTGTGACCTACGAAATCTGCACATGCAAGTATCGCCACCAATAATTCGACAACATCTGAACTGAATTTCGATGACATCATTGAATACGATGAATATGATGATTCTATGTCATGAAAGCAAAACCAATGTGAAATAAAATTTGTTATTAAAAAAACACATATGTTTTTCTCTTAGCAACCCATGTCCTCTGAAGCATCCTCGGGAATACAATACAAAAAAAAAATATTGCCCCTCAAGAGTTGACAGATTTCTTATCAGCTTTTTAATAAGACAGAAACCAAAACTGATACTGCAAAGCATTTAACAAATATGGAGGCATGCATCTAATTACTATAACAAATGTACTTTAAACATATCAGATTTATTGCAAGGGTAAAACAATCATTTTTATATATTCGAAGAGAATAACTGTGAGGAAGAAAAACTGTTTCAGAATGAAAAAATATGCAAAAACGAAAAACTTTGATTAACATTGACAAGACAAAATACAAGTAGCTCGAAGGAGCTAGGTAACTTGGCTTTTTAGGCTCGTCAAGTAATTACTTATTTCAATTTCCAATTACTCAT
Source organism: Dioctria linearis (assembly GCA_963930735.1). Lineage (NCBI taxonomy): Eukaryota > Metazoa > Arthropoda > Insecta > Diptera > Asilidae > Dioctria > Dioctria linearis. Next base: position 83,369,052 of record OZ005743.1, on the reverse strand, counting down.
GTAAATTGCGTTTAGTTACGGTAGAGAATATTATTTATTTAAAATTTATATATTGCAACTTGAACTGTCGCGTAGTAGGTGAAGCCTTCTTCGATCTTCCTTCTCCCCTTCTCTCGCTTTTCAGGTTCACGCCTTGCTGCAGCTTCTGCTCAGTTCTGTTTAAGTATAGCTAATCGGGCCAAGTCCGCTCTAGCTTGTTCCGTTTTACCTTCCGCATGAAGTTTCTGATAATGTGCCTGCGCCTTCTGTTTTTCCAATTCTTCTCGCTCACTCCTAGATAATTCTGGTTTTGCTGCTTTTTCGCCGCCCATATTTACATGTGTGACCTTTTCAACCGATTTTTTTTTAATCCGATTAGAATTTTCAATCTCAATTAAACTTGAAACACCTTTAGCTTTATGATTTTCATCATCGGAATCTTCTTTAGAATCGCTATCGCCACCAGATTCACTTTCTGATGCCTCCTCAGACTCACTTCCGGTTTCTGTTTTCGCTTGAAGCCTTAAAGAAAAGAGGCAAGAAACTTTATTGTGTGTATTGGATAACCACTAAAACTTTAACAAAATTCATGCAGTTAAAACAAAATCCTTAAATTTGGAAATTATAGATTCAAAACTCAATTCCAGTACTCACTTCTTTTTTGACATTTGAATTTGACATTAACGCACATAATTAACCTCGATGATCATATACAGCTTAGCAAAATTTAACGGCACGTCTACCTCTGCAGTGTATCAATTTGCGCGTGCAAAACGCTGCACAGTGTATATCGCCCCTATCACCTCACCGGATAGTTAAGCTGCACCAATCCTGAGGTGCTTGTTTGAACTTTATATTATATTACAAATCATACCTGCCATTCGTATCATATTTTATGTCTTGAGCTGCTTGCGTGAAATAGTCCGGGATTTTCCGTGTATTTATTATTTTATTTTTATTAATTTCTCCTGATGTTGTCCCGTCTCTTACAGTGTGATGGACTAGAGGCTGTGGGGCTAGCGCTCCTTCGGCTTGTTGATCGAACAATCGCCTTTAAGTAACTGCACTCACTTCGGTAGTGCTTTAACTTACGACTATGGCTAGTTTCGCTCAACTAAACGTTTTCCCTTTTCTTCGTAGAAATCTTTTATTTTAGACTTAAATGAACTTTACTTTTACTTTTTAAATTTTAGATTCCCGACTAGACTCCTCTTTCCTTTCACTAGCACCACCGAGAAAAGGCAAATGCTACCTACTTTTCCTCCTCTTGATTTTTTCTTGCCCGCCTTTTTACTTCGTCGTCCTTCTTCTTCCTTTTCTCTTCTTCTTAAGCCTCAGCCACAGCCAGGTTAGAAAATCCGCTATGCCAAAACATGGCAGCACCTTATCCGTGTGGACGAACGTCCCCACCGCTATAGATGTTGGCCGTACATTTAGACTGCTCCTGCATGCAGCACGCTACGACCATAACAATAACTCAATAGCTTCATATCCAGCACAATTAAGATACGTCGCCACCTGTATATCTCTTAGAATATAGCAAACAGTAATGGCGGTAAGCCAGATTTCGCGAAATGAATTCTGGTTGTGTTGGTAGTCCATGTTTTACATGTATTTACACGCCGTTCCTATTCTACACGAATTGTCAATTTGCAAAAAGTAAACAAAGGTTTTGTGCGGTAAAAAATGTACTTTTTCTACTTTATTTTTAAATAATTCACATAATTAATTTATATAAATCTTTGCTTCTATTAACAAAAAAGATAATTTAGATAGTGCAGTTGCCTGAAACATGACTTTCCTAGTTTATAATCCAATTTATATTTGCAAGCACTGACCGAGCACTTCATTTCTGTTTTTTTAACTGATATGAAGATTTTAACAGGCACTAGTGGCACTATAAAAATTTGCACTAAATAAACTTTAAAATTAAATGAAAAAAACTGATTCCGTACTTTTGTGAAAAAAGAATTTTAGATTGCATAAATCTGTTCACAAAAGAAAAGCACATTTGACAATCATGCACTCAGCTTTGACAATTCTTCCTTCCTGCATCTCGCTTACTCCTATGTATAATATCCTGCTTTTAAAATAATTCCTGTTTTCTATATATTCTCAGGTATATCTCCAGTCTCCTTGTTCACCTTTGTTGCATTTGAATCTACTGTTGCGAGCGTGGCTTTGTTTCGTTATTTAAAACACAATATTTAATATACAACTTTAATTATCGCTAATACCATAAAGTAATAAAGGCTAAAGAGATGACAAGATAACTTTGCTTTGCGAACCAATTTTTGAAAGCTCAACCTGAAAGATTGGATGCAATCGTCAGAGCTTTTCCTGCAGAGCTCGCATCTTCTGTTCTGAATTTTGAGCCTACTGTACCATCAGGCATCACATTAAATTAAGGCATGATGTACTGAATCAAAACCCTCGAGAATACTTCCCAAGCCATGAAACAGAAATCTATATGCATGCGTTGTGAGTCCGTTTTCTAAAATGTTCTATATTGATACTTATGGAAAGGTACCAAAAATTAACTTTATATATGCTATAGAGCCTAAACTACTATCCATACAGGAATATAGTCATCTAGTAATTTAAAGCTTGGTTCCTTACCTTTCCAAAGGCTACACTTCTATATACCTTACTTAACAAAATAATAAAATAGTTTTGATTACAAAGTAACCTTACCATTTTACGCTCAATACCTCTCAGCTGAGTGATAATTGCATGTGTGTATGTGCAGCCGTAGTCCGAATCTGTAGGCAGCTACATTCGATATCATCAGCCCACGGCATGCCATGACGGCACAGCGACATTACAATGATTACTCAGCTGAGAATTTTTGTTTGAGGAATCGTAGTCATTTGGTTAAGATAAATTTTTTTAAATAATTTTGTTAGGAAAGGTATGAAAATTTTATTACGGTTTGGAAGATAAGAAACCAAGCTTAAGATTATCAGAACACAATTTTTCTGTATGAATAGTAGTTTAGGGCGGAGGAGCTTTACAAATTCAATTTTTGTCAGTTTTACATAAGAACACTGCAAATATTTTAAAATGTAAGGACTCCGATGGGCCTCGCATGTGGTAGGGAGGGAGTCTGTTTCATGCCTTGTGAAGTATTTTCGAGGGTTTTGACTGAATGGAGTAAATGCAATACTACCAAAGTTTACCATGACAAATATTAATACGCATATGAATGTGTAAATTTAGGAAGCTCTTTTGATACAAAATATTATAGCTTCACGCGGATGATATACGATGATAAACAACTGATATGTACATAGGTATTAGCTGCGTTTTTTTATACTGGACTGGTTCATTAGAAATTTAAAAAAATTTCATTCTATAAAACGTCTCTAGGTAGCAATGATTTTTTTTATGGGGGAAAATTATCAAATTGCAATTTCAATTTTCACAAAATGCCAAAATAGATCTAAAATGTTTGTAATTAATCAAAAGCTGGCACTTTGATGATTTTTTATCCATTTATAAATCCCTGTATGGATCAGGAAAAAAGAACGCAGCGTTGTAATCGTAATAGTACTGCAAATTATATGCAAACAAATTTCTTAGACGGCGAATTTTTTCACATTTAGTATTGTCGTATATTTCTATCTTCTTCTACAGTTTTTATCTTACAGATGTAAATATAATGAAATAGTTGATGAATAGAATCCAGATAATGTTTTCAAATCGATTAACTGCAGAAAAAGAAATATAGGGTAAATGTGTTTTTATATGTTGAAAAACTTCGTGGTAAATATCGTCCAGAAATGAAACATGAAATTTTGAATTTACATTCCTTATACAATGCAGTTGGAAATATTTTTATCATATTATAATTGAAAATGGGTTAAAAGGATAAAGTGTACTTACTTTTGCGTAATAACCCAAAATATCAGATCAAATTTTATGCTTTTATTATTTTCAGTTTGTTGGTTGGTTTGTTTTTCGGCTTAAAGAATTTCTGAGTTTCCCATACGCAGTGCTTTTTAATTAAGATATCAATAAAATAATGGAGTATTTTGCACGATTTTTACAACAAATATTATCTTCTGCAATACTGGACTGGTTCCAGTATAAAAAAACGCAGCTAATACCTATGTACATATCAGTTGTTTATCATCGTATATCATCCGCGTGAAGCTATAATATTTTGTATCAAAAGAGCTTCCTAAATTTACACATTCATATGCGTATTAATATTTGCCATGGTAAACTTTGGTAGTATTGCATTTACTCCATTCAGTACATCATGCCTTGACTTGATGTGATGCCTGCTGGTACAGTGGGCTCAAAATTCAATACAGAAGATGCGAGCTCTGCAGGAAAAGCTTTGACGATTGCATCCAAACTTTCAGATTGAGCTTTCAAATATTGGTTCGCAAAGCAAAGTTAATGTTGTCTTCTCTTTAGCCTTTATTACTTTATGCTAATACTGTACTTTCAATTATCGCAATCCAATTATACCACTTTCGCCTGTTTATTACTTTCGCTTGTTACCACTGTCATGAATCCACATCACCTCCTCCATATTCATAACGCACATTCCAATAATTGCATTCTCTAATTATCCAAATGCATTATTCAATAGCCAAAAGGCAATATCTACATACCTATATCATTTCCACATATCACAAAAACCTAAAAATAAACCTAACATACTATTCATGATATCATGACAAGCTCATTTCCAACATACAAAAACCTTAACCCATTCACTCAGAAACAGGTGTCTTATTTCAACATTCCTCGGGGCACCCGCTAGACAATCAAATAAACACGTCACCGCGAAGTAGCTACCGTTCACCAGAACGAAAACATGATATACGATCCCTACTGAGTACTGACCATCGGGCTAGTGCTCTTATGTAATCTAAAATTTGTTTATCTTCTTCCATACGCTACTGGTGACCCTGAAAATTGTCTCTGATTGTTTTTGTCATTTTTAATTGTTTTTGTGATATCCCAATTGTTGACCGATTCTTGAAATTCGAGTGTTTCCGTTCAAGACGAAAAGCCAATTTTTAATTATTTTTCTGATTTTGGTTATTTGAGCGTTTCCGTTTAAACAAAAATCAGAATTGTGATTTTCAATTGTTTATTCGATTTTTGTCATTTGAGCGTTTTCCGTTTGGACAAAAATCGGAACATGTGCATGCATATGGAATTGTCTACCCGACAATTCCCACAAAATAGGAAAGTGCATAATCGACCAATTCTGATTGCTTAAAGAATTGGTTCGATTTTAAATAAATAGGCTGTTGAAGCGAAGCCAGAGAGGAGAAGTTTTCAAGTGTTCAACCTGGAGAGTCCCCCTACCCAAGGTAAGGCCTCCAGTGTTTCCCAGTGATCAATTGATTTTGAAGAGTTTTATTTTATCTTAAAAGTTTTTACAAAGTACATATTCCAAAAAGTTTTACTAAGTGTATTTATACTAAATAGTTTGCAAGTGTATTAAAGTCTGCTAATGCGAATTATTCTGTGAAAACTATACCAAATAAACGATAAAGGTTATTAAAAACTAAAAGGAGTTAAATTATTTGAAAAAGAATGTTGTACACCAAAGTGGCGTGCAACAAAAACTGGTGGCAGCGGTGGGATTTCGTAAAGGTTTGTAAGACCTACGAAACACCAACCTACAGACCTCGAGCAGCATTTAATGTGCTGGCCAGGAGTAATTCCCCCGATTGGAGCAAGCGACTTCATAGAATACATAAACCTCCACCTAGAGGAAGAAGATTTCCCTGAAGTCGAGCCAGACGAGGTAGTTAATTTGAGGATAGTCCAGGGATTTCAACTGATCATCTCACATTTCGACATAGACGAACTGGAATTGATACTAACACCAGCAAGCGAGCCGTTCTTCCGACATCTATTTTCCAACGCGGGATACACCGAAGAACGAGTAAATCGGGCGATGTCAAGAGCCCTCCAACGAGGAGAGCAACAACAAAATTAGTATAACAATTAAGTAAGTCTAGAACTTTTTCATTAATTAAGCATACGTTAATTAAGCTAAATGATAATTTACATTTTATAATACATATATATATATTTTCATTATAAATATGCACTACAAAATTATCTTTTTTTTTTGTAAAACAAAAAACACGCTTTTTAAATCCTGCTCATTAATGGTCGTATTTCTCTTGATGGTTATAACAATTTCCTTTTGTCGTATTTTCTCTTGACGGCGAAATCAATCTTTCGAATTTAGTGAAAACGTTTTATCAAGTGAAATCTTTTTTTTTAGTGTTAAAGTGTACAAGTTCGTTTCTACTCGCAAAACTTCTCAAAAAAAAAAAAAAAAAAAAAAAACTCTCTCTTTGTCTCACTGGAAACTACGTTGAACTCCAAAAATTGAGGGTAATTCGCGCAAATATTTTCACACCCGATCTTCGAAACGAACAATGCCTGATAACACTACAGAACATTTAACTCTTGATCCTGCCAAGAGTCTTACCCCAGAATTCGATGGGAATCCAGAGAATCTCCACAGGTTCTTAAACATATGCAGCCTATTCCAAAAACAAGGTACAGCCGAATCAGATAAAGTGCTATACCTCCACATTATAAAAGCTAAACTTATTGGCAAAGCATACGATGTCATCAAATATAATGACATTAATTCTTGGAAAGAATTGCAAGCTGCTCTCCAAGAACAATTCATGGAAACCCGTTCTAGAATGTCTATTCAGAACGAAATCCTATCATTAAAACAGCTGCCTAAGGAAGACAGTAAAGAATATGCTTTCCGAGCTCAAAAGCTATTAGCTATCTACAACGACGCTACTTCAAGTCTGACAAATGAACAGACTTTAAAAAATCTTCTAATTGAGGAAAATAAAAAAATGGTTATCAGAGCTTTTGAAGATGGTTTAAGACATGACCATATTCATCTGCTAACTAAGGCTAAAAGTTACACCGACCTAAAAGAGTCGACAAAATTCGCCATAGAGCAATCTGAAAGAAATTGTTCTTTCAACGAAAACGTTTCATCTTGGTCTAAATGTCACAAAAAGGGTCATTCTGCTGACTCTTGTTTAACATCTAGAATTAGAGTGGAAAACAGGCTTATATGCCCATATTGTAAAACACCGAATCATCACATTAGTCAGTGTAGAAAAATGTTATTTCAACAGCAATCTCTTGCTCAACCTTCCACTAGCTTCGCACAAAGAAGCCCTCAACATTTTCAATCCAGTAGGATTCCTCAACAGCAGCAACCTATAAGAGCTCCAAATCTTCGACAAATAGATAGGCAAGGCCAATATCCACAAGGAAATAGAGCTCCCCAATTTCAACCTACTAACTCATCACTTCCTACATATTCTCGTAATATTAGATCCGCAATTAAAAGTAGGAATCCAAAAGGTAACCCTGATATGCCTGAAGCTAATGCAAAAAGGGAAATTCCAAAAAACAGTCAGCGGCGAGACGAGATAGCGGAAACTCAATCTTGCCTAAATCAATTAATCATAACCGCCGATGTCCATCCGCAACCTCAAATTTAGAAGGAGAACTTTCTCTCTCCTTAATCACCGATCGCCAATCGCTAGTTGTGACGATCGAGAATTCTATTACTGCGTTTAAAACTAGCACCTTTTTGATAGATACCGGAGCAGAAATATCGGTATTAAAAGCTACTAGGGCACTTGGGAACACAATCATCACTACTTCAAAAAACATAGAGCTATCTTCACTAGCAGGAACCCCCCTGCGTACACTAGGAACTGCAGAATGCAATTTCTACGTTAAAAATACTACTTTCAAACATAATATACATATGGTCGATGGTAATCTACAATTAAAATATGACGGAATATTAGGTCATGATTTTTTAGACAAGTTTCTTTGCAAAATTAATTACGAAACTAAAATACTAACTCTTAAAATAAATAACGTGTCCCCAGACGACACTGAAATGCAAAATTCAATCACAGGAATAGTATCGAACATTGAGTATGGAGGTTTGAAAGACCCAAGCTCCGAACTATCTCCAGTTAGATCAGGCGCAAGGTATGGAGGTTTGAAAGACCCAAGCCAACACGTCAGATCACATTCTAAAAATGTCTCAAAAGAAGACAAAGTACAAAATAATAAAGCAAAGAAATCGAATAAAGGCAAGTGCGATGCTAACGATATAAATATACCAGCACGTACACAGGTAATAGCTAGGATAACCATGAATAAACGAGGTACCTTTTTCTGCGAACACAAAGAATTGGAATCAGGAGTGATTATTGGGAATACGCTTATAAAACCAGACAAAAATGGTCAAGCGAATATTCTTACCCTCAATTCCAATCAAAGTGATGTTCATATTAGGAAAACGGACATAAGACCTCACTTACATGAAATTAATAAATTTAATATAATAAAACTAAATCCTCAAATGGGTCCTATTCAAGAAAGGCTTACTAGACTCGCATCCGAGCTAGACCTTTCACACTGCAATGCTGAAGAGTTCAGATCCATTTTAGATATATGCCGTAAGTACAACGACATATTCTACTTGGAGGGAGACTCCCTGACATTCACAGATGCAGCGACACATAACATTCCTATCTTACCTGGAAAACCTATCGTAAATGTCAAACCATATAGATTACCTCAAGCTCAGCGTGCAAAATTAACAATCAAATTAATAAAATGTTAGATGACGAAATTATTAGTCCCAGTTCAAGCCCTTGAAACTCACCTCTATTATTAGTTCCTAAAAAACCAGATGCCGATGGCAACAAAAGATGGAGAGTAGTCGTTGATTTCAGACGTCTCAATGATATAACTGTGGGAGACGCATTTCCATTGCCAAACATAACGGACATCTTAGATCAATGGGGAAAAGCCAAATATTTTAGCACGTTGGACTTAGCCAATGGCTTTCACCAGATACCCATGAGTGAAAGCGACAAGGAAAAAAGTGCATTTAGTACACCTTATGGTCATTACCACTATAACCGTATGCCATTTGGTTTAAAGCGAGCTTCAGCCACTTTTCAAAGGCTGATGAATATTTTAGTCGGTCTCCAAGGCATAGAATGCTTTGTTTATATGGACGACATTGTTATATACGGGTACAATCTGATAGAACACAACTCTAGACTCCAGAATGTTTTTGACAGGCTTCGAGAACATAATCTCAAGCTACAGCCCGAAAAATGTCACTTTCTCAATAAGCAGATAGCCTATCTCGGTCATCTTATAACCAAAAACGGAGTATCACCAGATCCCGCTAAGCTCGAAGCAGTTACTAAATATAGGAGAAAGACGTAAAATTCTTCTTAGGATTTGCCGGCTATTATAGGCACTTCATTCCAAACTTTGCAAAGCTAGCCAAACCCTTAAAAGCTCTTTTAAAAAAGAATGCTACTTTCAAATGGGATGCTTTTTGCGATGAAGCTTTCCAATCGTTAAAGAAAAAATTGATTAACGCTCCGATATTACAATTCCCATGTTTCGATAAAGAATTTTTAGTGACTTCAGACGCAAGCGACTACGCTGTAGGTAGTGTATTGTCTCAAGGAAAAATCGGTGAAGATAAACCCATCTGTTTTGCAAGTAGAACTCTCAATCAGGCCGAGACGAGGTATTCCACCATAGAAAAGGAATTATTAGCGATAATTTTTGCCGTCGAGCAATTTCGCCCTTATCTGTACGGACGAAAGTTCACTATCATCACAGATCATAAGCCCCTCACGTGGCTCATGAACCTGAAAGACCCCACTTCTCGCCTAATGAGGTGGAGAATAAGGTTAGAAGAGTATGATTACAAAATCATATACAAACCAGGAAAAGCAAATCTAAATGCCGACGCACTCAGCCGTGCGATCCCTGATACAAGTAAAGCTATACAGGTGGTAACTAGAAGTCAAAATAAGGTCCAAATCAAATCTCAAAAGGAAACAAACAATAATCCTACATGGACTTATGTTGAAGAAAACACGAAAGATCCTCTAGAGACTCGTGATATTAAGAAAAAATACTTCTTATTGCCAAGTCATAACTCCATACAGGAAAATTCATTAAGTACGTATTTACCCGAGAACTACGTAATACCCTTAGGAGAAGCTATTGAATTTAACAAAGGCAAAATTTCTTACATTGTTGGACGCGCTCCTATACCTATCAGAAATGAAACTGATTGAAATCGAATAAAAAAAAATTTTCAAAATTTTAAGGCCTACTCAAATAACGAGAAAACTATTTCTATAGCCATACCAATCACCGATAACACTAGTTATCGCGAACTAAAGTTTCTATGTTCTAAAGAATTTGAAAAGTCAGGCACTAGACCAATTTTCTTTCTTAATAAAGTAATTAAACTAACGGACCCTGAAGATATAGCTCAAGTAATAAAAGAGCATCACATCTCTCCGTTAGGCGGACATCAAGCCAAAACTATAAGTAAAATAAAAAGAATCTACAATTGGCAAGGCATGTTCAAAGATATTAGAGACTACATCAAGAAGTGTCCTTCTTGCCAGAAAAATAAGTGTAGCAAAAACAAAAGAATGCCTATGAAAATAACCACAACTAGTAATAAACCCTTTGAAAAATTATTCTTAGATATAGTAGGACCATTACCCACTAGTTATTTGGATAACAAATATATACTTACGTTCCAAGATGATCTGACGAAATTTTCAGATACCATACCTTTACCAAATGCCGAAGCGCACACTGTAGCAGAACAGTTTACGAAACAAATCATATGTAAACACGGTCTACCTGAAACGATCTTAACTGATCAAGGAACCAATTTCTTAAGTTCTACATTTAATGAAGTATGTAAAGTACTGAAAATTCATAAGCTACAAACCACCCCTTATCACCCAGAAACAAACGGAGCTTTAGAACGAAGCCACCGAACCTTAGCAGAATATCTTCGACACAATGTGTCAACAGATCCACTTACATGGGATACTTGGATCCCATACGCTATGTCCGTTTACAACAATTCCGTTCATTCAAGCACAGGCTACACGCCGCATAACGTATTATTTGGATTCCATGCCGAAATCCCAACGTCATTAAAAACAGATCCTGAAGTTGCGTATAATTACGACAATTATGCCAGCGAACTAAAAGACAGACTTCAACATTCTCATAAGATTGCTAGGGAAAATCTTATAAGAAATAAAGAAAAATCCAAGGCATATTATGACCAATCATTCAAACCCAAAAATTTTGTAATAGGCGATAAAGTATTAGATAAAAATCATAACCGAAAAAATAAGCTATCACCACTATGGGAAGGACCATACGATATAATAGAGACTCCTTCGTCCGAAAACTCTATCGTCAAAAATAAGCGAATTCATAATAACCATTTGAAGTTATTCGTCGACTAATCACGAACTATTCATCCGTTTTTCCATAGGTCAGGATGATCGGACCAGTTATATTCTTCGCATTATTATGCACAGCGACGAGCGCTACGAACGTCACGATTTTCGATTCTACCCCGGGTATCTATTTTGAGGAATTCGGAACAGTTCATCTATACAGTAACTCTTGGAAATTAGTAACGTATTATAATTTAGATAATTTTTACACAGAACTAGATTACTTAAGAATCCTAGCTAGTAATATAGAAAATCTCTGTCTTACTACTATTAACAAATCACACTCAAACCACTGTGAAGCGCAGATTAATATGCAAAAGGTGTTGTTGAGCGAAATACATCAGATTGACGAAATCCTAGAACCAAAAAATTTAAGGTCACGAAGAGCTTTGTTAAATATTGTCGGAAGTATAAGCAAAATCTTGTTCGGAACGTTGAACGAAGAAGATGCCAAGCACTACGACGAACAAATACAAATCCTAAAAGTAAATGAAGACCATCTCTTAGAATTAATAAAATCCCAAACCCTAATTGTTGACAAAACTGTCAACGTGTTCAATAAAACTTCGTCCCAAATCCAAAAAGAATTCGGAAATATACAAAGGAAACTCGCTAAAATCTCTCAAGTCATCAATAATTTAACCTATCAAATAAATGATAACATCTTAGAGCTAGAGCTAGAAAATGTCATTTCCATTACAACACTCTCCCTTATGAGATATCAAAACACACAAAAGGCCATTTTGGAAATGTTGCTTGACATTAAACATGGAACATCAAATCCCCTTATGATAACTCCCTATCAACTCGAACATACCCTTACCATCATTAGAAAAAATCTTCCATCGGGAATGACATTACCTGTCCCCGTTACATCAAACTTACTCATTGATTTGTATAGAGTTAGCCAAACGAGTACTAATAAGATAAACAATCAAATTATTATTGAAACTAAAATCCCTCTACCTTCAAGTACTCAATTCCAAGTTTATAAAATTATACCATTCCCGATTGCCGTGAACGACTCCTTTGTTTATGTCAAACCCACTACCGAACTTCTATTAGTGACTTTGAATCGAGAAAAACACTATCCTATGAATCACGAAGATTTTCATCAATGTCTACAAAATGTTCCTCACCATTATATATGTCAGAAGACTCACCCAATCTTCAATCTTAATTCTAGAGATAACGAATGCGAGATGGAATTGCTAAAACATACCCAAGATCTCCCACCTTCTTGTACGTTAAATACCCTAAAAGGCTCTTCCTTATGGATACAATTGGCAAATCCTAACAAATTGCTCTACAGTCTCAGATCACCCCACACTTTAGATAATATATGCACTGGCGAAATTAAACCACTAACCTTAAAAGGTACCGGAATTTTAGAAATTCGACCCATCTGCTATATTCGAAGCGACTTTCAAACACTTTACGGACATTCTGAAGGAACAACAACACTTGATAAATTTTATTTGCCGACTATTAATCTAACTAATATTACATCCTTGATGGACAGAATTAATCTAAATATACCACAAGAGATTACGATAAGAAACAATAATAATCAAGAACTTTTTGATATCAGCGAGGACATTAAATCTCTTAGAAGTAAAGAACAAACTAAATTAAAAAACGTCACCCCACATGACGTTCATCATTATCTACTCATATACTGTTTAGTAGCAATAGCTTCTATTATTATTATATTAATAGTAATTAAGTACTATATCAAGAAAAAACCTGTAATCTCGGAAACCAATGAAAATGAATTAAGTCAGGATAATATTGAACTAGAATCCTCTCCTAGGAACATACCTCTGACTAGAACTGTTAATTAAAAACGAAAAAAAAGGGAACATTTAATTTAGTTTCTTTTGCTCTAGTAATATAAGCCAATTACCTTTTTTTCAATATATATATATATAAATTTTATTATTCAAAATACTAAATAAATCAAATGTTGAACTCTAATGAACTTTACATTGGTTATGGAATTTTGTTTGTTATTTCTTAATACAATTTCATTGAACCCTAACAAGCTCTACATAAACAAAATTCCATATCCAAATTATTTCGCAATACAATTTAAATTTTTATTCATAGCAAATAATATAGGTCAAATTTTATTGTAAATTTTATGCAAGCGAATGCAAGCGAATCAATTTTGTTTTTTCTAAAAGGCAATAACATTGAATGAACGATTTTGTATATATAAACGGAAGAAATATCAATAAAATAATTAGTATTGTTCTACAAGTTAAGAACGACTTTTAATTATACTCAAGTGAATCTGCTACGGCATTTATAATTTCAAGCGCTGTGCATAGGTTTTGTACCGTTACACACTTACTACAAGTACAGGTATTTGAACCTGGGCTTACTTCCAACAAAGTACAGGTATTTGAACCTGGACTTCCAATTTACTTACTTGCAAGGTATATCTACCTATTGCAGTGATCATCAAGGCGGCAAATTAAGTTTATTTGTCGCGGTACAAAATACATTTTGGTGACCCCGACGTGATCGCCACGAGATAAGTATATACCCCATCTACGTTCTAAAGACGATATGGTGCTCATCATGGAGACATTAGCTTCTGAACAATCCGAGATAGGAAGAAAAATAGAAGACCTGTTGCAGGCGTTCAACACTGAGACCCCTCAACGTGTGACCCGCGGGAATCTAGAATATCTGAATAAGGTATCAGATCAATTGGATTCACTATGGATCAAGTTCACGAACAATAACGAAAGGTTAATCAAGGTTAAGCAGAGTAATAGTGATCATCTCTACTTCAAAAATAACTACTACAAAGAAATTAAAAGTGTCTACAACGACCTTAAGGAAAAATTGAAGGAGGCTAATATAAAATTATCAGCGCCAAAGCTCTCAGATATCACCCAAAATAATCAGGTTATATGGGAATCTGTCTCGAGTGAAGAGCCTTGTGGATATAAGACAGAATTCTATTTTGAAGTTGATGACTGGGTGCAAGACACCATCATATCGCTGCAACAACAATTACGGAACTTGCAGGACTCTGCATCATCCCCACCTCAGAATACATCTGATCTTGGTACAGCAATAAAATTGCCTAAGATAACGCTTCCCAATTTTGATGGCAACTACCTAAGGTGGACACAATTCCATGACTTATATATCCAACTGATTCATAATTATCCCATCAGCAACGCACAAAAGATGTTTTACCTGGTTCCCAACTTAACTGGTGAAGCAAAAGCGTTAATACACCATTTGTCAATATCAGATGGAAATTATGAAACGGCATGGAACATATTAAAAAATCGATATAACAACAAACGACTATTGGTGACAGCATTAATCAACAAATTTCTAGCACAGCCAACCATTCAAACCGAAGGGGCTGCAGCAATCAAGGCACTGCATGACAACACAAATGAGTGCATTCTTGCCTTAAAAAACCTTGGGATCTCCATTGAATCATGGGATCCATTGCTCATTCACATACTCATTAAGAAATTGGACAAAAATACACACACATTGTACGAGCAATCATTGGAATCACCAAGAGAACTGCAAACGATTAAGCATTTTTTAATGTTCTTAGAGAACCGCTTCCAAGCTCTAGAAGCATTAGGAAGAGGTAAGCGTCACGCGATTCAAGAACGATCCAGTCACTCGTCAAAATCGTCTTCTTTCGTATCGACAATTAATGGAAGACAATGTGTTGTGTGCAAACAGAAACATCCACTATATCTGTGTAAAGAATTTCTGTCACATGCGCCAGCTACAAGATACCAAATCTTGAAAAGGAACCACTTATGCATCAACTGCATGAAAGACGGACACTCAGCAATCAAGTGCTCTATGCGAAATTGCTTGAAATGCTCCAAAAAGCATAATACGCTAGTTCATATTGAAGAGTCCAGTAAATCATCTCACACTCCTGGAAGGATAATATCATCAACGGATCAATTACAACTACAACCACGGCAATCAATCGCTGAGAAACGCACTGCAGACATGTCTGGACCAACCAATAATAACGCAGAGGGTAGTAACTCAACAATCCTAGCAGCACAAACAGCTCAGAATCAAAGAGGTTACGTGCTGCTAAGCACTGTCATCATCAAGTTAAAAAATAATGAAGGCAATAATGTAGAATGCAAGGCAATTTTAGATTCTGGTTCACAACTAAATTTTATAACGGAACGATTAGTCAAAAAATTGGGTTTAAAAGGCACACCAGATTCTATGAGCATCCAAGGCATCGGTGAAGGCAAGCAGCAATCTAACTATCGAGTCAATTTAGTATTGCAATCACGATTGACCGAATTCTCAACCAGAGTAGAAGCCTTTATATTACCAAAAATAACTTCTTATCAACCAACATATTCGTTGAATACGGACTCCTGGCCCATCCCGGGAAACATAGAGCTAGCCGATCCAAACTTCAATCGCCCCAGTCAAATTGATTTTTTGATCGGAGCGGAGTTCTATCATCAACTCCTGTCGACTGGGCAAATAAAACTTGGAGACGATTTACCAACTCTACAAAACACTGTTTTTGGTTGGGTTTTTGCTGGAAGGATACAAGGCACCAACCAATCTCAAGCAACATGTGGCATCTGTAATGAAGGATGCCTCACCCTTGACGATAAAATTGAAAGGTTTTGGAAGCTCGAAGAATTTGAGTCGCATCCGCCAAGTTTAACTGCCGCTGAAGTTAAATGAGAATCTCATTCTAGTCAGACCACACAAAGAGACTCGTCAGGCCGCTTTGTGGTAAAACTACCTTTTTTACACCATCCAAGAAAATTAGGTGAATCCAGGGACATTGCTTTACAACGATTTCTCTCCTTGGAACGAAAATTCAGTAAAAATCCAGAAATCAAGGGGCAATACGTGGCCTTTATGAAGGAATACTTACAACTTGAACATATGGAAGAGGTCAATCCAGACAACATCACCAAGCCGTACTATTATTTACCACATCACTGTGTGATGAAACCCGACAGCACTACCACCAAGCTTATAGTAGTTTTTGATGGTTCAACCAAAAGCTCATCAAATATCGCCCTGAATAAGCTACTAAGTACTGGCCCGAGGCTCTAAGATGATCTTTTTTCCATACTTCTGAGGTTTCGAATGCCACGATTCGTCTTTACGGCGGACATAGAGAAAATGTACCGTCAGGTCTTAATGCACGAAAACGACAGAAAATATCAAATGATTCTATGGAGAGATAATCCTAATGAAGCAATTAAATCGTACCAACTTAAGACTGTCACATACGGAACTACTTCAGCACCATATTTGGCAATTAAATGCTTACAACAGCTATCAGTGCAAGGAGCTGATAAATTTCCACTTGGGTCAAGGATACTCAAACGCGACTTCTATGACTTCTATGTAGACGACATAATGACGGGATCCAATAGCTTAGTGGAAGCTCTCGAAATGCAAGAACAACTGACAAAGCTTCTGAAATCAGCAGGTTTTAATTTACGAAAATGGTGTGCCAACCACACCAAACTACTTCAAAACATTCATAGAGACGATGTCGGTCTTCAAGTAGAACTGTATGATGAAGAAGAGGGACAAATAAAAACCCTAGAACTAATGTGGCTACCAAAGGCAGATGAATTTCGTATCAAAACTGTATGGCCAGAAGGAACCAAGGTGACCAAGCGCACAGTCCTGTCAGACACAGCACATTTATTTGATGCACTCGGCGTAATGAGTCCAGTCATAGTAACGGCAAAGATCTTCCTTCAAAGGCTATGGAGAATAAAACTCGATTGGGATACACCTCTGCCAACCGAGCTTCAGTCTGCATGGCTAAGGTTTCGTGAAGGATTGAAGGTTCTAAATGATATTAAGATACCAAGGCATATATTCTCTGGAAGAATACCACAATCTACACAATTGCACGCCTTCTCGGACGCTTCAGAAAAGGCATATGGAAATGCAGTATATGTACGATCCAGGAGACAGGATGGTACAATAGCAGTACAATTATTATGTGCTAAATCAAAGGTGGCTCCTAACAAAACTACAACGTTACCTCGCCTGGAACTATGTGCTGCAAAACTCGCTTCCCAACTAGTACAACGAATTACGACCGATTTAAACTGGCATGATCAACCATGCTTTTTTTGGACCGATTCCGAGATTGTGCTTGCATGGCTGAATTCCGAGTCCTCGTCATATCATACATTTGTGGCAAATCGTGTGGCAGCTATTCAAGAATTAACAGCCATTAATCAATGGAGGCACGTCCCATCAAAGGAAAACCCTGCCGATCTAGTCTCTCAAGGAATTCCACCGGAGAGGTTGTCAAATTGCAACTTATGGTTCTACGGACCAATATTTTTACATGGCTCTGAAAACGTATGGCCCACAAAAAACACAATAACTGATATTGATTTGGAGAGAAAACAGTCGAAAATAATCTTAGCAGCCACCGAAGAACCAACGCATTTCGTCCACACAATCAACCATCATAACACATTCAAACGATTACAAAGAGTCGTTGCCTATGTGTTGAGATTTATTGCAAATATTCGTCAGCACACAAGTATAAAAGGGAAGATCGAGCTAACTGTGGCAGAACTAGAAGACACTCTAACAGTCATTATCAAGGAAACACAAGCTCAGGGATTCAGTGAAGACTTGAACCAATTACAACGGATCAACCATGTCAACAACAATAGCGCCCTGAGCAGCCTCAGTCCATTTATCGATGAAAGAGGAATTATTCGTGTCGGAGGCAGACTGGAGGCATCCAATTTACCGTATGAGGCCAAGCATCCAATGCTACTTCCATACTCTCATGACATTACAAGATTATTAATGACTCATCTACACATTACGAATCTACATGTTGGTGCTCAAACGTTGCTGTCAATAACTCGTCAACGATTCTGGCCCATAAAGGGAAAGACAACTGCACGATCCGTTGTGCAAAACTATCTTCGTTGTGCTAGATCGAAACCAAAGATGTTATCCCAATTTATGGGAAATCTGCCACCACATCGAGTGCAGCCAGCGCGACCCTTCATCAATTCGGGAGTTGACTTTTGCGGGCCGTTCTGGACACACTTCAAGGTTAGAGGAAAACGACCTCACAAATCGTATATTGCAGTCTTTTGTTGTTTTGCAACACTTCGAAGTGGTAAGCGATCTAACCACAGAAGCCTTCATTGGAGCCCTCAAACGGTTCATAAGTAGACGAGGCAACTGCCGGAATTTGTACTGTGATAACGCCACGAATTTTGTAGGAGCAAGAAACCAATTGATAGAACTGAAGGATACAATTTGCTCAGATAATTCACACAATAAAATATCTACATTTTGCAGTACGAAAGGTGTTGATTTTCATTTTATACCCCCAAGAGCACCGCACTTCGGTGGACTATGGGAGGCGGCTGTGAAGTCGGCTAAACACTTGCTTCAACGGAGCTTAGCATCAGTTTCTCTCACCTATGAAGAACTAGAGACAGTAATAGTTGAAATTGAAGCAATACTAAATTCCAGGCCACTGACTCCACTCTCAGCCGACCCGAACGATCTTACTGCTCTCACTCCGGGTCATTTTTTAATCGGCGAACCATTGACTAGCACCGTCGATTCACAGGCTCAATCATTGCAGACCAGCTTACTTCAACGTTGGAAATTGTTGTCTCACTTAAAAAATCAATTTTGGGAACGTTGGTCCAAAGAATATTTACACGAATTACAACATCGTTATAAATGGAAGCAACGATGTGACAATGCTCAGGCTGGAATGATGGTCTTAATCAAGGAAGATAATTTGCCTGTGCTAAAATGGCCCTTGGGCCGCATCATTCAAACAATCAAGGGAAAAGATGGACTAATTCGTGTAGCCGACGTCAAGACTTCATCTGGAATACTGAGGAGACCAATACATAAACTTGCTCCATTACCAATCGTACAAGATCAAGAATCACTGAATGGTCCAGGCGACGCCGGAATGAGCTCGCAAAAGGAAAAACCCGATGCATCTAAGAAGGAACGACTTACCAAACCCAAGACAAATCAGAATCAAACCAGTGACACAACTAACGAAGAAAAATCAACTTCCAGAGAGCTAGATCAAGGTCGGTCTACGTCTAAAAAACGCCGGTATACAAGCTCCCTCTCAAGTGTACTATTCCTAAGTTGTTTGATAATGCCAGTCTTGAGCAATCCAGACGTAGAAATAAGTCCGTTCAAATCGCAACCAGGACTATATTTCGAAGGAATGGGGCCTACGCATCTACTGTCCAATGAGTGGAACTTGGTTATTTTCTACAACATGACAACCTGCTGGAAGGAATTTGAGTCGATCACCAGTGGTATAGTAAAGTTAGAAAAACTATGCAAAACGATGAAGGACAGTAGCACTTGCACTCTGACGGTTTCACAGTTTTTCGATCTATTGGCGACAATACAAATCAACAATGAATTATTACAACATCAAAACAACCCAAGAGTTAAGAGAGCTCCTCTCGATGTAATAGGAAATCTGGCTAACACATTATTTGGAGTACTAGATTCGAAGTACGCCGAAAAAATGGCTCAAACCATAGAAAATTTGAAGGATAATGACGACCATCTATTGGAACTACTTAAAAATCAAACATCAATCATAGACTCTACAGCAAACGTCATGCGTAAGTCATACAAGGTAATTGAAGGTGACCTTCGGAATATTGACACATACATCAACCTGACCATCGCCCACCTTAACCAATTGCATCAAGAATTGCACGAACAAAAATCAATGGAAGTCTTTAACGCAGCATCTGTTCGATTAATTCTAGTTATTACCAACTATCAACGAATTCAATCTATATTATTAGATGTACTGGTAGATACTCATCATGGCAAAATAAACCCGCAATTGCTAGTTCCCAGACAACTAGAGACTGAACTTACCCGAATCAAGGAACACCTACCATCAATACTTCGACTTCCTGCTAAACAAGACCATCCACTAGAATTATATAGCCTAATGACGATAGAAGGAAGAGTCTTGCCAGCCCATTTAATTTTCCGACTAAAACTACCATTATTCGCTTATGAACAATTCGAAATGCTGAGAGTAGTTCCTGTGCCAATTTTAGTTAATGAAACATTCATCACAATAAAGCCATCATCTGACTATCTCATAATCAACTTACATTGGGACCAATATTACCCCCTGTCAGAGCAAGAAATGTCATCATGTACCATTATTGGCGATTCGACTCACATGTGCAAACAACATCATCCTCTTCATCGTAAAGGCTCCAATGTAAGTTCCTGTGAACTCAGCTACCTTAGCCACTCATCATCATCAGCATCCTGCCAATTCATGAAGCTCACGGAAACACCACGATGGATTCAACTATTAAGCTCAAATCATTGGATCTATGTTATGAAGAAACCAACTATAGTTAATGTCGTGTGTGGAACTAAGGTTTCCCAGCAAACACTAGAAGGTTCAGGAATCTTGAAATTAGCCAACGATTGCGCTATCAAGGAAGAATTCTTTACTATACAAGCCCATAACATCTATGCTAGTACCATGACGACATCGTTTGTATCATCAAGAAATTTTACCGAATTATTGCATTCATCCAAAATTGCTAAAATACTCTATCAAGGACCATCGCATGAAGACATAGCCACGGACATTCAAGACTTTCAAAACCGAATACAGCAATTGAAGAAGGAAGAACAGCAGCCTTTACAGACCCATGATGCTCATCAATTCGTCATCGGATATCTTGGATTGTTATTTATCATCGCTATTCTAGGATATCTTACATGGAAACATCAAGCCCACCGATGGTGCCCAGACAAGGAACCCAGCGCACCAATACCCACACCCAGGTCAACATCATTGAATCAATTCAAGCTGCGGACGCAACCAGCATCATAGTTGAATTGGGCATTCAACGCGGGGGAGAATGTTGAACTCTAATGAACTTTACATTGGTTATGGAATTTTGTTTGTTATTTCTTAATACAATTTCATTGAACCCTAACAAGCTCTACATAAACAAAATTCCATATCCAAATTATTTCGCAATACAATTTCAATTTTTTTTCATAGCAAATAATATAGGTCAAATTTTATTGTAAATTTAATGCGAGCGTAAGCTATATTACACTCAAGTTGCTTTAATGTTAACGTAAGTCATTGCACGAAAAAGAATTTTATGCAAGCGAATGCAAGCGAATCAATTTTGTTTTTTCTAAAAGGCAATAACATTGAATGAACGATTTTGTATATATAAACGGAAGAAATATCAATAAAATAATTAGTATTGTTCTACAAGTTAAGAACGACTTTTAATTATACTCAAGTGAATCTGCTACGGCATTTATAATTTCAAGCGCTGTGCATAGGTTTTGTACCGTTACTACAAGTGCAGGTATTTGAACCTGGGCTTACTTCCAACAAAGTACAGGTATTTGAACCTGGACTTCCAATTTACTTACTTGCAAGGTATATCTACCTATTGCAGTGATCATCAAGGCGGCAAATTAAGTTTATTTGTCGCGGTACAAAATACATCAAATATTTTCATCATATAAGTATCTCAACTAATAAGAAAAACTAATACCTACATATAATTTTTTTTTTGTATCAAACCCTAGATATAGGTTATATAATAAGGTATTATAGTCATAAAATTGTAAGCGTATACATATCACTTACCTATATAATTTGTAAACAAAAATAATTATAATACCTATATTTAGATTGTAATTTGTCAAAAACTCTAATCAAATATTGTAACTTTCAACGGCGGAGCTTCAACATCCATTCCAACAAAAATTTTCTAATTCTTTTCAAGAAATACAAAATTTCTCTTTAGGGGGAAGGTGTCATGAATCCACATCACCTCCTCCATATTCATAACGCACATTCCAATAATTGCATCCTCTAATTATCCAAATTCCATTATTCAATAGCCAAAAGGCAATATCTACATACCTATATCATTTCCACATATCACAAAAACCTAAAAATAAACCTAACATACTATTCATGATATCATGACAAGCTCATTTCCAACATACAAAAACCTTAACCCATTCACTCAGAAACAGGTGTCTTATTTCAACATTCCTCGGGGCACCCGCTAGACAATCAAATAAACACGTCACCGCGAAGTAGCTACCGTTCACCAGAACGAAAACATGATATACGATCCCTACTGAGTACTGACCATCGGGCTAGTGCTCTTATGTAATCTAAAATTTGTTTATCTTCTTCCATACGCTACTGGTGACCCTGAAAATTGTCTCTGATTGTTTTTGTCATTTTTAATTGTTTTTGTGATATCCCAATTGTTGACCGATTCTTGAAATTCGAGTGTTTCCGTTCAAGACGAAAAGCCAATTTTTAATTATTTTTCTGATTTTGGTTATTTGAGCGTTTCCGTTTAAACAAAAATCAGAATTGTGATTTTCAATTGTTTATTCGATTTTTGTCATTTGAGCGTTTTCCGTTTGGACAAAAATCGGAACATGTGCATGCATATGAAGCCAGAGAGGAGAAGTTTTCAAGTGTTCAACCTGGAGAGTCCCCCTACCCAAGGTAAGGCCGCCAGTGTTTCCCAGTGATCAATTGATTTTGAAGAGTTTTATTTTATCTTAAAAGTTTTTACAAAGTACATATTCCAAAAAGTTTTACTAAGTGTATTTATTCTAAATAGTTTGCAAGTGTATTAAAGTCTGCTAATGCGAATAATTCTGTGAAAACTATACCAAATAAACGATAAAGGTTATTAAAAACTAAAAGGAGTTAAATTATTTGAAAAAGATTGTTGTACACCAAAGTGGCGTGCAACACCACTGCAACATCTAAGACAAGACCCTCTTTTTTTGCTGTGACAACTGTTATATTTATACCCTAGAAACTCTCCAGATTAATCTGGAGTGTTCTATTCCAAAAGCTTTGACTATTCTATTCATTCTATTCCTCAACCTTCCAGAAGATTCCATCATCGATTCTCCGAACCTGAAGTTGTTTACTCTCCATTGCCAGTAGATGTCACAAATTGTCTCTTTGTAGTCTACACAGAATCGGGTGCTGCCATCCCTTTTCCGGCGATGTCCAAGGGGTGTTAGATTCCTCTATTATGCCTTATTTCTTCATGGAATTCATCATGTCTGCAACTTCTGGTTGTTTGGCTAATGGCAATCTTCGTGGTGTCTGTCGAATGGGCCTGGAATCTCCTGTATCGATTCGATGCTGGACAAGATTTGTTTTACCATAGTCATCATCATTCATTGCAAATAATTCCGAAAATTCATCGATCACCTCTGTGGCATCGTTGTGTTGTTGTTCACTTAAGGCACTGGACGAAAGAAAGAAGTTTTTAAACCTGTTGGATAGTAGCTGGTATAGTTTTTGTCTCCTTGACATTACTACCATTATCCAAATTGACGATTTGGTAAACGGGTTCACAATTTCCAATTATAGCACCTTCTTTTAGTTGTACCTCATTTTCGGATGTGTTAAGCACTCTAACTGGTATTAATGTTGCACCTTCTGCCTTCACTAAAGTCTTGCCAACAATGATGTCCCATGTAACTTTTGTGGGCTTAGGCTCTACCAGATAGAATCGGCAGGTCCTGATGTCATCAGTAAGCTTTGTCCATATTAGTGTCTCGGAGCATGGCGAAAGAGTAATATTTTCGCGGACCATCGTCCTTACTTTCGCAGGATGATCTGCTCCTTCTCGTAGTTTCATAGGAATTTCTATGTTCCCATATTTGAGAATCCCCTCTCCGACATCCAGATTTATTTTGTATGTGGTCATGAAATCTATTCCAAGAATGCATTCATCTATTAGGAAATAGTAGTTCGCCTAGTTGAACACCTAAAGTTATTTCTCCAAAGACCGATATACTTGCTGCATGTGTTCATCTCCGTAACGTAATTCTATCGCCTGTACTAATGAAGTGTATTCACGTTGCTTTTCAATCGGTACAGTTTGTCAGAGTTCTGACGCAGGACCTCGAAGTGGTAACACCAAAGCAATAGCTTTGTCTTCCGTATTCCATCTATTTACCTCTGAAGCTGCCTCTAATTGTTTTTTGAAGATATGCCACGGATTTTGTCCATCAAATATTGGAGGTTTCATTTACCTGTACCGATGTCGATGCTTCATCCTTTCCATATCTGCTTTAACTTTTTCAAGTTGCTCGGTGACTTTTTGTTGAACTTCCGAAACCTTTTGTTGAAATTCCTGCTCAATTCCTTCAACTTTTAAATTTTGTTCTTTTAAAGAACTTTTTAGAAAATTTTTCTGATCCTCCAAACGGGTTTCTAGACAATTCTCCAGAGAACTCTTTTGTTCGTCCAAGCAGGTTTCCATAGATTTCTTCTGCTCATCTAACCGGGATTCCAGAGAATTCTTTTGTTCCTCAAAAGCATGCTTTTGCTCGTCCAGACGGGTTTCCATAGATTTCTTTTGCTCATCTAAACCGGATTCCAGAGAATTCTTTTGTCCCTCATTGGAATTCTTTTGTTAATCAAAACGGGCTTCCATAGATTTCTTTTGTTCCTGGAGAGAATTCTTTTGTTCCTCGATAGAATTCTTTTGTTCATCAAAATGGGCTTCCATTTTGCTCATTAAAGTACTCGTAGGCTCTTCTTCAGCTTCGGTTTCTTCCAAGTTCTCTTCGAAAACAAATGTCTCAGGATTCTTTCCTTCCTCTATCAAAGCTTGTCTAAGTCGCTCGACTAGAACTTTTCTTGCACCGACCTGTCGCTTGTAATGACCGGTTCTCTTTCAAATCCTGCTTCAAAGCTCGTCCGCTTCGCGCCCCATTACTTTAGTAATTCTCTTACAGTTGAATATAAATTATTTTCAAGAACTTTCAAAATTTAACACAATTTCACAAAATTGATCACACTTTGAATTTTTAAGTCAATTGCCACCACTTTTGACACCAGTTGTTGCGAGTGTGACTTTTGGTTCGTTATTTAAAACACAATTTTTAATATACAAGTTCTTTATTTCACTCTAATCATACAAATAAATAAAAAGATTACACTTTTGGACTTTTTACCGGGTTAAAGTTAATTTTGTTCAAGAAAGAATTTTTTGGGATTCTCCGGTATATATGTAACAAAAGCTAAAAAATGTTCTAATTTGTTATTTCATCACACAACCCATTAATTTTTGGTGACAAGTTTCAAGTCTTGGTTTGACTCATCAACAGCTCCCAAATAGCGAAATTGGGTGAACAAATCTAATCATACAAAATTCATAAACCTTCAATTAATCAACTCAACTTTAGTTATCGCTAATACTGTGCTTTCAATTATCGCAATCCAATTACAACACTTTCGCCTGTTTAATACATTCGCTTGTTAACACATTCTATTCCTGAACCTTCCCGAAGATTCCATCATCGATTCTCCGAACCTGAAGTTGTTCACTCTTCATTGGCAGTAGATGTCACCAGTTGTCTCTTTGTATTGCCCGTAACAATATTTTTAAAAAATGTCTGTATAATATTTAGTTTTTTTGTTGTATTTAACTTTTTTAAATATTATTTTGCTCTATGTTGCATTACATGGCATTTTTTCCGGTATATATCTCCTTAGAACAAAAAAAAATCGTAGCAATTTCTTTAAATATCAAAATATTTAAATTCACAATAATTGAGAATATTAAAATACTCTAATTTTTACATCTATACGATAAATTTTACTGAAAAGCAATTTCAACATATCATTTTTCTAACAGTGTACCCCAGCGCAGATAAACAGATCATGCTCGCAAACTTCCTCGTTTTTAAATAAATTAGTCTGCTTCTGACAGTCGCTAGAGACGGTTGTTATGGGGCCTGTTATTTTTTTTATTGCGTACGAAATTTCTTATAGGAGAAACTTGTCATTCAATTTTTAAAAAACTTGCATACATACATGATGCATGTTGTGTATGAATCGCAAAATGAGCGAAATTATTTTTTAGAAAATTACCCAAAGATTTCCCATGCGCGAAAAATTATCAACTGACTTGAAATCTACTCTATAAGTACTTTATTCCGCAGCGACTTGATGGCAACTGCCTTTTACATCTTATCAGCTTTATCAGTTCTCTCCAAGCAAACTGTACAATTATTTCTGTTGTGACTCTCAGTACGTTTACATGAATACTTGAGTACTTGACTTGAAATCCACCTGATGCTCAGATAGGGCGGTTGATTGAATTAATTCCAATTACTTGAATTGAACTTTTCTTGAATTAACTTTCCTATTTTTAAAGTTGAAGTTTACGCATTGATGAGCGTTTTCATGATATTTTGATTACTTCAAGCATACTGCAAGTATACTTCAAGTAATCATGTAAATGTATTGACTGTATTATAATTAATTCTATATATAATTAATTAATTCTATATATATATATGTACACAAGAATACAATAATTCATTTATTTTTCCCGCGGACGGGAATCGAACCTACACTTGTTAGAATCGGTCAATGATGGAGAAATAAGAATTTTAAGAACTTTTATTTTTAATGATTCTAAATCAAATTTATAAATACAAGAAGAAAAAACAACCGCCTCGTCCGGGATTTGAAACCGGGACCTTCCGCTTGCCGGGCGACTGCTCTTACCACTGAGCTAACGAGACAGATGATTTTCCCTCTTGCATTTATCAAATTTGTAACTAGCCTACTAAGCCACGTTTTGCTTTCAGCTGGCATTAACCAGTAACGATGAAAGCGCACAAATAAATTGTAAATTCAATTTTATTTATTTTTCCCGCGGACGGGAATCGAACCTACACTTGTTAGAATCGGTCAATGATGGAGAAATAAGAATTTTAAGAACTTTTATTTTTAATGATTCTAAATCAAATTTATAAATACAAGAAGAAAAAACAACCGCCTCGTCCGGGATTTGAAACCGGGACCTTCCGCTTGCCGGGCGACTGCTCTTACCACTGAGCTAACGAGACAGATGATTTTCCCTCTTGCATTTATCAAATTTGTAACTAGCCTACTAAGCCACGTTTTGCTTTCAGCTGGCATTAACCAGTAACGATGAAAGCGCACAAATAAATTGTAAATTCAATTTTATTTATTTTTCCCGCGGACGGGAATCGAACCTACACTTGTTAGAATCGGTCAATGATGGAGAAATAAGAATTTTAAGAACTTTTATTTTTAATGATTCTAAATCAAATTTATAAATACAAGAAGAAAAAACAACCGCCTCGTCCGGGATTTGAAACCGGGACCTTCCGCTTGCCGGGCGACTGCTCTTACCACTGAGCTAACGAGACAGATGATTTTCCCTCTTGCATTTATCAAATTTGTAACTAGCCTACTAAGCCACGTTTTGCTTTCAGCTGGCATTAACCAGTAACGATGAAAGCGCACAAATAAATTGTAAATTCAATTTTATTTATTTTTCCCGCGGACGGGAATCGAACCTACACTTGTTAGAATCGGTCAATGATGGAGAAATAAGAATTTTAAGAACTTTTATTTTTAATGATTCTAAATCAAATTTATAAATACAAGAAGAAAAAACAACCGCCTCGTCCGGGATTTGAAACCGGGACCTTCCGCTTGCCGGGCGACTGCTCTTACCACTGAGCTAACGAGACAGATGATTTTCCCTCTTGCATTTATCAAATTTGTAACTAGCCTACTAAGCCACGTTTTGCTTTCAGCTGGCATTAACCAGTAACGATGAAAGCGCACAAATAAATTGTAAATTCAATTTTATTTATTTTTCCCGCGGACGGGAATCGAACCTACACTTGTTAGAATCGGTCAATGATGGAGAAATAAGAATTTTAAGAACTTTTATTTTTAATGATTCTAAATCAAATTTATAAATACAAGAAGAAAAAACAACCGCCTCGTCCGGGATTTGAAACCGGGACCTTCCGCTTGCCGGGCGACTGCTCTTACCACTGAGCTAACGAGACAGATGATTTTCCCTCTTGCATTTATCAAATTTGTAACTAGCCTACTAAGCCACGTTTTGCTTTCAGCTGGCATTAACCAGTAACGATGAAAGCGCACAAATAAATTGTAAATTCAATTTTATTTATTTTTCCCGCGGACGGGAATCGAACCTACACTTGTTAGAATCGGTCAATGATGGAGAAATAAGAATTTTAAGAACTTTTATTTTTAATGATTCTAAATCAAATTTATAAATACAAGAAGAAAAAACAACCGCCTCGTCCGGGATTTGAAACCGGGACCTTCCGCTTGCCGGGCGACTGCTCTTACCACTGAGCTAACGAGACAGATGATTTTCCCTCTTGCATTTATCAAATTTGTAACTAGCCTACTAAGCCACGTTTTGCTTTCAGCTGGCATTAACCAGTAACGATGAAAGCGCACAAATAAATTGTAAATTCAATTTTATTTATTTTTCCCGCGGACGGGAATCGAACCTACACTTGTTAGAATCGGTCAATGATGGAGAAATAAGAATTTTAAGAACTTTTATTTTTAATGATTCTAAATCAAATTTATAAATACAAGAAGAAAAAACAACCGCCTCGTCCGGGATTTGAAACCGGGACCTTCCGCTTGCCGGGCGACTGCTCTTACCACTGAGCTAACGAGACAGATGATTTTCCCTCTTGCATTTATCAAATTTGTAACTAGCCTACTAAGCCACGTTTTGCTTTCAGCTGGCATTAACCAGTAACGATGAAAGCGCACAAATAAATTGTAAATTCAATTTTATTTATTTTTCCCGCGGACGGGAATCGAACCTACACTTGTTAGAATCGGTCAATGATGGAGAAATAAGAATTTTAAGAACTTTTATTTTTAATGATTCTAAATCAAATTTATAAATACAAGAAGAAAAAACAACCGCCTCGTCCGGGATTTGAAACCGGGACCTTCCGCTTGCCGGGCGACTGCTCTTACCACTGAGCTAACGAGACAGATGATTTTCCCTCTTGCATTTATCAAATTTGTAACTAGCCTACTAAGCCACGTTTTGCTTTCAGCTGGCATTAACCAGTAACGATGAAAGCGCACAAATAAATTGTAAATTCAATTTTATTTATTTTTCCCGCGGACGGGAATCGAACCTACACTTGTTAGAATCGGTCAATGATGGAGAAATAAGAATTTTAAGAACTTTTATTTTTAATGATTCTAAATCAAATTTATAAATACAAGAAGAAAAAACAACCGCCTCGTCCGGGATTTGAAACCGGGACCTTCCGCTTGCCGGGCGACTGCTCTTACCACTGAGCTAACGAGACAGATGATTTTCCCTCTTGCATTTATCAAATTTGTAACTAGCCTACTAAGCCACGTTTTGCTTTCAGCTGGCATTAACCAGTAACGATGAAAGCGCACAAATAAATTGTAAATTCAATTTTATTTATTTTTCCCGCGGACGGGAATCGAACCTACACTTGTTAGAATCGGTCAATGATGGAGAAATAAGAATTTTAAGAACTTTTATTTTTAATGATTCTAAATCAAATTTATAAATACAAGAAGAAAAAACAACCGCCTCGTCCGGGATTTGAAACCGGGACCTTCCGCTTGCCGGGCGACTGCTCTTACCACTGAGCTAACGAGACAGATGATTTTCCCTCTTGCATTTATCAAATTTGTAACTAGCCTACTAAGCCACGTTTTGCTTTCAGCTGGCATTAACCAGTAACGATGAAAGCGCACAAATAAATTGTAAATTCAATTTTATTTATTTTTCCCGCGGACGGGAATCGAACCTACACTTGTTAGAATCGGTCAATGATGGAGAAATAAGAATTTTAAGAACTTTTATTTTTAATGATTCTAAATCAAATTTATAAATACAAGAAGAAAAAACAACCGCCTCGTCCGGGATTTGAAACCGGGACCTTCCGCTTGCCGGGCGACTGCTCTTACCACTGAGCTAACGAGACAGATGATTTTCCCTCTTGCATTTATCAAATTTGTAACTAGCCTACTAAGCCACGTTTTGCTTTCAGCTGGCATTAACCAGTAACGATGAAAGCGCACAAATAAATTGTAAATTCAATTTTATTTATTTTTCCCGCGGACGGGAATCGAACCTACACTTGTTAGAATCGGTCAATGATGGAGAAATAAGAATTTTAAGAACTTTTATTTTTAATGATTCTAAATCAAATTTATAAATACAAGAAGAAAAAACAACCGCCTCGTCCGGGATTTGAAACCGGGACTGAGTACTAAATCAAATAGACAGTGTGAGATGCCTGCTGAATGAGTAGTTATATTTCTAATTCATCAATGTATGAGTATGCTATTACAACAACCACCCCGCAATACGTGGAAGTAGCTGAAGCCAAGGCTGACACCTTCACTTCACACCCACCTTCGGGCTGACATAATAGCAGGATCCGTTACTCAGAAAGATATGTTAAATGAATTTTCCAATGGACCGGGAAAAGGGTTCTTAAGTGAAAAGCGTTAAATATAATAATATAATTGTAAACTTTATTGAAAATGAAGTGGCTATGTCGGTTAAAGATTTACGTCTATCACGCACGCTCGTTAGTCTCGACTACTTCTCTCTGTTGCAGGGTGTTGCCACTACTGTTATTTTCTTTACGTTCCTTCTCGCCTGTTGGATTTGCCGTGGTGGGTTTACAGTCGGCCATTCCTGCTTCCTCAGCGACCTCGCTGAAATCATGGTAGTCACTCAATTCGTCTTCAATCTCAGGAGAGTCGTCGTCATCAAAAGTACCGTCAGGGGGAAGTAAACACCATCGCTTTAGTTTATCACTCGCATGAGCGTTCACATATGGGCGTTGCGTTCTTTTAGCATACGGGATATCTTCAATCAGATATCTATCCTTGTCTAAGACTTTAGACACAATATATGGTCCCTTGTAGAATGGCTAAAATTTCCTAGGTGCTCCAGTACTCGCAGGCTCGTTTTCTATCATCACTAGGTCGTTGACCTCATATTTTACAGGCTTTTTATGATGTTGGTCAAATCTAATCTTCCATACTGCTCGATTTTCATTTATAGCTTCAGCGGTTTTACTACGGATCTTAGTAATATCTTCGAGTTTGTCAGGATTTTCGTCTTGTAAGCACATCGTTATTTTATTTTGTAATATATCTCGCGGGTTATAATTAAACACTAATTCATGTGGACTTCTGCTTGTCGTTTGACTTTTCATCGTATTCAGCACCCAATGTATATCTCGAAGCTTCTCGTCCCATTTTCTATCTTCTCGTGTGATCGTCGTTATCATTGATATGAGTGTCCTATTGACCCGTTCGATCTGGCCGTTTGCTCGTGGAGTACGTACTGCCGTTTTAATACTTTTTATGCCGTTTTCAATACAATAGCTTTCGAAAGCTTTTGAAGTAAACGAACTTCCTCGGTCTGTTATAATTCTCGCAGGCATTCCTACAAAACTCGTCACTTCGTTCAGCGCCTTTATTACAGCGTTTGTTGACGTATTTCTTACGGGTTTTACTATAACATATTTTGTGAAAGGGTCAATCATCCCTAGAATATGAACATTCCCCTTACTGCTTCTCGGGAATGGACCTAAATGATCTAAATGTAATGTCTTAAACGGAATCGGTTCTATTTCATCAAAGTGATATTCTCCTTCCTTTTTGCCTCCCGGCTGTTTGTTATAAGCGCAGTCAACGCAAGCCTTTATGTATTTTGTTGCGTAACTACGCATTTTAGGGAACCAGTAAAGTTCCTTTATTCGATCGATTGTCTTCTCTATAGCTAAATGACCAACTTTATCATGCAGACTATGAACTATTCGCCATTTTACGGGTCTGGGAACAACCCACAATCTTTTCTCGTTCACTTTCCGAAACAATCGTCCTCGTTACAGTTCATAATCTTTCCTGAGCTGTTTATCCTTATTTTTTTGATCTCGTAAATTGGAAATAATATCTCGCAGCTGAGGGTCTTGCAGTTGCATCGTGTATAACCAATCAGCGTCATTGATAGTTATTTTAAATGTTTCTTGCGACACTGGTTCCATTTCTTCTGAAGGCTCATTCGGTGCTCGGCTTAAGGCGTCCACGTGCCTCATTGCTTTCCCTGGTCGGTGTTCTAAAATGGCGTCGAACTCTTGTATTCTTAGCCACCACCTCGCAATCCTTGGTATAAGTTCCTTTTTACTCATGGTCGTTTTAAGTGCAGAGCAGTCAGTTAAAACTTTAAATGTTTTTCTAAGCAACTAATATCTGAATCTTTCGAGGCGAGTAAGCAATCGGTCTTAATTCTTTATTTTCTCGCTGTAAAAGTACTCCCGCCAAACCATAACTGCTGGCATCGCAATGTACCTCGATTTCTGCATCTGCCTTATAGGCTGTCAAGACCGGTTTCGTCGCCAATATCTCCTTAAGTCTAATGAATGCATTTTCTTGCTCGTCACCCCACACGAATTTTATATATATATATATATAATTTTCGGAAATAACTGCTTAAACCTAAGAACTGCCTGACTTCGGTTACATTTGCGGATCGCTTAAAGTTGACTATTGCTTGCGTTTTTATAGTTCCGGGTTGAATTCCATTAGGCGTTATTTCATGCCCGAGATATTCTATAGTCGTTTTCATAAACTCGCATTTTCTCAGGTTCAGCGTCAAGTTTGCTTGTCTTATTGCATGAAAGACCCGTCTCAACTTCAGCGTCATTTCCTTGAGGTTTCGACTCCCAACCAACAAATCGTCCATGTAAATCAAGACATCCTCTTGTTGCAACGTACCCTTCATCTTTGACATTAAGCGCTGAAACACAGATGGGGCGTTCTTCAACCCAAATGGCATTCTCTGAAACTCGTAAAATCCGTCAGGGGTGATGAAAGCGGTAAACTTTCGGCTGTTTTTTTCAATCGGCACTTGATAAAATCCGCTATTCAAATCAACTATGGTTTGGTGTTGGACAAATTTCTTTCTTCGTGCATCTGTTCAACGTCCTATAGTCAATACAGAGACGATCACTTCCGTCTTTTTTCTTCACTAATAACGCAGGGCTCGCATATTCAGATATTGATTCGCAGATGATATTATTCTCCAACAAATCCTGCACCATATCTTTCATTCTTTTGCGTTTTGGGTATGGAACCCTATACGCCTTTTGTTGAATTGGTTTGTCGCTGTCTAGCTCGATTTCCATTTTTAACAGATTTGTGCAGCCAATTTGATTTAAATTACACGCGAATATGTCTTTGTAATTGCCAATCACCGTATCTCTTCGCTTTCCCAAGTCCAAATTCAAGTTATCTCTTTCGATTTTCAACGTCTTAAATTCTTTTATTACTCGTAAGCCGTCAGTACTTAGGATATCCCTACCAATTATAAACGATGCTGGCATAAAATTGTCTCGTACCAAATAAACCCCTCAGTTTCATATCGTCAATTTAAAATCAATTTGAAGCCTTTGTGTCGCCATTGTAACACCTCCCAAAAACCCAGAGATTTTGTTACTACAATTTTCTTTAATTACATCTAGTTGATTAGCAACGCTTTGCTTCACCATTGAACAGTCGGCACCATTATCGATAAAAGCTACAAACTCAAAATTGTCGATTTTAATTACTTTATAATATTCGTTTTTTAGTTCGCTTTGAAGGAAACCAATTCTAGATATTGATGAAGCGCTACAGTCCTTGGGCTCGCCCTTACGATGCACTCGACTACATTTGTTGGAGCGATCTCGTCGCGCTGGCATTTGGAAATCTCTAGAAAGATATCCGGGCTTATGACAATTAAAACAGGAAATCTGACGTTCTTCAGGACAAGAAGCTATTACATGTCCTGACTTTTTACAGTTAAAACATAAAATTTCGCGCTGTGTCTGCGTCTTATTTGCATAACCTACATTTTTCCTCTTGTTATTAACACGGCTATTTATATTTTGAAGACCCTTATTGGTATCTTTTAAGGCTCGTAACTTTGTTACCCATTCGACCTTAACTCGCATTTCCGCCATCGTTTCGGTTTTTTTACTTTGAAAGCTTTTAAATAAATCGTCATCACGTACACCCAAAAGAAAGTACTTAATTATAGAATCATCAGTCAAATTACCGGTACGTCCTGGTTTCCAAATCTCGTCTAAATAAGCGGTTAGGCCCTCCTGTGGGTGCCGCTTACGATTCATAAGTGCAATATGTACGTCGGCTTCGCTGCTCCTAGAACCAAAATCATTAACTAAATTATGAGAAAACTCTTCCCAATTTTTAAATACTTCAGCGCGATCAAACCAAGCCTTTGCCGATCCCTTTAATTTTACACCCGCTGCGAATAAAAACAATTTTCCTGGCCACGTATAAATGTCATTTAGTGTATTTATCCTCGATACCCACTTGGTAACATCCAATGCGTCACTATCGCTGGGGTCGAAGTCCGGTAAAATTTCGATAATTTCACGAGGAGTAAAATTAATACAATAATCCTTTGAAGTAGTACTTACATTCAGAATCTCCGCAGTTTGTTCAGATGAAATTTGAACAACAGTTGCATCTAACTCAGCATCAACAACTTCATCTCTCTCATCAGTGTTATCACTTTGTTCTGTATACTCGTCACTGTAGCGTAAACGTTCTAGCAAATCATTTTATTGCCTTTCACTGATAGTCCTTTACTCTTCAATAACTCTTTTAATTCGTTGACCGTTAATTGTTCCAATTTACAACACGACAACACTTTTATATTGATTGACAACACGATTCCGTTTGATAAGTAGTATTGTCCCGCTTACACTACCAAATTTTTGGATCGAACCGACTCGGATCTGTCTATGTTTAGAAACACTGGTTTCACACACAACGACTAAAAAAAAAATTATTGTCACGACACGCGTACTTCGTTTCGTTCACGGCAATAAATTCGCTTGAAAAATGACAATTGATACATCGAACGCACGTTTTATGTTTTCTTTCGAATTACCAACGTGCAACACACAGATACATTGACATCTAAGTCATTCGAACATCTGCATGCGGCCACATAATTAAAACTTGCCTCAGTCATACAGACACTTTCCACACTATTCTTTAACTTTCCAACGAATTGTTGCACATGCACACACGATCAAGGTTTTCTCGCTTTTCAATGCACGACGACGGCACACTTGCAACACGTGACACTATGTTTTCCTCGTTATTTTCTCGCTACGACTCGATTTTCTTCGCTATTTTCCTCGTTCACGACACGATAGCCACTCAACCTAACGCAGGAATCAAAAGATAAAATTCAACAATTTTTCCAAATCCCGTTCTACACTCGCACAAATTCACAACCCTTGTCGAGCCCACTTCTGAATTGTTAAATGGATTTTCCAATGGACCGGGAAAAGGGTTCTTAAGTGAAAAGCGTTAAATATAATAATATAATTGTAAACTTTATTGAAAATGAAGTGGCTATGTCAGTTAAAGATTTACGTCTATCACGCACGCTCGTTAGTCTCGACTACTTCTATCTGTGTTGCCACTACTGTTATTTTCTTTACGTTCCTTCTCGCCTGTTGGATTTGCTGTGGTGGGTTTACAAATAGCTCTGTCTGATGTCAGCCGAAAGAAAGGCAAAATTGAAAGGTGGATTGTGAACTGGTCAATAAATGTATATTGTGAAGTTCTTTGTTGTGTGGAGCGAAATTCAATACGAATATTTTATTTGAATAAAATAATTTTTAATGTTTATTTATATTTCTTTTTAAATAAATTTATTTTAGAATCTTTTTTTTTATTTATAACTTCTCTCCATTTAATATATAAATCTTTTAACATAGAGAAACCTTTTAAAATAATAACATTAATAGGAGATACTGAATTTATTTTTTTAAAATGAAAAGTTTTTTTTATTTTTAGTAAAAGCTGTTTGCCCTCTGGCGTATACTTTTGATAATGGTATAAAATCCTGACATGAACTAAACTTTTTTTTATTACAAGTGGCTTGATGCATATATAGATATGATCATATAGATATGCCACCAAATCTGTTACTTCTTCTCGACAGATGGCCCTACTTGTACCAAATTAGAAAACAGAGGCGAAATTTTTACCGAATGACTGAAATCTTGTTTACAGATGGCGCCATCTATTAGAAAAATTGTAAAATATTAAGTTATCTTCGATAACAAATGTTTTTTCTTCTTCCCTATCTAACAATGTCTAGGAATATGGAAAAAATGTAATAAAGGAATTCAAAGGATTTCAGATTTTTTCTCAATAAATTTGCTTTTTATGAGATATATATATAGAGAAGTACTTTCTAAGAGTTTTTTTTGTTGAATTTTGTATTCCTTCTGTTCTACAAGAAATTATTATTTAAATTAATGCATATGTAATTTAATACATATTTTATTTGACACATTATTTCAGTAACTTATATATATTATAGGTACCTTAGCTAAATAAATAAATTGTTTTCAAATTAGGAATGGTTTATTGTATATAAACATTGAAAAATATAATTTCATTATTATCAGACAGTTTTTTTGCTCCTAGTATGTGCCAGATGCTTTTTTTTTTTATAAAAATAAATAAAAAAAAATGATTTTATTATGGCTGTAATTTTTATACGAGCTGGTTTAGTTATCGAAGGAACAAAATTAATTTGTCAGGCAGAAATTCGGTTGATTGTCAATAGCCAAATCGATTGGAGTGCGATAGGGAATAAATTTGTGAGAGTACGGCCGAAAACACGTTGGTTTTTAACGAAAAAAAGTCTAGCACGGTGCTAGCAAGGAGGAAGCTGTCTGCAACACTATTGAGATACTGTAAGCAAAGGCATATCAAAAAACTAACCGAACTAAACTAATTTCTCGAAAACGATGCTAGCTCTTAGACTAATGGATAGAGCCGAGCTTCCAAAAAAATTGTTGGGATTTGGCACGTCTGTCTGATGCCATATGTGATTGCTGACAGGTAGATTAATTCCGGGTGAATTTTATTTGAAATATTTCCTGCCAAGAAAAATGTTTGCACTATATGTAATTTCTCAGAACTGTTGCCCCACATATATCGTAAAAATATATACTATGGCTCTGAGAACGCGTTGACATAGCGAGCTGAAAGATCAAGTTGATCGAAACGCGTTAGGCTTAAATTAAATTAAGTTAATCATGTTATATATTTTTTGTGAAACATAAGAAGTGCTTTAGTTTTCTTAAGGAAAATTAAATTTGCAGTTCAGAATAATTTTAAATACGGGCATATAACAAGGAGAGAAATCCTGGAGAAGTTGCATTTAGAGCACTTACCTGCTCTATGGGAAACAAACACTTTATTCCAATCCTTTCAATATATTTATACGCTTAGAGTATTATTATTTATTTTTAAGCAATTTATTTGTGTTCTTAATTTTAATCCTTAGCATGATAGTTAGGGTAATTTTTACAGTTGCTTCCTTATGAAGATATCCATCCCATTGAGATACTTTTGGCCCAATTACTGGAAAATGCCAGTCATTTATTAAAATTTTTTCATGTCTAATGTTTGGAAACATTTCGTTAAAGCCAGTATAAATGGATTTTAAATCCTTTTGAAAGGCACTTGTTGGGATTGTTAATGACCCATATACATTTCCTGACTTAGTTTTTGAATGCCTTATTCTGAATAAAAGTATATCTTTCATCCACTACAGGGTTATTATTTACCATTTAGACTTCACAAAATTTGCAATTTGATAACTTTTTAGGAAGACTATTAGCAATAAATCCAAAAAATTACAATTTTGCATTTTCAGACAATTTTTCATCAGCAGACAAATCAGCATATTTTTGTTCATTAGTAGTAGCCTCACTTAAACCAAATTCAGATAATACTACTTCATTGAGTTCTTTATCTTCGATTATTATTATTTCTTCATCCGTATTTTCTGAAGGATAATAATGTACCAAAATCGAGTAAGTTAACTGAATTTGAGTCAGAATAATTTGAAAATTCGGAGATATTAAAATTCTGAAACATTATTTGCTTAAGATTTCTATATATGTACCTACTCTATATACAGAATAAATTAATGAATAAAATTACTCGTAGGTATAGCGTATACGTAATATGTACCTATGGTTTCTTAAATAAATTCCTTTATGAAACACCTGTCCCATTGCCGTCTTTATGTTCCAGGCCGTGACACAAAACGATTTTGCTACTTGCAAAAGTATTAGAGTGGTACGATTTCGCACTTCTCTTAGCATTTGTTGTTATGGAAAAATACATTACTTTCAACTTCAACCTTCTGCACAATGTAAATAAGCCTCCGTACTAAAAATTTTATTCAGGAATCGTGTTATTTAATTCCTTGTACATTTACCAGCATAAAAATCTAAGTACTTTCTTTAAGAAAATTGTTTATATTTTATTACTCAAACATAACACTACACATAAAAATGAGAAAATGCGTTGAATTCTGTTGCCTTCATACCAGCTTTCATTGTTCTGTGAGTTTTCTCCCAGAGAAATGAAAGCTCACTTCAAAGTGGGAGCAAATAGTTCTTAAATCAGATCTACTTTTGTTTGAAACTGATTTTCTTTTGAAAATGTATAAAAACCTAAACTATAAATTATACTACCATAAAGGCAACAAATTTGCCTATAAAATAGGCCAATATTTGAATTACCTTTGAATTATAATTTAAAAGTTATGAAGAGTTAAACACAGAAAACCATTGCCGTCCGTTCGATTCACAGCGCAGTGAGCAAGCGCAGCTTGTGAAAACATGAGGCGAATGTGTACCTCTGCCGATTTATTGATTAAAAAATACTTTGAGTCATGTTTGAAATGAAAAACTGAATTATATGATATGGAATGAGGGAAATATTTTTAAATTGATAGAAGCATTACGGGATAATATAAAAAAATGGTTAACATTGTCTTTTTGTCTTTATTATACTTAAGAAGTTACTGTGTGTTAAACATTGAAAGACTTATTTTTTTTCATATAACTCAATAGGCTAGCACAAAGCTTTGATTGCTTTCTAGTGTGATTTGTGGTATGAAGGCAACAGAATTCAACGCATTCAAAGCACTTAGATTTTTATGCTGGTAAATACACAAGGAATTAAATAATAAAATTCCTGAATAAAACTTTTAGTACGGAGGCTTATTTACATTGTGCAGAAGGTCGAAGTTGAAATTAATACATTTTTCCGTAAGAACAAATGCTAAGAGAAGTACGAAATCGTACCACTCTAATACATTCAAAGAATTCGATGTCACGGCCTGGAACATAAAGAAGGCAATGCCTGTCCTCAAAAGTCGAATTTCACTGACTGGTATGCCAATTCCACCAACCAATTAAATCTGACCTTTTTGTTGTCACCAGTTGTTGCCAGTATATTTCTTAGAAAAACAAAAGAATGTTCTATCTAGGCTCAGCACCCGAATCAATCCAACTTTATTACATCGGTCTCGGCAACCAGAACTCTGAAGAAAAATTTCCAGTAATTTATAACAAAAAAATGTTTGTTACGCTCATAAGTACTGCTTTCTGTATACCGCGATCCGAATCAAAAATTCTAAGTAATTTCATCAAGCTAAACAAATTGCTTGGCAGAAAATATTTCAAATTATTAACGAAAAATCAATGTACCAGTCAACAACCAGATGTGAAAAGGGAAATCGCAGAAATGCTATCGAAAATCCGATCGAAAAATTTCTTGGAAGCCTCCAGTGCCTAGATAAGAATTTTGTATGTTCTGCAACTTTCTGCTGAGAAAATGAAGTATGAGATTCTTTTCACTTAAATCCCGTATGATACACATCTGCCAAATCGTTTAAATCATCTTTATACTAATCAAGATATGTCTTTAAATTTCTTTATTACAGATTTTTTCCACATTTCTACACATCATTAGATAAAGAAAGACGGGAAAAACAAAATTAGATTAGATTCTTTCCTGTGATATGGCGCTATTTATAACCGAAGACAACTTATTATCCTAATATTCGCCAAGTTTTGCTAACAGATGGCGGACCTTTTGGTGAGCAGATGATAAAGTACTACAATGGCGACTCAGTGAGAAGATGTAACAACATCTTGTGCTCGGCGGTGGCATATCTATATGTATAAAATCAATGCTTGATGTGAATATTTTAAATTTGCGTACAGTGGCGTGTGTCTGTGATTTAAAGCTTTTGAAAAATTTCAAAGCGTTTCAAATGTTAAATGAAATTGATTTTTTACAGTCGGCTCGAATATTAGACCGACAATTTAAATTAATTTTATTTTCAGTAAAGGAAAATTGTAACAAAATTATTAACAATAATTAATGTAGCTTCCGCTACATCAACTCCCTCCTCAGTGATAACGCCCTTCAAAATAACGCTTGATGTTAATTTAATAAAACAAAGAGATAAAAAAAATTATCGTTACAAAGTGAAGGAAACCTTTTTTTACTAATGGTATTTCTTGTTGTGTCACACGTCCACAAATGCCGGTTTTAAACGATCAACCGAGATAGTGGTCTCTCTTCCGCCGAAGTCAATTATGAAGTTCTTGTTGTTTCTTTTAATAACTTTGAAAGGTCGGACAAAAACGAATTCGCAATCTTTTAAGTCGTTTGGAACAAATACTGACGGTATAAAATTGTATATGATTCTTGAGTTTATTAACTAAATTTGATGGATCTAATATGGTTTTTGGTGTATCTACAAAGAATTCACCTGGGATACGTAGCGGTTGCCCATAAACTAAATCCGCTGGACAGCAGTTAATATCTTCTTTTATTCTGGTTCTGAAACCTAAGAGGATCGCTGATATTTGCATTACCCAATTAGTGTGAGCTCTTTTTGCTCTTAAAGCTTTTTTAACTGTCGGAAACGTTCTATCATTCCATTCGATTGTGGATGATAAGGTGAAGAGCGAATTCTGTGTGATACAAGCAATTTTGAAAATTTATCAAATAATTTTGACTCGAATTGAGCACCTTGGTCTGGTGTTATTTCAAGAGGTATTCCGAAACGTGAAATATATTGTGAGTTCAACGTATTTACCACTGTCGCTGCCGTAATATCCTTTATAGGATAGACTTCAGGCCACCTAGTGAATCTGTCATGACAGTTAAGAGATGAGTAAATCCATCTGAAGGTGGCAATAAGCCGACTAAATACACGTGAATATGTTCGAACCTGCCTTTTAGAATTTTGAACTGACCAATTTTAGACTTCGTATGTTTATGAATTTTAGATCTTTGACAAGATAAACAGGACTTTGCCCACAAATTTATGTTTCCATTGATGTTAGGCCAAAAGTATCTTGACGAAATCAATTTCCTGGTTGCTCTTATACCGGGGTGTGATAGAGTATGTATAATATCAAATATCTTTCGTCTTAATAGTTTCGGAATACCTATATGGTCGAGAATTTTCTGTTGATATATCACACCAAATTTTATTTTCGGAGGAGGATAGCTTTGTTTCAAATAATCTAAACTTAGAATTTTGTGTAGTTCCTTGCGTGGAAATTAAATGCTTTAATTCTTTGTCGTCTTTTTCGTTTTCCGTGATGATTTGTAAATCTATCTTACCTTTATTTAGCACACAGAGCTTTTTATCGCAAACACTTATTCGGGATAAGGAATCCGCAACCACGTTAGACTCTCCTTTGATATATCAAATATCTGAAGTGAACTGTATTACAAAATCCAAATGTCTGACTTGTCTCGGACTTCGTTCTGCCTTAGTCCAGATTGCAGACATTAATGGGCTATGGTCTGTGAAAACTGTAAAATCTCGATCATCTAGAAAATGTTTGAAATGTTTAATGGCTAAAGTATATTGTCAAAAGCTCTCTGTCAAATGTCGAATACATTGTTTTGGCTGGAGTCAGTTTTTTTTAAAAGAAAGCCAAAGGCTTGTTGTACTGTTCTAATACGGCTCCAGCTGCTATGGACGACGCGTCGTCCGTTTAAATAAACTTAGCATTTTCGAGTGGATGAACCAAAAGAGTTGAGGAGGAAAGGGCTTCCTTAATTTTTCTGAAAACATCTTCGCATTCTTGAGGCCAGACAAAATTTTTAGGATTTTTGGGTTTCTTAAGTAACTTGGATAAATTTTCTTAAATTGGATTTAACAATGCTGCTATATGCGGAACAAATCTATGATAATTCCGATGAATTGTTGCATTTGTCTTATTGACTTTGGAGATGGAAAATATTTAATGACATTCACTCTATCTTCAGATGGAAGAATTCCAACTTTTGTGATTTTGTGACTTAAAAAATCTAAGGTGTTGACTCCAAAAATACATTTCGTTGGATTAATGTTTACACCGTATTCTTGCAAGCGTGCAAATACTTTTTCAAGATGTATTAGATGTTCCTTATTACTTTTACTATCCACTAAAATATCGTCTATGTATGTTAAAACAAAATCCAATCCCTTTAAAACTTGGTCCATAAAGCGTTGAAAGGTCTGTGCAGCGTTTCTTAATCCAAATGGCATTCTAGTGAATTCGAATAAACCGAAAGGTGTAGTTATGGCTGCCTTCTGAATGTCACCATCGGAATCGGATATCTATCGGGTGTAGTAATAGCAGTTAAACGCCTGTAATCTCCGCAAGGTCGCCAATCTGACGAGTTTTTCTTTGGTACCATATGCAATGGAGAAGAAACTGGTGTAGAAGAAAGTCGACATAACCCTAATTTGACCATATGCTCGAATTCCAATTTCGCTATTTTTTTAATTTTTGGATATCAAGTAACAAGGTGTTTGTGTATTTGCGTTTATCGTGATTCCATTTACACATAACGACATGTTCCCGTCAATCAATTTCTTATTTTTAATGTCAACCAATAAATTAAATTGTTCTAGGAAATCTGTTCCAATAATTGGTTTGTTTACTCCAGCTAATATGAACGGATGTTAGGAAACAAGAAATTGTTATTCATCGAAATGATCAGACAAAAGTTATTTATTATGAAAGAGCTCAATTAGAGCACCAACGTAATAAACTTACTTTGGCTTTATTGTGTAAATTATGTCAAATTTTCCAATAAGACAATAAAGCGCTTAATAAACATTTGTCGATCATTTCAATGAATAACAAGAAGCAATAATGCAAGAATGACCCCATTACGAAATAATTTGACTTTAAGAAATAAATATAATTTCATGTAAAAGAAAGAAGTTAATAGAGTTTGATTCAAATTGTCGTGAAGTTAAGTCGTTTTAATAATAACTCCCTAACATAAATTGGCGCAGCCGGTAGCTTTTACCAAAAAAGAAAAAAAAAAAATTTTGTTCATTGTAATACTATTAGAATTCACGTGCGCAAAATAAAGAAGTGAATCAGTGTGAAAAATTATATGGGAAAACGAAAAAATAAGTAAACAAAAAGAAATGTGGTGCAGTTATGTACATACATGTGTATAAAAGTGGATTTTAGTTTTCATGTGAATAAGTAAACAAAAAGAAATGTGGGGCAGTTATGTACATACATGTGTATGAAAGACGATACTAGTTTTCATGTCTGGGACGACTAGCACGCCGAAATTACCTTTGGACAACAGGTTGGAAAGATTTATAAGGAGAATAGATTCCTTCAGTTTCGAGGAGAGTAGCCCAACCTTTTCTACGTCAACATCCGGAAGTAAGATCTCAGAAATTGCAAGTTCTGAGCTCCAAAACAACAATCTAACTGAGGTTCCAATCACAACAACAAGGGAACAAATAATAGTTGAAGTTCACGCAGCGGAAAAAATAGTAAGCATAGAAGAAACAAGCGACGCAGCTGTGGGAGAAATAGCCGAACAGCAACCAGAAGCGGAGAAAGTAAATGAAACGAGAGACGTGACTATTATACAGCTACGTCACGGAAGGAAATACTTGAGACCAAGGTTCAACTCAGCGCCATCCAGTATAGGAATACAAAGGTGTGTAGATTTAGAACCTAGTAATAGAAATTTTCTTAGTAATAATAAGACGAATTCGCATTCGAAAAATTTACTTAAAATTAGAAAAATGGAGACAGTAAATAGTACTGTTTTAAATCTTATTCCCCTTTTTTCTGGAGAAGATAATTCCAATTTGTCGAATGACATATGTATGTTTATGACTTGTTGTCGGCTGGCATATGAATCTTTAGAGACCCCCGAAGAAAAACTTCTTTTAT
This sequence comes from Dioctria linearis, assembly GCA_963930735.1. NCBI lineage: Eukaryota > Metazoa > Arthropoda > Insecta > Diptera > Asilidae > Dioctria > Dioctria linearis. The sequence continues at coordinate 83,324,632 of OZ005743.1, read as the reverse complement.
TGAAATTAATTCCCACTCGTTTGCGTGGTCGGGCATTAGAATTGTTTCACGATAAGACTTTCCAAACCATTGAAGAGTTTTTCACTTCCTTTAAAGATAATTTTTCGGATGAAAAATCCTATATGTTACTTAATAATGAACTTCGTTTAATGCAACAAGTGCCTGGTGAAAGTCTGTTAACGTTTCTAAATCGTGTAAAAAGACAATTAGAAAAGTGTAAATTGAAAGCTAAGGAACAATACCCTGCGGGTGCACATATTCTTAATACAGAGTTAGAGGAACTTGCGGTTAACAGTTTTAAAATGGGAATATTTAACCCAACTCAAAAGTTCTATCTTTGGCAAGATCCAGAAACAACACTAGAGGCATTGACTTCAAAAGTTAAACGACTCGAACAAGCAGAGCAATTCATGCTCTATCCAAATTTTGGTACACTAAATTGTACAACAGCTTATTCAAATCTTTTAACAAACCCCAATCCCATAAATGCCAATAATAATTTTAATTTGAATAAAAATTTTACCATGAACCAACTTACAGAAAACAGCTCAAGGTTAACTCCTGAACACAAAAAGCAAAATCAGGTCAAGTGTGGTTTTTGTAATCGCCTAGGCCATACATATTACGAATGTCGAACTCGTAAGTCGACACCGTATTGTACTTTTTGTAAGGCATATGGTCATGCTTATCAAAATTGCCAACGAAAGCAAAACAATTTTAGAAATAATAATAATAAATTCATTAAGAATGAGCAGGGGAATTCATATAAAAAGGTGAATATGAGTCATGTCGACCGTTCCGGTTATAGTGAACAACCTCCTGTTCTATGCAACTTTTGTTTACAACCTGGACATGACGAAAATTTCTGCATAGCTAAAGAAAGATGGGAGAAGCGACAGCTACAAGAAAAACTAAGAAGATTGGAAACGGGAAACGATTTGGAGACGTCCGCCGACACCCCGGCACGTCTCTAATTAAAAAAACCGTAAAAGGGTGCTCCGCTGAGAGTGATGTTCCAGTGGTAAATATCCGACTGAACATTACAAAAAATGAAAACGTTAACTTGATAGTTGACACCGGTTCAGAAGTGAGTTTAATAAAAGAAAGCAAATTAAAAGATAATATAGAAATCAACAAACATGAAAAAGTTAAGCTTAAAACGATAAATGGTCAAAGTTCAACTGTGGGAACTTGTGATGGTAATTTGTTGGTCGGTTCAAATTACATTTGTAAATTTCACATTATCTCTGATAATGATAACATTTTAAGTGATGGAATTTTAGGCAACAATTTTTTGTCCTCACACTGCGTTGTTGATGGACCATCTCAGCGTCTCAAGTTTCCTCGCACGGAAGCGAACGCTGAAGATATTTTTGTACCTTTGTCAAAAATACTTCGAATGTTGACACTCCAACACTGGCAAAAATCAATCTTAGATCACGCTCTAAGGGAGTTGATTTGATGCCTAATGATAGATACATGTCTCAAAAGTCAATCGATACAGGATTGCTCTCAAGTGCATGCATTGAAACACAACAAGCCACGAATCTTAACTCGCAAGCTAAGAAAGTTGGTGTGCTAAAAAGTGATACAAAAGGGAGCATAGATCCCAAGCAATTGATAACATTCGAAGGAAAAATTAATTTTGAATTACCATCTAGATCGGAGGTATTGGTGCCAATTAAATTAAACAGTAAAGCAGAACTGCTCTGTTTGGCTGCTGAGATTGAGAAAGGTGTGTACATTGGTAATTGTTTAATAAAGCCTTTGGATGATACAGCCGCTTTAAGTGTTATTAATGTAAACGAGTACAGTGTGAAAATAAAAGATTACTCACCTCAGTTGAAATCGCTTGATAATTATGAAATAATTAATCTAAATGTAAATTCCTTTAAACAGTATGAAAATATTGAAAATAGCAATGAAGTGGAATGTGATATAAGAAACATTTTTTGCACTCAAAGCTCTAATTTAAAAAGTTATAAAAAGGAACGTATTAATAAAATAATGAATATGGTTCAGTTAGGAGAAAATATTAATGTAGTGGAAGAAAATTCTATTTACAACCTTCTTTATGAGTATGAAGACATTTTTTATTTACCGGGAGATGCACTTACTTATACTAAAAGTATCCAACATGACATTCCGACTCAATCAAATCAAGCCCCTATAAATCAAAGAATGTATCGTCTTCCTCAAACACAACGCGAAGTAATAAATAGCCAAGTGAATAAAATGTTAAACGAGGGAATAGTTGAACTGAGTAAAAGTCCCTGGAATTCGCCACTTCTAGTAGTCCCGAAAAATCCGGGACCTGATGGGGAGAAGCGCTGGCGTATTGTAGTCGATTATCGCAAGCTCAATGAAGTTACTGTGGGGGACGCCTATCGACTGCCTAGAATAGAAGATATTCTAGACCAGTTGGGTCACGCCCGATATTTTTCCACATTAGATCTTGCTAGCGGCTACCATCAGATAGAAGTAAGTGAAAATGACAGAGAGAAGACTGCATTTAGCACTCCTCATGGGCATTTCCAATTTAAACGTATGCCTTTTGGGCTTAAGGGGGCGCCGGCAACCTTTCAGAGACTAATGAATCATGTGCTTTCGGGTACATGCGAGTTCAAGTCATGGGCGTACCTTGATGATGTTCTTATATTTGCTAGTAACCTAATAAATCATGAAGATAAATTGAGAGAAGTTTTCAATAGGCTTCGAGCTCATAACTTGAAGCTTCAACCCGAGAAATGTAGTTTTTTGCAAAAGGAAATTGTATATTTGGGTCACAAGTGTACTACTGAAGGTGTTCTCCCCGATCCAAGCAGAAGTAAATGTGTCCAAAATTTCCCAGTGCCAAAGACAATCCGACAAGTACAATCATTTTTAGGTTTAGCAAATTATTATAGGAAGTTCATCAGCAATTTCTCTAAAATTGCCGCACCAATAAATAGACTGCTCAGGAAAAATGTAAAATTTAACTGGGATCCTGATTGTCAAAATGCTTTTGAGACTCTAAAACAAGCACTTGTGAGTCCACCTGTGTTAATATATCCTGATTTCGCCAAATCTTTCAGCTTAATCACTGACGCCAGTAATGATGCTTTAGGGGCTGTATTATCACAAGGTCCAATGGGGCACGATAGACCCATAGCCTATGCAAGCAGATCGCTCAACGATGCCGAAAAACGATATTCAACGATTGAAAAAGAGTTACTTGCGATTGTGTGGGCAGTAAAAAATTTTAGATGTTACCTTTACGGACGTCGCTTTACAGTATACACAGATCATAAACCTTTACGCGGTGAAGTAAATATAAAAGATCCTACAAGTAGAATACTCCGTCTCAGACATAAACTGGCTGAATATGACTATAGTATTGAATACAAAGCCGGAAGATATAACACAAATGCGGATGCGTTAAGTAGAATTCCCGAAGTTAATGAACCCTTTTCCGGAAAATCAACTGAAAGTGCGTGCTTGGCAATCACTAGATCGAAAACGAAACAAATTGCTGATAGAAACAAAGTAAGTGAGGAAAAACAAGTAATAAGCACAAACATGAAAAAAAACACAACTAATGAAACAGGAGAGTCAAATTTGAATATCAAATATACACAGGATAATGAATCTAATCCAGAAGCAGTAATTCTTTCAGACCCCAAAGACATCAAAACTATTTTACGTGACTACCATGATCTTCCCCTTGGCGGTCACCAGGGTACTTTTAAAACATACAAAAAAATTAGAAACCGATTTAAATGGAAGAACATGTTAAAAGACATTAAAAGTTACATAAAAGCATGCGAAGTTTGTCAAAAGAATAAAATAGGGAAAGACCATAAAATGCCAATGGAGATAACGGATACTCCATTTAAACCTTTTGATAAGACATACATGGATATTGTAGGTCCGCTGCCTGAAACTACTAACGGAAATAAATACATCCTCACTTTCGAAGACGATCTTACAAAATTCATGGATGTTGTTGCTATTTCCAATATGGAAACAACAACAGTAGCTAAGGCATTTTTCAATGAAATAATTAGCAGATATCGTATTCCTAAAATTTTGGTTACAGATCAGGGTTCAAATTTTACCTCTGAGATGTTCCGAGCTTTGTGCAAATTTCTAAAAATCAAAAAACTAGAAACAACTGCTTACCATCCTCAGTCAAATGGTTCATTGGAAAGATCGCATCGACCATTAATAGAATATCTAAGAGGTTTTGTTGATGAAAATTTGAATACATGGGATGAACACCTGAGACCTGCCATGTTCGTACGGAACAATAGTGTTCACGCAGGTACCAAACTAACGCCGAATGATTGCCTATTCGGTTTTACGGCCAGAATTCCTGATAACCTGAAAAGAGAACCATTGCCTATATATGACCATGAGAACTACTTTTTATACCTTAGAAATAAAATTCAAGTAGCGCATAAGCTCGCAAGAGAAAATTTACTCCAAAGCAAGAATATATCAAAACAGTACTATGATAAAAAAATTCATCCAGTAAAATTTTATGTAGGAGATGAGGTTCTATTGCGAAATTCAGCGAGACGCAATAAACTGTCCCCTTACTGGACAGGACCTTTTCCAGTTCTCAACATAAATAGTCCTGTAAATAGCACTATACTTATTAGGAAACGAAAGCGCCGTGTACACAACAATAGACTGAAGTTATTTATATAAACATTCTTTTCCAGAATGTCTCGCACACTCCTCATTTTGGCATGGTTACCAGTCATGATCGGAACAGAACCCGTGGAACTACATCCCGTAAGGCAAACGGGGATTATATTCGAAGAAGTTGGACGGGCTCTCACATATCGACAACATTGGACATTCTTAACGCAAATAAAATTCCCTTTGTGGAACGACACTCTGGGTTTTGTACGATCCTGCGAAAAAACTTTGGAATATCTATGTAGTGGTATAAATTATGGCCCAGGTGAGAGTAATTGTAAACATTGGAGGAAAGAAATAAATTTAAGAATTTTGAAAATTGAGGAAAAAATTAATGAAATCAATATTTATACGCAGTGTAACACATCAAGAAAGAAGAGAGGTTTAGTTAATTTAGGTGGTTCAGTGGCAAAGTTCCTTTTCGGAACAATGGATCACGAGGACTCAGATCAAATCTATGCTAGATTGAAAGAATTAGAGGGTAGTAACAAAAAGAGTATAAGCCTTACCAAACAACAATTAACACTCATAAAAACAAATACAGAAGTTATGGGAAGTTCACTCTTAAACCTCACATCTCAACATAATTTACTAGTTGAAAAAACTAATCGTTTCAATAAGTTTGTGGAAGATACTTTAAAGAATACCACAACTGAAGTACGACTGATTCACGTAATGACAGAAATGAACGAAGTCGCTTTATTCATGTTAAATGAATTACAAAAAATTTCGGAACAACTTACAACAACATTTTTTGTTTTGGAATCAATTCAACGCCAGGAATTAAGTCCATTAATGCTTCCCACTAAAGAATTTAAATCACTATATGATGAAATAACATCAACTCAACATGATATAGAATCTGATTTTTCCATAACAAAGCTTATCACTAAAACATATTCTCAATGTTTAGGTGATAGAATCCTCATTAAAATCCTTATACCTATTCTTGAAAGTCCTTATTTCAGTGTAAATAAGATCTACCTAATTCCCACACCAATAAAAGATGGTATTTATTCCATTTTTGACGATATTCCGGACTACTTATTTCATAGTTCATTTTTACATAAAAACTTTGAATTAAGTGAAGAAAAATTCAAATCACGTTGCATCCCATTAAACACTACATTCTTCACTTGTGAATCAGTAGAGCCCATGCGTATCATCCCAAAGGAAGGAGATTGCATCAAAAATTTGTTCAAAAATCCCTTCTCAGAATCTCCTACCTGTGCTCATCGAATACTCAAACATTTTGACAATCTTTTAGTTCCCATGCAGCATGAAAATGCTTGGTTATATTGGATGCATAACCGTAGTCCACTATATTGTCAGTGTCCAGATGGCTTATCCACTGTGCATTTACAAGGTGTAGGTATATTTAGACTTTTACAACCTTGTACATTCAGACTTGAAGACTTTATTATTCCTTTTAAAACAAATGCGTTGTATAATTTATCGTTCACCCAACCAGAAAATCCAGAAATACCAATACTGGATAAATACAAACCAATTTTAAGAATGCAGAAGATTAATAAGGGCGACTTAAAAAGGTTAAAGGTACTAGAACCATCATCGTTACGTTCCATTCTTAAGGAAAGTAGCAAGACTATTGAGCATTTAGAGTACGACATGGCTCAAAGCGAAGCAAGTAAATCAACTGCTTATTTACACAAGAAGTTTAATATTTTAACTTCTTCTCTTGGTACTATTCTGATAATAGTTTGCTCTTCTCTTCTTATTATAATCATAATAAAAAAACGATGTAAAAAATCCAGTCATCCGCCAGAGGTAAAACGGAGGAGTGAATTCATTTCTCAACCTATAATAATTCCCAGAAGAGAACAAATCATTGTTCCCATACATAACTCGCCACAAAACAATGATGTTTGCATTGAAACATGCCAGCCTGCAACTACTGATACTAACAATTAAAAAGAAAAAGGGAATAAGATTAATTAGTTAACAGTAATATATATATATCCAATAACTAAGTATTAAAAAAAAAATTTACTACCCAAGACTAAAAAAAAAAAAAAAAAAAACAAAAAAAATATATATGTATATATAGTATATATAAATAATAAATGAAATAAATAATAAATTCATGGTAATATTATAAAAATAAGTATACATATAATGATATTATAATCTAGCAACAAGAATAAATTAATTAATTAGCAGTTAAAGAAGAGTTACAAATAATCTAAAATAATTAATAATTTAGGGAGTTTAGAACAAAAGTTAATATGAGGTATATACAAAATCCGACATTTGCAAATGGTTTTTAAATTCTTTTTATGTTATTATATTACCAACACAAAAAGACACAAAAATTAATAAATAAGTAAAGTGAAAAAAAAAAACGACGTTAAAATAAAATTAGAATAATACATAGAATCTGTAAAGGGGGAGGCATGTTAGGAAACAAGAAATTGTTATTCATCGAAATGATCAGACAAAAGTTATTTATTATGAAAGAGCTCAATTAGAGCACCAACGTAATAAACTTACTTTGGCTTTATTGTGTAAATTATGTCAAATTTTCCAATAAGACAATAAAGCGCTTAATAAACATTTGTCGATCATTTCAATGAATAACAAGAAGCAATAATGCAAGAATGACCCCATTACGAAATAATTTGACTTAAGAAATAAATGTAATTTCATGTAAAAGAAAGAAGTTAATAGAGTTTGATTCAAATTGTCGTGAAGTTAAGTCGTTTTAATAATAACTCCCTAACAAACGGATAAGTTAGATCTCGTTTTCATCCGAAATCTACCATTATTAATTGTATGCCGTACGTATTAATTGTTGATCCGTTAGCTGCGGTTAATATCAAAATTGCATTTCTTTTAAATTTACCATAATATACGTTAGGTGATACTGGAAGATTCGCCCCAGTATCAATTAAAAATTTAAAATTATTTTCTTTATCTGAAGGGATATTTAGTTTTTTGAATTACCGTTACTAACAAAATTGCAAGGAGAGATGCATTTATTAGCTTTATCTCCGAATTTAAAATGATATCAACAAAGGTGTTTATTGTATCTAAGTCTGAAATTGTTTTTAGAATGGCCAATTGAATTGTTGTATTCATTGTTACGCATTGTAAAATTTTTTAGCAAATTTCCAAATTATCTATTTTATTTTCTAAAAATGTTACTTTGTTTGCTATAATATTATCAATATTTATTGTTGAAATGGTCTGTTGGGGGAGAGGTCCAGAAAAACTATTATTTATTGAAGATACATATTGAAATTTTGTAACATAAAATATTTTATCGGCTAATTCTATCAAATCCTCTAAGTTTTCTTTACTTGATGCAACTAATGCCATGTTGATATTCGTCCGAAGTTTTCTCATCCATAATTTTTTAATCAATTCTGTCCCAAATGTTGTGGATGTACCAGCTAGAGTCTTCATTGATCTATAGAACTCGGAAGGTCTTTTATCTCCCATCTCCGTGGTGCAAAGAAGTTGTTCCAATCATTTTTCTTCCGACTCGCTGAATCTTTGTATGAGAATCCTTTTTAGATTTTCATATTTTTCTTCCATAGGCGGAGCTTGAAGAAAATCTAGAACATTCATAATTACCTCCAGTGGAAGAGCTTGTACTAAGTCACCAAACTTCGTATTCGAGTAGATGAATACCTTTAGCGCGGAATTCAGCTTCGGCTTGAACAAACCAAACTTGTGGACATGGTGGCCAATATGTTGGAAGCTTTACAGACTCTGCCGCAACAAAATTCTGCTGTACATTGTGTCATTCAACTCCCGGCAGTTTGGAGTAATAATTAGAAAGAAACACTACTTCCACCTACAAAAATTACTAACACTTTCTAATCACTATTAAAAACACGTGCGATACTTGGATGGCCTTATACTTTGTTATTTTCATTCAATACTGGAATGTGTTTAGGTAAAAGAATCAATCTGTTCGTTTAGACAGAAAAAATATATATATATATAAACTTTCAAAGGCTTATTAAATGTAGTTGTTGTGACTCAGGTACCTTTACCCCGAATCACAACCAAATACCGATTAGATTAGATTAGATTCGTAGAGGGGTGTGTAGGCGTCAGCCTCGCAATCACCGCGACCTAAAAGATCTATTGTGAGTCCCCGTTGAATTTATTCCCTTTCTAGGTTCAGACTGTTAATAAAGTCTATGATCCTTCTGGGATTGAGGTTCCGTACGTAGTTAGGTGTAGGAAAGGCATGTTCGAGATGGAGTAGTCTCCGCCTGGTCAACGCTTCGCAGTTGCAGAGCAGGTGCTCCGAGGTTTCATGAGCATCCTGGCAAAAGCGGCAGGATGAAGTCTCAGCCAAGCCCATCTTGTTAAGGTGATACCTCAAGGGGCAATGGCCTGAGAAGAGTTCTGTAATTATTTTGAGCTCTGTTTTCTTAAGAAGTAATAGTTCTTTTGTTTTTCCTCCAGAGGTGTCGATAAACTTTTTTGCCTGACGAAGTCCTTGTAGCCTTTCCCAGTATAGGGATTTTTGTTTGTTCTCCCAGTTATTTAGGGCAGCTTTGAGGTAGCACTTTGAGGTGCCACAGAATGGCTCCGGTCCGACAAAGGGAGTTTCCGCTCCTCTTTTGGCTAGGCCATCAGCAATTTCGTTGCCTTTATGGCCCTCATGTCCAGGTACCCACATGAGGATAACTTTGTTTCCTCTTGATAAATCTTTTAGGGTTTGTAGACACTCCCAGACTATCCCTGACTTGATGGTGTAGGACTTTAAGGCCTTGAGGGCAGCTTGACTGTCCGAGAGAATATTAATAGTTGAGCCATTTATGGCTCTTTTAATGCAGGTATTGGCGCATTCTTCTATGGCCAAAACCTTGGCCTGGAATACGGTAGGGGTAGAGCCCAGGGCCTTTGATATATGGCATCTGGGGCCGTATACGCCCAGTCCGACTCCACTGTTCGTTTTTGAACCGTCTGTATACCACACCATCGATCCTTGTTGAAAGGACGGTTTAGTGGAACGCCATTGCTGTCGGTTTCCTAAAACCACATCGAATGGTCTTACATAATCCACCTTGGGTGTGATTATATCAGATATTGTCGTCATTTGCTCAAAGCGTATCTGCTTTAAGATACTTAAATGACCAACCAGATTCCCTGGTTTTAACTGTTTCTCCTTTTGCAGTCTAATAGCACTGGAGATTGCTTCCTTTTTCACCTGCAGATGTAGGGGTGGAAGGTTTAGTAAGGCTTCCATGGCTGCTGTAGGACAAGTCCTCATGGCACCAGTTATTCCTAGACAGGCAAACCGTTGTGTTTTTTGAAGCAGAGCCTCAGCCTTCTTTTCATTAGTTTTTGGCCACCATGCGAGGGCCGCATAGGTGACCATGGGTCTAACAACCGTGGTGTACATCCAGTACATCATTTTTGCCTTCAGACCCCATGTTCTGCCAATGAAGCGACGGCACGTGTAGAGAGATCCTATCGCTCTTTCCGTCACTCTAGACAGATGCGAATTCCAGGAAAGTTTCTTATCTAAGGTGACCCCCAGATATTTGACTTCTTCTGAAAATATCAATTCCGTGTTATCGAGAAGAGGAGCCTTTAGTGAAAGCTTTGATCTTCTCGTGAACGGAACGATAACCGTTTTGTTTGGGTTTACACAGAGGCCTTTGGTTAAGCACCAAGTGTGGACTTTAGAAAGGGCTTTTTGCATGAGGTCGGATATGACTTGGTCATGCTTGTCCCGTATCGTGACTACTAGGTCATCCGCGTAGCCTTGTACGGTAAAACCCGAACTGGTCAGCTTCTCTATGAGATCATCAATCACGATCGACCATAGGAGTGGAGAGAGAACTCCTCCTTGTGGGCAGCCTTTAGCTGCAGTGATCGTGACTGAACAGTTTCCTAGAGTAGTAGTTATCCTCCTGCTTCTAAGCATGGAGTCTATCCAATTAACCGTGGGGGGCTCGAAGCCCTTGTCCTCGGCAGCTGATTTAATTGCTTCGAAGGAGGTGTTATCAAAAGCACCTTCTATGTCTGCAAATGCACATAAGGCCACCTCTTTTGCTTCAAGAGCTTTTTCGAGGTCTTTAACCAAAGTGTGGATGGCAGTCTCGGTAGACTTGCCTGCTTGATAAGCGAATTGCTTAGAATGAAGTGGTGATTTAATCAAAACTTCACTTCGACTATGTAGGTCTAGGATTTTTTCCATGGATTTAAGTAAAAATGACGAGAGACTAATGGGTCGGAACGATTTGGCTAGAGAGCTAGCTCTTTTTCCTGCTTTGGGTATAAATACCACCCTGACGTCTCTCCAGCATTGGGGAATATACCCCAGAGCGTAACTGGCTCGAAAAATGTTTTGTAGTGGAACAAGTATTTCTTCAACCCCTTGCTGTAGTAAGGCAGGAAAGATGCCGTCCCCTCCAGCAGATTTAAAGGGTTTAAACGTACCAACGGCCCATCTAACCTTGTTAGGAGTGAAGATTCTTCCCGCAAGGCTCTTACTCCTGTTAGAGACCCTGTAATTGCCCACCTCAATTGGGTCTGGAGCTACTATTCCTTGAACGGGACTGGTAGAGTCGCGGAAGTGAGTTTCTAATAAGAGCCTGACTGTTTCCTCACAACTCTCGGTATAGTTCCCATCTTCTTTTTGAAGTGAGCATATACCATTCGTGTGATCCTTCGAAAGTACCTTATGGAGCCTGGTAACTGCGGGCAGTTGATCTATGCCATCGCAGAAGGTCCGCCAGGTTCTTCTTTTAGATCTTCTTAATTCTATGTTATATTCCGTTAGAGCCTTTTTATATTCTCCCCAGGTACCAGAGAGCTTGGCTCTGTTAAATAGTTTTCTGACTTCTTTTCTTTTCAAACTCAGTTCCCTATTCCACCAAAGTACCTGCCGATTACAAGTCTTTTGCTTCAGAGGGCAGCTGTGTTCGAATGAAGTGAGTACAGCAGTTTGTAGCTGCGTAGTGGCTGAGTCCAACTCCTCCGTTGTGCTAATGCTACTACCGGGAGAGTTAACTACAGCCTTAAGATGTTGTCGATAGAGTTCCCAGTTAGTTAATTTAGGGATTCGGTACTCTAGACTTGAGTTAAGTGCGGCTTCTATATCGAACCTGATATGTCTGTGATCGGACATGGAAATCTCGTTCCATACGTGCCACCTGCTTATTTTTGTGCTTATGAACATACTGGCAAGTGTTAGGTCCAGGACCTCTTGTCTGATAGTGTTCATAAAGGTTGGCTTATTACCTCGATTTAGTATCTCTAAATTATTAGATATTATAAAATCGTGGAGGTACTCACCCCTGATGTTGGTATCCGTGCTGCCCCATAGCGTGTGATGTGCGTTCGCATCGCATCCAACGATAAATTGCTTTCCTCTTCGTTTGCAGTAGCTGATGAGTCTTTTTAGCTCTGTAGGAGGTAGTGTATCCGCATCTCCAGGAAAATAGACTGAGGTCACTACTACCTCGTGACTACCTCCCGGAGTTGGTACCTCGAGAGCTACTGCAACTACGTCCCTCGAAATGAACTGCGAAAGAGGAATAAAATTTAGATTAGTGTTGAGCAGCAATGCTGCCCTGGGATATTCATGCTCATTACTGTAAATTAACTTACATGATTTTGTGGGAAGTCCTTTAATGCGGCCTTGATGTACCTAGGGCTCCTGTATGAGCGCCAGACTAAGTTTCTCCGAGACAAATCTCCTGCTAAGCACGTCTGATGCCGCTTTGGCATGATGGAGATTTATCTGGAGGCAACTTAGATGATGATTAGTCATGACTAGGATGACTTTTTATGGCCGCTAGCAGCCTTGATAGGAGATCCTTTCGGATTTCCTTTTTTGCCCTGCTTCGCACGGGCAGGAGGAGGCTTCTTCTTAGTGCCTTCGGACTTCTTTGCGGAAGTCCCCGGCTTAGCCTCTGCAGTTCCGACTGCTTTACCGGGGCCAGCCTTAGCCTTGACAGAAAGTTTAGGCCTGCTGGTTCCTGATGTCGATGGCTGAGGCTCATCAGTCAGAGTTTTAATCTGACCTTGGCCATCCCCAGCCTCCGCCACAGTCTTTACTGCCCCACCCTTGGGCCTAAGTTGGACTGAGCCGAACTTGTACCCAATTGTGTAATGAGCCTTTTTTAGCTCCTCCATGGACGTATGGTCCACGGAGAAGGTTAGCTCTGTTACGTGTGGTTTTTGTGTCTTGCGTAACACAATCCACTCTGACACCTTTAACCCCGCGTTCTGACCCTCGATGTAGTCGAGAATCAAGTCCGTAGGGTCCTCAGCGCTGTTGGGAAAGTATCCCACAAGAACTTGTGGGCGAGGAATTTCACTTTCCTCGACCATGACAAGGTTGGCTCCTTCCCAGGGTTTTAGCTCCCCAACTACACCTTTTAGCCACGTCACGGTGTCCTGATTGGCGCAGTTGATGACCATCCACCCTGGTCTAAATGTGGAGCCCAGGAATCTTGGCTTCAGGGGGCTTTGTTTTCTAGCCGCGATCTCTCTCAAGATAGCACTCTGTACGGACTTCAATTGATCCATGTTGAGTGCCACCTCAGGATAACCGACGGGAAGAATACCCACCCGAACGCTCTCTGCAACCTCTTTATAGGAGGGCTGCTTACGCAAAGGCTGGGAGACGTGCTTCTTTGACGGATTCTCCGTTGATGCCTTGCTGCGTTTGGCGCTAGGTTGCTCCACTTTAGGAGAAGAGTCGTCAGAGCGAGTCCGTTTTTTAAGACTCTCCTCATTCCGCTGTTCTATCTGAAGTGCAGCAATCCTTCTAGCCTCTCCCTCTGTGTGGCCATGTTTTAAAAGCCATTTAAACCTTTTTTTGGCCGCGCCACTGAGCTTTGGCTTGCGCTCTTTGGATGTGGGAACTTCAGTATTCCCGCTATCCTGTTGGCTATGGTCTGGTGATCTAAGGAGATCCTCCTCGTCTAGGGGGAGTGTATCCATCGCATAGCCGTCAGATGAAGGACTTGTAATGTCCTGGAAATTTTCGGGTTCGTTAAGAGCCCCGGATTGGGTTTTTGGTACATTTAGAGGTGCACCTCCCTCAGAAAGGTTGGAAAGGTTGGTCCATCTCAGCAGAGCCGGCATGCCGAGATAAGGCTAAGGTTGAAACCGGAGGTCGCCTGGTATCCGGAGTCCATCGTTATAAGACACACTCACGCAGGGCCATTCATCCCATAGGCACGATTGTTTACACCTGGGATTGCGGGTTTTATCGAGTTTTCCTCTCTAGATCCGCCGTATTCAGTCAGGTAGCCAGCTGCACCCCAGGGGATGCCCACCAGCTGCCTGTGCAGGAACACCTCGGGCAGGATGTGACTCTTCGTCACGTACGGACGGTCTTGACAGAGTGCCTTGCATGGCAAGGTCCTCCCCTGGTAGGCGTTAACGTAATTAATCACCTTTACCTTGTTCCCACCAAATACCGATACATCAATGCATCGTCCAATACGATATATTGATGTACCATTAATTGACCCTGGAAAAACATTTCAATTTAAATTTCATTTAAAATCTTAATCAAAATCTAAAATGCATTTAGAAATGCATTCCCATATTATAACAAAATGCAATTTAGCATAAATTGCATTTTGTTATCAGACACACATTCCACTCACATGGTATGCATAAAAAACCTACATACAATGTCTTCTCACTGTTTTTTTTCTCCGTATGTACTATGTACATACGTACATTACTTACTTAATCCATTCTAATTGTATATACATACATACATACAATTATCAAAATTATTCGCGCCCTCTTAAGATTAATTTTCAAGACGATCGGATTACAGTTTTGCATTGATGCATATAGCTTGCATCAAAGAACTTTTGCATTTTCTCACGTACGTTTTTTCAACATCGTGAGAAAACCCAAAAAAGAAAAAAGAGCTTTTAAAGCGATCATGGGTACCTGGGTGCAATTTGCCCAAGCCTCGGGGAGTCTTTTTTAAAACATCAATCGAAGAAAGTCTTGAACTGATACTTGTGAAAAAATCCAAAAGTATAATTAAAAACTCTGTGAGAATTGTGAAAGCCTAGGAATTGAAATTTAATAAAAATACTTGTGAAAAATCTAGAGAGAGAATTGTGGAAATTCCATTTAAACTCCTTCGATTGACCGCTTCTCCCCCCTTACCTGGGAAGCACGAGCGGCCAAGCTACAACATAGTGAAGAAATATCAATAACGTTTCAAGAAAAGAAAATTATTTTTCTATTTTTAAAAAATGCGTGTAAATGCAATTGTGATCGTTCTATTGTGGATATTTATCATTATATAATCCTTATTTTAATAATAAATTACTAATCTAAATTGATCTAAACTTACAGAATTTTCTTAGTATTCTTTCTTTACTTCCTTTTTCTTCTATAATTTCGTTTTCGAATCTTTTCAAATGTTCTTTCTTCTAATTATTTTTCTAACTATCATTTCAAATGTTCTTTCTTCTAATTATTTTCTTTATCTTCTTTCAAATGTTCTTTCTTCTAATTATTTTTCTTACTATCTTTTTCAAATGTTCTTTCTTCTAATTATATTCTTTATCTTCTTTCAAATGTTTTTTCTTCTAATTATTTTTTATCTTCTTTCAAACTAAATTTTCAGTTTGCTTGTTTTTATCCTTGATTTCAAATAGAAAGTCTTCATTCTAGAGAAAAAGGCACCTTACCACTGATTGGTGGATACTGTTGCGAGCGTGGCCTTTGGTTCGTTATTTTAAACACAATATTAAATAATTATTATATAAGTTCTTTATTACACTTAAATCATATAAAGTTCACAAACATTCATTTAATCAACTCAACTCTAATTATCGCTAACACTGTACTTTCAATTATCGCAATCTAATTACACTCTTTCGCTTCTTTATTACTTTCACTTGTTAACACTGCAACGTCTAAGACAAGACTCATTTAAAACCAATTATGGCGAATTTATTACCGAACCGATATCCCGGGATATTTGAAAATGTTTACGTACAGGCTTTAATTTTGGCCTACAATTCACTTTTGTCTTTGATGTCAAAGACTCATTTTCTGGCGATGACAACTGTTATATTTATACCCTAGAAACTCTCCAGATTATTTTGGAGTGTTCTATTCCAAAAGCTTCTTGACTATTCTATTTGTTCTATTCCTGAACTTTCCTGTGATTTCATAATCAATTCCCCGAACCTGAAGTTGTTTACTCTCCATTGCCAGTAGATGTCACCAGTTGTCTCTTTCTATTGCACGTAACACTGCCCCCTTCCAAAACTTGTTCGTCTCGAACAAGAGGTGGTCCACGGTCTTGATGCTCGTAGTATTGACACAAGCGGTCCAAATGAACAATTTTGTGCTTGCCTCTTGTGCCACGCTGAATCCTGTATACCACGTCATTAATTCTAGTTACTACTGAATATGGGCCTTCCCAGTGTTGTTGCAATTTTGGAGAACGTCCTTTACGTCGTTTCGGGTTGTACAGCCAAACAAGATCACCTTCGTTAAATCCTGCGGAATTAGCGCGTAAGTCTTAGCGGGTCTTCATCCGATCAGTATTTGTTGCTAATTTCGTCCTCGCGGCCTCGTGTACATCAGCTAATTGTTGTTTGAGCTCCGATACGTAGACTTCTGGTAACTTTTGTTCACCTCTGGGGGTACCGAATTTGAGGTCGCTAGGTAAACGCATCTCTCTTCCGAATATGACTTTAGCTGGGGTTTGTCCGGTAGTACTATGAACGGCTGATCTATAAGCCATTAGGAATACAGGAATATGTCGATCCCAATCGCGTTGATGATAGTCAACTACTTTCTTTAGATGCTCGATCAATGTTCTGTTGAAGCGCTCTACCATGCCATCAGATTGTGGGTGTAGAGGAGTTGTTCTAGTTTTTCTTATTCCCAACATTTTACACATCTCCTGGAAAGTCCGCGATTCAAAGTTCCGTCCTTGGTCCGAATGAAGTTCGTGAGGCACACCAAACCTACTGACCCAATTCGTTGTTATTTGTTCCGCAACTGTGGTTGCCTCTTGATTAGGGATTGCATAAGCTTCAGGCCATTTACAGAAATAGTCAATGGCAACTAATATATAACGGTTACCGCCATCCGTTTCTGGAAAAGGTCCAGCGATGTCTATAGCTATCCTTTCAAAGGGGGCTCCGACATTATACTTATGCATTTCTCCTCTGCTTCTGTGTTGCGGTCCTTTGCAAGCAGCACAGACAGTGCATCTGCGACACCACTCCTCCACATCTTCTCGCATATGTAACCAATAAAACTTTTCTCGTATTTTGGAAATGGTTTTGTTCACTCCCAAATGTCCTCCAGAGTTTCCACCGTGCATTTCTTCTAGAACATCTTTGACGTTTGATGCCGGCACGACTATCTGCATTCGGAAAGATTCGCCATTAGGTGCTTCCCACTTGCGTTTTAATATACCACATTCAACATGAAGAGAGTTCCATTGAGCCCAGTAACTTTTCAGCTTCTCACTCCGTTCCGAAATATCCTTCCAGTCTGGTCTTTCCATGTCTTCTTTCCAAGCAAGAATAGGTGAAATGTCCGGATCTTCTCGTTGTGCTGTTCGCAGGTCCTCGTTGTCCCAACCTGTAGATGGTTCCACGGTTACCAACTGTATAGTTGCTGTTGTTTCTTTTTCTTCTATTCGGGTGCAATGTTTGCACTCAAGTTTACATGGACGTCGTGAAAGGGCGTCTGCATTTCCATGGATACGACCTCTTCGGTGTTGTATTTCGAAATCATAAGCCTGGAGTCGCTCTATCCATCTCGCCACTTATCCCTCAGGATTCTTAAACTGCAGAAGCCATTTAAGCGCTGCATGGTCGGTGCGAAGGATGAATTTCTACCCGTAGAGATATTTATGAAAATGCTTTGTTGAACTTACAATGGCAAGTAGCTCCTTTCTTGTAGCACAATAATTTTTCTCTGACTTTGAAAGTGCTTTGCTATAGTAAGCTACTGGAACTTCTTGACCATTCTCCTCCTGAGAAAGCACTGCACCAATACCGTCATTGCTGGCATCCGTGTATAATATAAATGTTTTTCCCAGCGCTTCACAGAGCTGTTGCTTCAAATTTTCAAAACTTTCGTTGCATTTATCCGACCATATGAACGGCTTTCGCTTTTCGGTAAGTTGATGTAGGCTTCTTACTATATCTGCAAAACCTTTCACGAATCGCCTGCAGTAGGTAGCTAAACCAAGAAAACTCCGTAATTGATGTTTGTCCTTTGGTGCTGGCCAATTTTTGACGGCTTCTATCTTCTCTGGATCGGTTCTCACTCCTTGTGATGAAACTATGTGCCCTAAATATTTAACATCATTTTTGAATAGAGCACATTTACTCGCACTGAGCTTCAATTTTGCATCTTTGAGTCTTTGAAGTACGTCCCGTAAGTTGTTTTTATGTTCCATGAATGTTCTTCCGATTACTATTATGTCATCCAAATAGACAAGACATGTTTTCCAGGTTAAACCACGTAGAACACATTCCATTAGTCGTTCGAATGTGGCTGGAGCATTACATAACCCAAATGGCATTACTTTGAATTGCCATAAGCCACTGCCAACTGAGAAAGCAGTTTTCTCTCGGTCCTCGGGATGTATTTCCACTTTCCAGTAACCACTCTTCAAATCCAGCGTGGAAAACCATTGCGCTCCGGAAAGGGTATCCAATGTGTCATCAATCCTTGGTAATGGATAGCTATCTTTTCTCGTCACGTTATTTAGTTGGCGGTAGTCTACACAGAATCGGGTGCTGCCATACTTTTTCCTAACCAGAACAACCGGCGATGTCCAAGGGCTGTTAGATTATTCTATTATGCCTTGTTTCTTCATGGAGTTCATCATGTCTGCAACTTCTGGTTGTTTGGCTAATGACAATCTTCGTGGTGTCTGTCGAATAGGCCTGGAATCTCCTGTATTGATCCGATGCTGGACAAGATTTGTTTTACCATAGTCATTATCATTTATTGCAAATAATTCCGAAAATTCATCGATCACCTCTTTGGCATCGTTTTGTTGTTGTTCACTTAAGGCACTGGACGAAAGAAGTTTCTGGACCTGTTGAGTAGTAGCTGGTATAGTTTTTGTCTCCTTGACATTACTACCATTATCCAAATTGACGATTTGGTAAACGGGTTCACAATTTCCAATTATAGCACCTTCTTTTAGTTGTACCTCATTTTCGGATGTGTTAAGCACTCTGACTGGTATTAATGTTGCACCTTCTGCCTTCACTAAAGTCTTGCCAACGATGATGTTCGATGTAACTTTTGTGCGGTTAGGCTCCACCAGATAGAATCGGCAGGTCCCGATGTCATCAGTAAGCTTTGTCCATATTATTGTCTCGGAGCATGGCGAAAGAGTAATATTTTCGCAGACCATCGCCTTACTTTAGCAGGATAATCTGCTCCTTATCCTAGTTTCATAGGAATTTCTATATTCCCATATTTGAGAATCCGCTCTCCGACATCCAGATTTATTTTGTAGGTGGTCACGAAGTCAATTCCAAGAATGCAGTCATCCATTATGTCTGAAACCAGGAAAGTGTGAGGAAATAGTAGTTCGCCTAGTTGAACATCTAAAGTTATTTCTCCAAACACCTGTGCTGCCTCTCCAGTTGCTATTCTTAGTAGATATTTGGTGGTGTTGTGAAGCCATTTGTTCTTAACAAGATATGCTCTAATAATTGATTTTGAAGCTCCAGTATCGATAGTAACTGCGCAGTCATTTTTTCCTACACTTCCATATGTAACAAGACTGCTATTATTTCTCTGTAACTGACTTACTTGGATGATGACTTCGGGGCTGTCGGTTCCACCAACCAACTTCTGCCCCCACGAAGTTGTTCTTACTAGTTTTCCGACTGCTCAAGAGTAGAACGATGCGACTTGTTCCCTGGCTCGACATCTTTGGCATTCTTGTTTCCCCTCTTCTGATGATTCCACTCGTCGACGTTTTCTGCAGTTTCTTTGAAGGTGCCCTGGTATATTACAATTCCAGCATCGAAGGACACCACGTGAAGGCGGGCTCTGTGATGCGCACTCTGTTGCAAGTACATTCTTCCACTGAAATTTCTCTGATTCGTACTGCACTGCGTGAAGCTTGTCTGGCGGATTCATACGCTAATGCATAGGCTAGTGCTTCTGCTGTTGATTTCTTTCCTGCTAGCCTTAATGATTGTTGTAAATTTTGATCTGTAATAGCGTTCCGTTGCCACTTCATTGAGAAAATCTGCATTCACGCTGGAGTATGAAAGATGCGCTAATCTTTCTACATCTGCCTGCAGTTGTTGTAGTGATTCGCCATGTTTTTTAATCCTGTTGCGCATAGGCGATATACTTGCTGCATGTGTTCATCTCCGTAACGTAATTCTATCGCCTGTACTAATGAAGAGTAATTACGTTGATTTTCAATCGGTACAGTTTGTAAGAGTTCTGACGCAGGACCTCGAAGTGCTAACACCAGAGCTATAGCTTTGTCTTCATCATTCCATCCATTTACCTCTGAAGCTGCCTCGAATTGTCTCTTGAAGATATGCCACGAATTTTGTCCATCAAATATTGGAGCTTTCATTCTACCTGCACCGGATATTTCAGTTGCTACGTTTAGAGGCTGGCGATGCTTTATTCTTTCCAGATCTGATTTAAAACTGTCAAGTTGCTCGGTGACTTTTTGTTGAGCTTTCGCCACTTCCTGCTCGATTCATTCAATGTTCAAATTTTGTTCGTCTAATGAGTTTTTCAGGAAAGTCTTCTGTTCCTCCAAACAAGTTTCTAGACAATTCTTCAGAGAGATCTTTTGTTCGTCCAAACGGGTTCCCAGTGATTTCTTTTGTTCCTCAAAATCAATCATTTGTTCATCAAAACGGGCTTCCATAGATTTCTTTTGTTCATCTAAACGGGATTCCAGAGAATTCTTGTGTTCCTCGAGAGAATTCTTTTGTTCGTCCATAGATTTCTTCTGTTCATCTAAACGGGATTCCAGAGAATTCTTTTGTTCCTTGAGAGAATTCTTTTGTTCATCGAGAGCATTCTTTTGTTCATCAAAACGGGCTTCCATTTTGCTCATTAAAATACTCAAAAGCTGTTCCATTTTCATCTCAGGCTCTTCTTCAAATTCGGTTCCTTCCAAGTTCTCTTCGAAAACAAATGTCTCAGGATTCTTTCCTTCCGCTATCAAAGCTTGTCTAACTCGCTCGACTAGAACTTTCTTTGTACCTGTCGTTTGTAATGAGCGGTTCCCTAGGTCCACTTTCAAATCCTGTATTCGAAGCTCCTCCACTTTGCGCCCCATTACTGTAGTAATTCACTCACAGTTGAATATAAATTATTTTCCAAAACTTTTAAAATTTAACACAATTCCACAAAATTAATCACACTTTTAATTTTTCAGACAATTGCCACCACTTTATTTCTCAAATATATTTCACTTCTCACACCAGTTGTTGCGAGCGTGGCCTTTGGTTCGTTATTTAAAACACAATATTAAATAATTAATATATAAGTTCTTTATTACACTTAAATCATATAAAGTTCACAAACATTTATTTAATCAACTAAACTGTAATTATCGCTAACACTGCACTTTCAATTATCGCAATCTCTTTCGCTTCTTTATTACTTTCACTTGTTAACACTGCAACGTCTAAGACAAGACTCCTTTTCTGGCGATGACAACTGTTATATTTATACCCTAGAAACTCTCCGGATTATTCTGGAGTGTTCTATTCCAAAAGCTTCTTGACTATTCTATTTGTTCTATTCCTGAACTTTCCTGTGATTTCATAATCGATTCCCAGAACCTGAAGTTATTTACTCTCCATTGCCAGTAGATGTCACCAGTTGTCTCTTTCTATTGCACGTAACAATACTTTTTTAGAATTGTCGGAGTCACCAATTGAACTGGTATAAATGTATATTTTGCAGATCTTTGTTCCACCTTAAATTGGGAGCAAAATTCAAGATGAATATTTTATTTAAATAAAATAATTTTTTATGTGTATTTATATTTCTTTTTAAATAAATTTATTTTAGAATCTTTTTTTTTTATTTATAACTTCTCTCTATTTAATATATAAATCTTTTAACATAGAGAAACCTTTTAAAATAATGACATTAATAGGAGATAACGAATTTATGTTTATAAATGAAAAGCTTGTTTTATTTTTTATTTTTAGTAAAAGCTGTTTGCCCTCTGGTGTATACTTTTCGTAATGATATAAAATCGTGACATGAACTAAACTTATTTTTATTACACACTTAAGGCCTAAACAAATTGCGACGACCGGCGACAACTACAAGCAACAACCACTGCCAAAAAATTCAAGCCTTCTCTTTGCTATCCAATCGAGCACAATTGCGACTACCGGCGATGACTACATTTCCGATCATCGCCGCGATTGAAAAAAATTTCGAATTTCATCGCCAACTGCAGGCCTGCCAAATAGGTAATGTTGAACTGTGATAATATTTATGGCTCTTTGAGTTTATCGCACTGATTACTGGACATATAATTGTGTGGCAATGGATTGGTTTAGTCAAGCATGAAAAACGCGGCAAAAAAAATTTAAAGTGAACAAACAAACCATCGGCAAATTCGGAGGACCCATAAAAAGGAAAAAACGTATGTATGTTTTCACCACGAGACAACCAAACCATCCGTGCGTTCAGGTGCACGCAGAATGTCACATAATGTCACATTTTTACACACCATGTCGTTCTGGCGACCGGAGCGTTCATTTCCCCAGCACATCGATGTGCACATTTTACGCTACGGTTTGGTAGCGTAGTGTCCCGGTGCGCTTTGTAGTTTTGACGTTTAGCGTAGTTTAGTTCTTAAAGAACTTTCAAAATTGACATTTCGAATCGAAGTGCACACCAACCGTTCAGGTGCTATCCTTACTTTTTCAATGATGTGATGTGCGCACCGATGTGCTGAAAAGCACATCGTTGTGTACACCTGAACGCACGGCATATCAAGAGATATCTTCTTCTTTTTCGTTGTCGCTGCAATCGTGTTTCATTTTTGTCCACGGAGGACTTTGACAGTGGTTGCTGCTCATAGTTGTCGCCGGTCGTCGACTTGTCTTGATGTGAATATTTTAAATTTGCGTACAGTGGCGTTTGTCTGTGATTTAAAGCTTTTGAAAGTTTTCGAAATGCTTTCAAATGTCAAACTCAAATTGGTTTTTTACAGTCGGCTCGAATATTACACCGACGATTTAAATAATTATTATTTTCAGTAAAGGATAATTGTAACAAAATTATTAACAATAATTAATATGTAGCTTCCGCTACAGATTGCACCTTGTTATAAATTTTAGGTGTGTGGCCCCACTAGTTGTTTTTTCTTTAGTTTAGTTTATTTATATTTATTTATATTCATTTGTTCGTTATTTAAAACACAATATTTCAGATATAAATCATAAAGTTTTTTTTTTAACTTTACTGCTTTACTGCTCACAATTCACAAACGATTATCAAATCAACTCTTTAGTTATCGCTAGAACTGTACTTCTAATTATCAAAATCCAAATAGTTTACTTCGTTCACTTCACTGCCTGAAATAAGACTCCGCCTCCTGGATGTGAGAAGCGCCGTATTTATTCTCTACAAATTATACTATAACCTTCCTGAATATTCCGTTCTCCGAACTAGGATGTCACTAACCTAAAGTTGTTTCTATTTCCAATAGATTTCGCTTGTATCACTTTGTGGCGCGTAACACTGGCTTTCTTAAAATTGTTCGTCCCGAACAACAGGTGATCCACGGTCTTGATGCTCGTCAAATTGACACAAGCGATCCAGATAAAAGATTTTTCTTTTGCATCTTGTTCCGCGCTGAATCGTGTATGCCATGTTATCAATTTTAGTTTCAACTGCTTCGGTCCCTGCCGGTGTTGTGGTGATTTTGGACAGCGCCTAGTGGCCTCGTGCACATCAGCTAATCGTTGTCTGAGCTTTGTTATGTAGTCTTCTGGTAACTTTTGTTCTTAGCTGGGGTTTGTCCGGTCGTTTTGTAAACAGCTGATTTATAAGCCATTAGAAATATAGGAATGTGTCGATCCCATCCGCGCTGATTATAGTTGAAGACCTTCTTCATCATTGTTTTTGATTCCTTTGTCTTCAATTGTCTTGCCCTTTTTATCGCCGTTGTCGTCCTTGTCATTGCCGCCTATTCGTTTCTTATCAACATCATCGTCAGAACCGTTGTCTTTACCTTTTTCTATATTCATTAGATCCTTAGTATCGTCATTTTCAGCATCCTTAGACCCTTTACTTTTCGTCTTTGGCTTTCTTTCCTTTCTCCTTTTTACTGTTATCATCGTAGTCATAATTGTTTTTGAATTGCTTTCCTTTCTTCTTTCAACCATCGTCATTTTTCCATTCAGAATTGCATGAAAGTTGTGAGAACGCTTTTGCATTCCCTGGGATACGGCCTTTACGGTGTGGGCATCGAAGGTAAACACGCGAAGGAGCGGTCTCTGATGACAGCATTCTGCTGCGAGTTTGCTGCCCAGCTCGATATCTTTACCCTTCTTCTGGTGCTTCCATTCGTCGGCGTTTTCTGCAGTCCTTTTGGAGGTGTCCCGGTCTATTACAATTCCAGCATTGAAGAATACCACGTAAAGGGGTGCTCTGTGCTTCTGTTCAAGTACATTCATCCACCGAAATTACTTTTACTCGTACTGCACTCCGGGAAGCTTGTCTAGCAGATTCATACGCTGCATAGGCTGGCGTTTATGCTGTTGATTTCTTTCCTCCTAGCCTTAGTGCTTGTAAATTTTGATCTGCAATAGCGTTCACAAATGCTTCTGTTGCCACTTCATTAAGGAATTCTGCATTGACGCTAGAGTATGAAAGATAAGCTAAACTTTCCACACATCCTGTTGCATAACTGCAAGCGAAATACTTGCTCCTTGTGTTCATCTCCATACGTAATTCTATCGCCTGTACTAATGAAGTGTAATCACATTACCTTTCAATCGATATAGTTTATATAGCTCTGACGCAGGACCTCGAAGTGCTAAAACCAGAGCTGTAGCTTTGTCTTCGTTATTCCATCCATTTACTTCGGAAGCTGCCTCGAATTGTCTCTTGAAAATATGCCACGAATTTTGACCATCATTGGAGGTTTCATTCTCCCTGCACCGGATATTACAATTCCTTCGTGCCGAGGTTGTCCATGCTTCATCTTCTCCAAATCTGCTTTAAAGTTGTCAAGCTGTTCGGTGACTTTTCGTTGAACTTCCACCACTTCCTGATCGATTCCTTCAATTTTTAATTTTTTTTCGTCTAACGAGTATTTCAGGCAATTCTTCTGTGCCTCTAAGCGAGTTTCTAGACAATTTTCCAGAATACTCTTTTGTTCGTCTAAACGGGTTTCCAGTGATTTCTTTTGCCCTTCTAAACATGCTTACAGAAAATTCTTTTGTTCTTCAAAACGGGTTTCGAGAGAATTCTTTTGCTCTTCTAAACATGCTGGCAGAGAATTCTTTTGTTCCTCATGAGCATTCTTTTATTCCTCCAAGAAAGATTGGTTTTGTTCCTCAAGACCATTCCTTTGTTCCTCCCAGAGAGATTCATCTGCAGGGCTGAACGCTCCATTTCGGTCATTAAGGTACCCAAAATCTGTTCATCGCAGGCTCTTCTTCAGCTTCAGCTTCTTCTTCAAAAACAAATGTCTCAGGATTCTTTTCTTCCTCTATCAAGGCTTGTCTAAGTCGCTCGACTAGAACAATTTTTAGACCTGTCGTTTGCAATGACCGCTTCCCCAACTCCACTTTCAATTCATGTATGCGAAGCTCCTCTAGTTTGCGTCTTTTGTAATTCACTCACAGTTTAATATAAAATTATCTATCGGAGTTTTCACACACGATTGCACAAAATTAATCACTGTTTGAATTTCAAAGTCAAATGCCACCAGTTTTTTCGCGAATTTATTTTACTTCTGACACTAGTTGTTATGAACGTGGCGTTTGTTCGTTATTTAAAACACAATATTTCAGATATAAATCAAGAGCTCTTTTTTCATTTAACTTTACTGTTTACTCTCACAATTCACAAACGGTTATCAAATCAACTCTTTTATCGCTAGTGCTGTACTTCTAATTATCAATACCCAAATAGTTTACTTCGTTCACTTCACTGTTTGAAATAAGACTCCGACTCCTGGATGTGAGAAGCGCCGTTTTATACTCTACAAACTATACAAGAACCTTCCTGAAGTTTCCGTTCTCCGAACCCAAAGTTTATTAGGATGTCACTAACCTAAAGTTGTTTCCATTTCCAATAGATGTCGCTTGTATCACTTTGTGGCGCGTAACGGTATATAAAGATAATTTAGTTGATAAAACTACGAGTTTTGTGCGAACTTTGCCTATTTAGAAAAAATCAGCTAAGTGCGAGTTGGACTCGCGCACGAAGGGTTCCGTGCCATCGTACAAGTTTAACACTATGTCCTTTTTACTTGTTTTTTCAAATGAGAGTAGACGTCGTTTAAAAAAATAATGCTGTCATTTGAAAAAAAAATAATAATGGTGTCATTTGAAAAATTAATGCCTACTTATGACATTGAATAAATAACTAATAAGGAAACGGCATATCGGGTGAAAACCTAAGCCACTCGGCGAAATGTATTAGTGTGCTATAATTGTTTTCGTTTCGTCATTTTTTATAATCAAAATTGCTATGTAAAA
Organism: Dioctria linearis; assembly: GCA_963930735.1. NCBI lineage: Eukaryota > Metazoa > Arthropoda > Insecta > Diptera > Asilidae > Dioctria > Dioctria linearis. The sequence continues at coordinate 83,298,245 of OZ005743.1, read as the reverse complement.
TAAACAAATTTTTGGAGCCCCCTTATTTCCAGATAATATTTCTTGGCGTTGCCTTTGTATGACTGACATAATTTAGGCAGGAATTACAAATCAATTGTAAACAACAAAAAGCCATCATTGAAAAATATAAAATTGTTTGCCATGAGTGTTTATTTTTATTAATATTTCACTTTTATTTTGTTTAAAACACTATAATTAATTAGTAAAGCCATTAAGCTTACTTGAAGAATGCGTTTCCACGACAATAACGGCGTTTGTTCCTGTCACAAAAGAATATTTCACAGCACTATTAAGTAAAAATCCTGTTAAATTATTTGTTTATCACAATTCGCGAATTCAAATTCGAACTTATACCGATTTCCATTGATCACGTTTTCTAGCAGAAGTTTACACTTTTCTTGTAGTGTTACACCAAAATTGTTCCATTGACCTGCACTGCTAGAAATGGTGTACGTCAAAACGCCTGTGGTGCTACACTCGAATAATCGGTGGTGTTACACCGGAATACGCACACATCTATCTGAGAAATGTCACAACTGAATGTCATTGAGCATCACATATGAATCTTCAACTACTCCTCTACCAAATTCATCCGCAATCACGCCAAAATCTTTTAAATTACAATTTTCATAATTTTTACGTTATTCGTGATATTATTGTTCCCAGAAATTTGCAATCTGACAAATTACACGGATATGAGCTACTATGTCATACACATCGCGTGAAAAGTTGTTCCATTGAACTTGTTTTTCATTGATTGACGTGCACTTTTCTTAAAATATCAATGGAAATCGGCATTACTTTCAAAAAATATGAAATGTCAGCAATGTTGACCTCTGGTCATTCCCCCCCCCCCCCCATCGCCACGACCAAAGGTCATACTGTCATTGAATTGCTTAAACCACTGACATATAAAATGGACTGCTGATACTACTGAAATTGCTTACATTATTTGACATTATTATGGGATCACTTTTCTATAGTTGTCTCTTTTTGGTTAACTACTTTATTCCGTTAAACTTCAAATAATAAATTCTATACAAAATCCACCATAGTCCAGTTCAGTGGTTTTCCCAAAGAATATATAGAATGGAAGTAGATGGCAATACAATATTTGTTATCCTTTCTCTGTCCCGCATAACTACTTTTAGGGGCAGGTAGACAGAAATTGCTTAATTTTATTTCTTTAAAAAAATTTTGATGTTATAGGAGATAAGCTTCCAAGAATAAAAATAATTTCGAATGCTTCTGTAATTTGTTGAACTTTTAATATGAATATTAAAGCGAAAGTAAAACTTGAAATTAAGATAATTGTCACACCCTGCCAAAAAAAGTTGACTCATATGAAATAGAAAATCAGGCAGTCCATGTTATATATATATGTCAGTGGCTTAAGCACGTACACTGTATTCGCACGATAACCCGCTTCCTTATTAGTTATTTATTCAATGACTTATGATAATAATAATGGATGAGAATAAAACGAGGAAAAAACGCCGAAAAAATCACGTTTCTTGTATGGGGGCCCCCTTTAATTTTTCATTTTATTTTTATTATTTGTTGTTATAGCGGCAATAGAAATACATTCTGTGAAAATTTCAACGGTCTACCTGATACGGTTAATGAGATACAGCCCGGTGACAGACCGATAATAATAAGAATGAAAAACGCTGAAAAAATCACGTTTCTTGTATGGAGGCCTCTTCAATTTTTAATTTTAATTAATTTTTATTATTTGTTGTTATATCGCCAATAGAAAAACACTGTCGGTTCGTGAGATACAATCTGGTGACGGACGGACAGCGAAGTATTAGTAATAGGGTTCCCATTGTTACCCTTTGGGTACGGAACCCTAAAAATGAATTGGTAAGGGAATTTACTTCTTTCTCTCTGGGCCCTACTTCGCTCGATCGTTATTACGAATCACAGGGAACATTCCAAATATGGCCCCGAATGTTCAATGGGATGGCAGGACTGACAATGACTACCAATACTTATTCCACAGGTATAAGGCAAGTCTAAGTTGAAATCCTATTTACTCTCCCGTTTTCATTTTTTCCTCATCTTTCCGCATCACAGCACTACTTTTCTTCTGCATGGGATGAATCTTGTTCTTGTTGTGGCAGGCTACTTCTTCATAACCAACCACTACTCTCCGCCATTAGCCGTGGTGATCAAGCATGCCGGCTTGTCGAAACCTGTCACAAGGTAAAATGTCCTCCCTCTTCGTCTTATCAAAAATAGCATTGAAATATATCTTTTGACGGAGAAACAAAAAATCTTAGAGAACTGCATCAAGAACAGTTCACTGTATACAGCAATTGGGGTGGGTTTTTACGACACGTTATGCATATATGTAATTATAAAGTAAACAATTACATGAAGTAATATAGTGCCGCTTGTAGCTTGTGTAGCTATTATATATTTTCCTTATGTTTCTCTACTCAATATCATTTATAATTAGAAAATTATAAATTCATTAGAATAACCAAATACATATAAATTGAAAATTGCTCTAAGAATTTAATAATTCATTTATTTATTTAATAAAATAAAGAAATTTCAAGAATGATATGAGAACAGACCTGAAAAGTAAAAATTCTTCGAAATTTCAAGATTTCTATTTAGAGTCAATAACAAATTTATTTACAAACTCAATATATCATTAGTTGTGCTTTAAAGTGGCTGTATTGCTAACTGGATAGATTTTTCCATTTATATAAAACCATATTGTGATTATGTACATCATTTTGTTTCTATCAAGCTTGAAGGCAGTCGTATCTACATATAAAAGACAAGGTAAAAAACACATCATACTTTTTGGTCATAACTTTTACCAGCTTCTTATCGATTAGTTAAATTTCCTTTGTCTTTTTTTTCTCTAAATTCGGTATATTCTTCGTGAGTAAACTGTGGTACATTGTCTACCGTATCCCAGCCAGGATCCCGCTGGAATTCTTCACGTTTCGTTTGTTCTATAAATTCTTGGAAACTTATTAATCTGTCCCTATTTGTGTCGGATTCTTGGAAAACATGTTCTCTCATTCTCTCCATTTCTTCAGCCCGTTCAAGTAAGTCATCCTCTGGTAATCCTGCTTGATAAACTTTATCCAATTCTTTCACAAATAAGGCTTTTAATTCAGTTTCATCCCAATATCCATTACCGTCAACATCTAAAAAAAATCAAACTTAGAAGCATAAGTAACTATAGTTTAAAATATCAAACATTCCACCGTATTATAACATAGAGTACTCATTTAGAAGAAAATACTATTCATAAAATTCATTGAGGCGCGTATTCTTTGTGTGTGGAGCTTCAGCCTTACAAGAAGACGTAAAATTTAGCTGAGAAATATTACTTGCAGATAAATTCTATATGTACATACATACTTAAAGTTAAAAATAAACGTATATTTTCAAATCATCAAACTAAAGTTAACTGTGATTTCTTTAAGCCAAAATATTGAACATATGAAAATTTCATACTCACCATGAATCATAAAAAATGTTTTCGGATCAAATTCCTGTCCTTCCATATGATCTTGCTTTTCCCAAACTTCTTCTAATTGCGCTTTATTACCAGGGTGATGAATCTGCTCATGTTTGTTATGTTTTTCTTTCTGCTTCCTTAGGTTTTCTTCAAACTGTTTTCGAGCTTCTTCATCTTTAATTTCCTTAAGAGCGGTTTGTTTTTCAAACTCCTTTTGCAATTCGTACTGCTTAAATTCTTCGCGGCGTCTCTTATCTGCTTCGGAAAGATCATGAGTAGTTTTACGAATTAACTTTTCTAAATCATCTACTTCGAAAGTCCGTTTATTTTCATGGTTTAAATGTTCCACTATTTTTAAGTGATCCCGATCGATGTGATTTGAAATTTCAAACTTGAATTAAATTAGATTAAAAAAACAAAAATAAATAAATAAAAATATTTTTTTAAATGGGAACTAACCTGCTTTGAAGCCAATGATCGCAATCTACCAATTTCTCTACGTTTAATTTCATCTAGTTTTGATCTAATACTGTGATTTACATACTCCAGTTCTTGCGCAATTTTTCCAGACTGAAAGAATAATGTGAATATATTATTCATTTTTATTTTCTCAGTAAATCTAAAGGAAGTATTTCTTAAACGTAAGGAATTTCACTCCTGACCAACAGAAATAACTGAAATAAACTTCATTGGGAGTACCATTTAAAAGAGATACGAGTATTGAAATATGTAATCTTGTAACATCAGCTTCTAAAATTGAATATCGATTGCGTGGCATTACTGCTTAGCAAGATTTCCTTCCAGGAAAGAAGCTTCAATTTAAAACGGTTGCCTCTACTCCATGTGGAATCGTCAATATTAAACTTTCAGAGATTTGAACCAGAAAGCCACATCTGCATCATTGCAATTAAGCACTTTCACGTTGAGCATTTACTGAAAACAGGTTTAGATATTTTATATTTTTGTTGCAGGTTTTTTATTCAGTCGGAGTTTTCTTTTAAATATTAGCACTAACTAGGTGATGAAGTGGGATCTTTAATTCACATAGAGGCGTGTTTATATCTATATATCTATCTATATACAGTAAAACCTGCTAATTCGGCCATTTCACGGTCACAGGAATTACTGATCCAATTTTACAGGCGACCCGATTTTACAGGTAAAGGAATTTGTGTGTATAGACATGTACACATGCATATACCAAAAAGCTGTACAAAGGAGAGCTATTTTCTCACGGTTATGAGTACGGTTATGAGTACGTGCTCTCAGCTCGTTTCTTTGGGCGGTCATATATGGGCTTCACATATGTAAAACTTTAAACGCGATTTTCTCGATACGATGTTTTTTTCAAATCTGCGTGTCAAATTACTCATCCAAATATCATCGGATTGACTTGAAAATTTGCATAGTCCTTCTTCATAGTATACCCTAAGGCTGCACGTAGGATTTTTTCGGTAACTTGTTATTTTATTTTTGGTTCACTTAAGAAACTTTTTTTTACCCTGAAAAATTCACCTTGTTTTTTAATGACCGCCATATTTTAAAAAATCAAAATTTTTAAAAAGCCCTACGTACAGACACTAATCTTAATAAGTCTTAATAAGATGAAATTTTTATATTTTCTTAGCAGCCACCTACAAGTATATTTTTGACACGCAGACCGAGAGTGCTCTTCAAAAAACTCATACTTTGGCGCCACTTACAAGAGGCTATTTTTAAACTTTTCAACATTAAAATTTTCATTGTCATTGAACCAATTTTGTTTCTGCCCATTTTTTTGTGGAAAAAAAATGCATTAAAAACTAAAAAAATAACAGCCAAAAGCGGTATTCTGCCTTAATAGTCATGCACGAAATTGTCATGTTCGCAGCATGCTGCATGAAGTGTACTTCACTGCCAACAGCTAGCGAGCAGCAGTGCTCACATTGTGCCATACGGTGAATGTGCTGCCGCTGGTGATATTTTGTTAAAAGTTTAACCCGGCTGCAATTAGCACGGCTCCGAAAAAGTTTTTTTACAATTGTTAGAACATCATTTTTGAACTGTCCGTCCAGCACGGTTCCGCCAATTTTTTATACAACTTTAACATCATCTACACATATACAGGGTGTCCCGTATTAGGATGGCCATATGAAAGGAGATGATAGATCTCGGTAAGAAACGAAAAAAAATGTATGGGAGGGGGTCTAACTTCACCCCCTCTGGGAGCTACGGGGGTGTGACGTTTTTCCCAGTGTTAAGTAAGTGCTTCAACATGTTTCCCAATATTTCATAGGTTTTTATAAATATCGGAATGGGTAGCAAAAAATTAATTTTTTCGGATTCAAATGAAATTATCTCAACATTTTACCCTATTATTTTTTTATTTTTTCCAGCTTAGAAAAAAGCCCAATCGGTGCTATATATGTAAGTTAGTCTTCACAGCACACAAAAATATTTGACCGTTCACAAATCATAACGTAAAATGTGCAGCTCTTACCTGAATCCCATTTTATAAATTTAAGGTTTTCACCAGAACAAAGTGAAACAAAGTGAAACCTTTTTCAGAAATAACTACAACAATTTTCAGTAGTCCAAAAACTGAACCAAGGAGTATAAAATTATAGACAAAAAGCGAGATACACGCAGAAAGTACACATTTTTACACAAAAATAAAGAAAAAGCAATATCGATTTGTTAGATACATTATTATTACATTATTACAGACTTAAACAATTAATACTTACACAAAATATCTAAAACTAACTGACGCTAACTGTTCAAAATATTCTCGAAATGTCCGCCATTATTTTGAATGCATAGCAAACATCTTCTTCGTCTTCTCTTATTCTGCTGGCTGCTCCACTCTCCCGCAATCTTTGGTAAGTTACTGCAAACACGGATCTGTGTGGTACTCTACGTTGAGGAAATGCTTCGGAATAAAACCTTTGAGCCTCTCGACTACTTCCTAGAGCAGCGCCGTAAAAATATTCAAAATCAGCGTATTCTTCGTTACTATACCCGGACATTTCTTTTTATTTATCAGTTGAAAAGATGTGGACTAATGATTACATATTTAGTAAAACTGCAATTTATATCCTAACCTAACTGCAATTTATATCCTATCCGCACCCCACCATGAAAATGTCTTTACAGTGAGTGGTATTTTTGACCACAAACCATCGAGGATAATACAATTTATGGTCAAAATAAACTTAGGAAAATTGCTTAGTATTAAAATGTAATTATTCAAACCGCAATATTTACAGGTAATACACGTGCCCCTAAAAACAAAAATTGGAATTGATTTATGGCTTGCTTTAAATTTGAGGATGTGAGGAATCAAGCGTACATGGGTTAGTGCAGTTGCGGTACAGTCACCACGTTGTCATCATTCCTTTCGAATACATTTTCTGTTTTAATAGATTACGGAAAATTGTAGTAGTTATTTCTGAAAAAGGTTTCACTGTGTTTCACTTTGTTCTGGTGAAAACCTTAAATTTATAAAATGGGATTCAGGTAAGACCTGCACATTTTACGTTATGATTTGAGAACGGTCGAATATTTTTGTGTACTGTGAAGACTAGCATATAGAGCACCGATTGGGCTTTCTTCTAAGCAGAAAAAAATAATAGGGTAAAATGTTGAGATAAGTTCATTTGAATCCGAAAAAATTAATTTTTTGACTCAAAATTTGAACTTTGAAGGTCTATAACTTCGAAGACATTAACAACAGGAAAAAGAATTTCACACCTCCTTAATGGGCTATTGATTAGCCATTGATTGGAAAAATACGCATTCATATTTTTAAAAAAACCTATGAGATATTGGGAAACATGTTGAAGCACTTACTCAACACTGGGAAAAAACTTCACACCCCCATAGCTCCCAGGGGGTGAAGTTAGACCCCCCCCCCCCCTCCCATACATTTTTTTTGTTTCTTACCGAGATTTATTACCTCCTTTCATATGGCCATCCTAATTCGGGAGACCCTGTATATTGTATATAGGGCTTGTCAAGTGCTTACAAAGGAATAGCATCATATTTGGCTGCCCAGCACGGCTCCGCCAAATTTAGGTCCAACTTTAAAATCATCTGTATATAAACGTATTCGATTTTGCTTGCAAAGGTCAATATCCTATAAATAGGTGCGCGTGTCTAGCACACCTCCTTTTCAGGGGTTCAACAGTTCAAATTCAAATTCAAATTTATTACGTTAAGATACTAGAAGATTACAATCTTTTATCAGCATCGTTTAAAGAAAAAGGGAGTTACTACAAGGGCAAAATGGAAACATAAACAAAACATAAAACTACAAATTCAGACGGATAAATGATTCACCTAATCAAGTTAATACAAGATTAAACATTGAATTAAACTATATTATAAGAGCGAGCATTACAAAATGATACTATTGTAGAACATAAGACAAAAATTAAATAAAAACAAAAACAACAAAAAACGAAAAATAAACTATGCTAGTTTATGCAAAAATGTGTCCCTGCGAAAAAAAAATTAATTAAGAAAATCTGTTACAAGTTTCCTGAATGTACCGATAATACTGGCCCTTGAATATTAGAGGGCAATATATTCAACAGACGTGTAAGTTGAACCCTCATAAATAGCAGTACGAAATCTAACACAGTCATTAAGAGTCAAGTTTTGGGAAGACAAGGGAACCAAATGTAGAGTGTTGGAATACTAGAGACTTAACAATGTGGCAGCAGATTTCGGCGAAAGCATGCTAGGGAAAACCACTGGCGCCGAAGATTAGTATAAATTCTAGAAAGATTCAAAGAGATCGCAGCATGCCATCTTTGAGCTAAGAATAACACCTAAATTGCGAACTATGTTGTCATAAGCAAGTGGGATTCCATTCAACATTATTGCAGGCAAGACCGACGAGACAATGGTCAAAGAAGAGAAGGCAATGCATTTAGATTTGCCAGGGTAAAGCTTCAAATTCTTTCCCTTAGACCAGTTATAGATTTCATCCCATCGTCGTTCATTCGAGCCACACAATCTTCGATATTGGACGACTTAAATAGACCTGTACATCATCAGCGTAAATGTGAATATCAACATCACGTACTACCTAAGGATTGATGTACAGGCTGAAAAGCAAAGGTCCCAGCATGGACCGCTGTGGGACTCCGCTGCCAAGGGGAGAACATCAGAATGCTTATTATTATTCACCTCTTACCCACTGGAAACGTCCACGCAGAAAGTCTGCCAACAAGCGAATGGCATACACTGTCAAAAGCCTTAACAAAGGTCTAGGAGAGCTAGAATGGAAATTTCTCTCTTATCCAATGCAGCGCGAATGTCGTTTGTGACCTTTACAAGAGCGGTTTCAAAACTATGCCTAGGCCGAAATCCAGACTGCCAAGAACTCAATAAATCAATTTCCATTAAATAGTGCTGAACAACAACAACTTTTCAGAAACCTTGAAAAGAAAACAGAGTAAACTAATGGGCCTGAGGTCCTCTGGTGACGTAGCTAAAACCTTCTTAGGAATTGGATTGATATTCGCAAATTTCCAGGCTGTGGCGAATTGAAATTTTGTAATGGATAAATTAAAAATATGCGAAATGGGACCGACGAGAATTGGAGCAACGGAGCGAAGACATGCCTTCGTCCCCCGAGGCATTCGATTTGACAGCGAAAATTGCTTTAAGCACCGCATCACCACCAAGTACTCGAAAACTAAATGCATCCACTTTTCACGTATGTTAAATGCAGCAATGCTTTCGTTAATTGCCGGTTGTGGGAGTGATCCCAGCACAATCAGATGACTGTTGGTTGCTTGCAAAATACGAGCTTAAGGTCGTAGTCTGGTTTGGAAAAATCGAGTTTCTTTTTTTTACATATTTCGACAGTACTATATATTAAGAATATACTGTCAAAATTTTAGACCGAAATTCGAAATATTGATGAAGTTATAGCACATATACGTGAGCGCTTAGTAGTACCGCGCGACGAGCAAATGGCCGAACCCCCCTATTGTTTACGCGTTACTTTTATACCTGCTTCGAGCGTCGGATACCTTTGTGTATAGTAAAAGTTTTACCTGTTTCTTCACAAACATTTATTTTGGAGCTCAGTTATATCGAAATTCAAAACGAACGGTCAGTTGTAATGCATCTATGATAAAATAACTAGATATAGTAAAACGATCTAACAAAAAGATGCATTACAAGAGAACATCACAGTTTCATTTACAACCAATACATCCAGCTCCTAGTATATTTTAGGCTGTCGTAAGACGCCAAGTACTCACAGTGAGAGATATAGGCTGAGCTTGCTCGCCAAACACTAGATCTTGTGAAGAGAGCTGATATAGTGATTGATAAGTGATCTAATCATTACATTAAGTGATCCAATCATTACACAGTGTACATTCGTTACTTTGTGCGTAAACATTTTCGAAGAACGTAAAAATGGATTAGAAAAGAAACTTTAAGCGCGTTTTTCTCGATACAACGTTCTTACGGTCGGCCGAGGTAATAAAATATGTTCTATCCAACCGATTGGGCTGAAATTTTGATATGTTATTCTATTCATCAATAGCTCTCGCAGGAGCTTGGATCTTTTTTTTTCGTCCCTAACTTACCATTTTACAGCCCGATTTCCACTAAAAAAAGTCACTTTTTTTCGAAGCCCACCATTTTGTTATTTTTCAACAAAATTGTTTAATCCTAGCTCCAACCAGAATGACAAGCTTACAGAACAATAATCTTTTTGACTTTTTTATTTGAGATGTCCTCAAGCGGCGAAATCACCACGGCCAGCCACCTACCTTTTTTTTTAGACGCTTAGATACTATTAATAACATACAATATTAAAAACTCAAACCGATTGAATTTTATTTTCCCCTAAAAAATGCCCGAAAAAAGCATTAAAAACGTCCAAGTTACCTTAATTCAAGGGGAATAAGATTGTTTTGATATCTTTTATTTCCCCAGACGCGGGCATTGCATAGATTGCGCATTAATACTGTCGGTGGAACCCGAACATTAAATTTCCTCCTATAATAAGCACGTTTAGCTGCACGGACTTTTACATTTGCTTTATTTCTTATACGTTTGTACGATGCACGACTTTCAACGTTCCTCAATCTTCGATATCGAAAATGAAGATACTCCCGCTCCGGTATGAGAGACTCAATTTCTGTGTTAAACCAGGGACAAGGTGTATTATTTATCTTCTATATGCGCAGGGGAACATAATTGTTATATAAATACGCTATCGAATTGGTGAAAAATAGGCTTGATCAATGGAGAGCAAATCATATATGTGACCCCATGGAAATAATTCGCAGTCAGCAAATAGAGATTCTGGATCAACATTGTTGAAGTCCCTGTATTGAAAAAACGTTTTATCAGGGCGACGAACAATTTTTACGTCATACGAAAGAAATATATGTATATAATGTTATGATAAAGAATGCTTAAACATAGTTGGTTGAAAAAGATAACTTTAAACAGGTCAAACAAAAAATAAATCCATTAGGGATGGATTCACGGCGTTGTAATACGTGGGACAATCGTTAACAACATTCAAAGTCAAAGTTTGCATACTGGAGAGAAACAAATCGACCTGAGAGCTACCTCTAAGAATATTGACATTAAAGTCCCCTCCGACAATAACATTAGTGTAGTGTGGACTGACATCAGAGAGAGAGCATTAAAAAATTCAGAAAAGCTTTCGGTGCTGAACTGACTAGCCGGAGAATACACCACACACAATACACAAGCAGCAGCCCCCGTATGCACTTCCGCACACAAAAATTCAACAGACTATTCGATGAAGTAGTAGTATTTTTGGCCGCAAAATCCTGTTTCACATAGACCGCAACACCACCACCAACTCTACCATAACGATCGTTTCAAAGGACTTCGAATGAAGGAATGGAGATTAAGCAAGATGGTATATCTTCACGCAACCAAGATTCACTTACAAGAACTGCTTGAAGCCGAGCACAGTGGAGGACTTCCCTCAATTCCTCAATCTTAGGAAATATGCTACGCGAATTAAAGTGACAAACGTTAAAACCTTCGGTCTGCCCAGAGAACACCTTGAGCATAGTTCCAACACTGTTCAACGGCAGAGAACTATAACCTATGGTAACTTTTTATTAATCCATCAGGAAACGACAGTCTCAAGTGGATATGGAGGCAAAAGCATACAATTGCGAGAGGCTGTGACATATACGTACTGAGATTGCGACTGATATGAATATGAACAACTGATTATTCTAGATAAATAAAGAGAGTCAAATACTAGCAATGTAAATTGAATGTGCATATACTAAGTAGAGAAAGAGACCAGACCCGTTAAAATACAACTACTTAACAACACACACTAAAATCAATTTTACTTATAAGACACATGTTTTACAATAAACTTAACTTAATATGTATACACAAGTTAAAAAACAAAACAAAAAGAGCAATTACTTAGACAAGTTGAAAACACACTACACTATATTAGAATTTTTCTTCCTGTTGCTGTGAACTACAAGCTCCTTCATTATCAGATTGATTTACAACACATTCCAGGCAACTCATTGTGTTGACTTTAATCGGCTGGTCATCTTTCTTTACACATATGTAAACCTCCCCTCGAATAGTGAATGCTGAGAAAATTTTATCTCCTGCATTTCAATGTGGTTTGGAACAATTTGCTATTATAGTTAGTGAGACTCTCAAAAGTATTTATTTTTATTACAGACCTCAAGTTGTGATCGAGGTCGTTTAGTTTGATTAAACCGTATCTCTTAAATTTGTATAAAAATTCTATTTGTTCAACAGCAGAGGGGAACTTGACAATCAGCGGGACAATTCTACGATTATTTTACTGGTGCATCGAATACTTTGGCCGGAAGGCTAATGCAAACGGTGACAGTGCATGATTTATTTTATTTGAAATGTTTATTATCAGCTGTTGGGGGTTATCATTTGGGCGAGAAGGAATGCCGGTTATCACTACGTCTGTTAATCGATGTAATCGTCGGATAGCTCATATCGAACTTCTACTAATTCCATTTTAAGCTGGCCCATGTCGTCGTCTCTCTTTGCATTTTCTGCATGCGTATTAGCTACATGTTGTTAATTTTAATCGAAATGCGTTCTTCGAATTCTTTAAACTTTTCGGATATAATTTGCGCCAAGCTCTTCAATAATTCTTTCTCCAGCAATTCGAAGTGATCAGCTGAGCTAACTGAGACAGAGCGAGAGGTACTAGCGGCACTATTATTATTACCATTCTTTTTACTTCTTCCAGAACCACTCGTCGCAACGGGTGTATGCTGGGCAGATGTTTATGTACCCGCGTTCACTTTAGGTTTTACAAACTTGCTTCTAATCATTATATCACAAAAAAGACGGTCATTAACAAAATGGTCACAAATAACACAAATTTCTGGTCAAATTCTTCACAGCTACGTTTCACAAGCTTTCCTGGTATAAAACTGGCAATAACTCGCGGCTATGAGCACAAATTTTGGAGCTGTAAATAAGCACGTCTACTCTTCCATGTGAGTAACTACTGTTCTATGAGCATCTCCAATACGACACCGCAGTTTTTTTTTATTCAATTTCAATGTCAAGAATATTAGCGTGGCTCCGGCTAGTCTTTATCAACGTCAATATCTGCTATTTGAGAGTGTCCAGCACAGCTCCGGCAAATTTCGTTCAACTGTAATATCATCTATATATATTGTATACGTACCGCATTTCCTTTATACCCCAGATTCCTCACTCAATTTCGAGAAATAACTTGTATGGTAGGAGAGCCGGAAATTGCACGGTGTGGGCGGTAGGGGGTTTTGTGATTTTGGGTACTTTTTATCCTAATACCATGTAACTTTCTTGTTATATACCCTATGAAGGTGACTTGCATCTCAGGTGATAGTAAACCCTTTACGGTTTCCAAAAAATGCCCAACCACCGCTCTACCCCCTTTCCAACGGTAGTTATAGGACAGTAAAATCAAAAAATTGGAAAATTTTCCAATTTCTTTTTTCAATTTTAACTATTTTCCCATGATGCACAATTTCATTAATTTTGCTAATAACAATAGAAATTGCGCCTAATTTTATGCAATTCCACGCAAATTAGACAAGAAACCCACACCGTGCATTTTCCGGCTCTCCTCCCATACAATTTATTTCTCGAAATTGAGTGAGGAATCCGGGGTATAAAGGAAATACAGTACGTATGGGACACCCTGTATAGTGTCTACCAATTGTCAATATCAGCTATATGAGCGTTTTCAATTTTTTTCATTTTGATATAATCTATTTGAGCGTGTACAGGACGGCTCCACCAATTTTTATTCAACTCAACGATCATCTATGCAAGTGTCATTTTGTTTGGTTTCTTCACATATTGTAAGTCCTAATTTTTAAACTAAAATTACATTTGGCAAGTAAGCAGTGCCATAGCGGAATATCTCGGAGGCACCTCTGCGATGGATCCTCAACAGCGGAATTCATTCAAGTTGTCGCCATCTAGTTATTTCTTTACTTAAAAATATTAATATTATATTATTATCTCCTAAATCAATATTTTATACATATGTACCTATATATTAGTACTTTTGTCAACTGTGTTCCCGCAAGTCTAAATTGGGAATAATTTTGAATATAACATAAATTTGTTTAAACGGATTTTATTGTTATGTATGTATATAGTATTGTTATGGCGGGAAAATCGTTAAAATTTGAAAAAACTAGGATTTTTTTCCAATTTGTTGACTTTTACGTCCTACTACTTCCGACGGAAGGTGACAGGAAGGCTGATTGGGCATTCACTGGAAAGCTTAGACGGTTTGCTATCATCTAAGATGAATCCCACCTTAATAGGGTGTATATCAAGAAAGTTACAGGGTGTAAAGTGGATGAAGTACTAAAAATCTTAACCCCCCCCCCCCCCCCCCCCCGCGAAACGAAACGTCCCCCTCCCACCACCTTTTTTTCTTGTCTCCACCTCAGCTATCAACCCCTTGAGTTTGGTGCACCAATTATGAAACACCCTGTATTATCATATAATAATAATCATCGGAATAGTTTTAGTAACTCCATTTTTGCAATTGGCACCAATTCAAGATTTATTTACTATCTTTGGAAAGCTGAGACTGGAAATTCTTTAATTTTTGGTTTGAATTAACAAAACGTCCCAGTTTCCTAGAAGAGAAATACTCACTAAAAGTGGTGACCATAACTTATATTAAAGTTGAGTGTTTTATGTGTATTGTATTTTGTGAACGAATATTTGCAAAGTGTAGAAATATTCAAAAAATTAATTGTGAAAAAAGCACAAATTGAGTGACAGTTCTGTATTTTTTAAATAATTTCGGTTGTTGAAGAAACCATTCATAAAAAATTAAATAATTTAAATTGTTTTAAAATAAAAAAAATATATATATATAAAAATTAATAAAGTTAAGAAAATAAAAGCATATAGGAATACTGTAGAAAAAATAATACAATCATAATTTCTAATTGTATTTGCATACACATACATACATATATCCACAATAATTAGACTGTAGTAGTTATATTAGAGGTAGAATAAAATTGGAGAAATTGTTTTACTAGTCAGTTGTTCACGGACTTCATTTGCGGTTACAGTCTGCCACAAATTTATAATTTATATTTAATAAAAGTCTAAAATAGGAACCGGGGTTTCATTAAAGAACAGGTTTTTTTCTTCTTTTACATTTTGGTGTCGAAACCCGGGACGTAACACGGATCGGAACGAACTTTTATTGAAATCGAAATTCACAGTGGTGACTGAATTATTGATACGTGATAGTTGAAAATCGGTTAACGGAACGATCATGAAACTCGCAATCCGTGCAACGTATCGCGGGCAGGTTACAAAAATTGTGAAAAGTGCAACGGAGTATATGCAATCAGGCGAATCTCAAATCACTGATAATGTAACTAAGATGGAGTCCATTGAAGAGGAATTGATTGTACATTTGGATCGTCTCAAGGCAGCCCTTGATAACTTAAGGAAAGCTAATCACGAGGTCCGCTCATCCATTAGGCCTGAGAAGTTTAGATAGAGAAGCGGAAACTATAGCAGAGTACGACGACAAAGCACTGGCAACGGTAACTCGTCTTAACCAGGGGATCACTAAGGTACGTCAGCGTTTAAATCGTTTGGAACCCAGCGTTGCAAACATTAGTACAATTTTGCCGAAAGTAATGTCTCCTGCTCTAAAGTTGCCGAAATTGCAACTAAGAAAATTTTCTGGTGATTCTCTTGACTGGATGCCCTTTTGGGAACTTATATTGTTCAACGGTACATGAAAATCATTCCTTAAGTGCTGTTGACAAGTTTAACTATCTGCAATCGTTGCTAACTAGAAGAGCGGCTGATACGATAGCGGGATTTACTCTAACAGAGTCCTGCTACGATAGTGCGATTACAATGCTCAAAGAAGAGTAATGGGGACACGGACAAAATTGTTGATCAAACTATGCAACGTTTACTTTCTCTTCAACCTGTAAATTGAAGAGCGGTCGTATCTGGACTCAGGCGTCTATAAAATTCCGTCACATCTTGTACACGATCTTTAACAGCCCTGGGAGTTTCCTCTACGAGCTATAACGTAATGTTAAAGGGCATTTTATTATGTTGTTTACCTAACGAGCTTCGTGTAGATTTTCACCGTTTTTTCGATAATCTGTCGGAAAAGCCATAAGGTCTTGAACGAACCAGAAAATAATGATGATGATAAAACCGATACATCTTCTATTACTTCTCGCTTATGTTAGCGATAATCAGGTAAAAAACATTTTACGATTCTTAAAAAGAAAAGTTGAATCTTCAGAGAAGGCTCGTGAAGCTAAGCCAAGTTCTAATCAGGCTAAAATTACAAAAACCGTAAAAACAGCTATAGGATTATTCGTCGCAAGCACAAACGAAATTTCGTGTTTCTCGTGTAAGTCGTCAAGTCATAACACAAAGGACTGCAGCAGTACCCAAACTTTAGTGGAACGCAAAGTTATGCTGATACGGGACGGCAGATAGTTTCGCTGTTGCACGTGGACACAGTTCAAAGAGCTTAAGAAGTGGAAAACTCACGTGCAAGAAATGCAACAATCACCACGTTACATGTATGTGTTGTTATGGTTCTGTAACAAAAATTGAGAGTGAGCTCCTGACTTATAGTCCGACTACCTGGCAGCTCACCCAGTGACAGTATAGCAGGCCGGCACGCTAGCACCTCGGTCTATATGCGGAGAGTGCGGGGTGGGTTCACCAGTCAAAACCATGAACAAAAATTTCATGCCTACAAAGAAACAAAGGAAAGATCCGAAGAACGATGATCTACTATTATTTTAATTAATGCAAAGAGAAGAGTAAATACACACAGGTCCATAAGGGACCTTTGACACCACTCACCTGGAGGCGATGTAGGGATCAGATGGTATGATGGCGTGCCGTCCCCGGCCGCCCAGGACATCCTTGGCAATAGTTTAAGATGTCCCTAGTATCTTGTAACTAGAGAGATGACTCCGGGAGAGAGTAGAGAGAGAATACCGTTTTAACACTTCATGTCATTAATCATTTTATTATTTCCTATTTGTCATAGTCATATATAAGGTAGGTTGTGTTTTGCTTAAACTCACACCCGAAGCGTTATTGGATGCACGACACGTTCGACGGCTTAAGTTGCTGGACGGCCCAGTGTCTTCAAGCCGATGGAATAACTCCTTCTTTTTTTTTTCTTAAATTCACCCCCGAAGCTTTATGCGGCGAGCTAGACAAACACTTATCAGTTAGATGAGCGAAAGTAAGCCCATGTGGACCACCACACTGTTACGAACGCGTATACTACAAATAGACGGGGTATATCTCGAGAAGACCTTCTTGAGGAGAACTAATGACTAATACAAGAAAAACTCCTATGGGTTACCTTTCTGCACTTACACAACATACATTCTACTGTTATCACAGATAATCTGAACTACGAGACTACCTTTCAGTCCTACTATTAATTGTAACTACTCTAGCTTAAAATTTATGGCAGCTGTGACTCATATAGCGATGAATGACAATGAAAGGCACGGACAGCACTAGGTAAGTTCATAATTTTCGTAACTATATTCATTGCGACATTCTTATAGTACTTAAGTATTTATCACTTCGCGAAAATTATATCAAAAATTTCTATTTCAGGTGCCCTATGGAGTGATGGCACTAAGTAAGTCTATATTTTTTGTAAATATATTCATTTCGTAATCCTTATACTAAAAATATTTAACACTTTGCGAAGATTATATCCAAAAAATTCTATTTCAGGTGCCCTATAGAGTGATGGCACTAGGTAAGCTTATATTTTTTTGTAAATAGATTCTTTGCGTAATCGTTATGCTAAAATTTTTATCACTTTGCGGCGATCATATGAAGAAGATTCCTATTTCAGGTGCCCTGTGGAGTAATGGCACTAGGTAAGTTCATAATTTTGTAAGTATATTCATTGCATAATCCTTATACTAAAATTGTTAACACTTTGCGACGATTATATAAAGAAAATTCCTATTTCAGGTGCCCTGTGGAGTGGCACTAGGTAAGTTCATAATTTTGTAAGTATATTCATTGCATAATCCTTATACTAAAATTTTTAACACTTTGCGACGATCATATAAAGAAAAATCCTATTTCAGGTGCCCTGTGGAGTAATAGCACTAGGTAAGTTCATAATTTTTGTAAATATATTCATTACGTAATCCTTATGCTAAAATATTTATCACTTTGCGACGATTATGTCCAAAAATTTCTATTTCAGGTGTCGTATGGAGTGGCACTAGGTAAGTTCTTAATTTTTGTAAATATATTCATTACATAATCCTTATGCTAAAGTATTTATCACTTTGCGACGATTATGTCCAAAAATTCCTATTTCAGATACCCTATGATGGCACGAGGTAAGTTTATATTCCTCAAAACATGTATATTTTAAATAATAAATATATTCATTGCGACGTTCGTGTATTAAGATATTAATCACTTCGCGAATATTATATAAAGAAAATTCCTATTTCAGGTGTCGGAATTGTATTTTAATTCTTTCAGGTGCTCCGTTAATACGGTGTAGACCTCACGTGTGCGTGTCAGGTTATGCGACTTCCATACGGGTGGAACATTTTGTTCTGCATTTCTGTAAATTTCCTTATAACTATTTGTACTTATCCCTTTTTTCTTTATTTTTGTTTCTCAGGTGCTCCTCTCATTGGCGCCACGATGGGCAGCAACCCTAACCTCAGGGTAACTTCCCTTATTACCACTGCAGGACACTCATGTTATCCTTGATGTTTTTTTTTTAATTTATTTATTTATTCCATTTTTTTTTCTTATTGTTGGGAACTTTTCTTTCTAGTTTTACTTTCAATAAACAAACTTTTCACTAATTTTTTGATTTTTCTTTCTTTTGGTTACCTCACCCGCTGATGATTGTTCACTTAATGCCCATCATGGCCGGCTGTCACTCGTTCCGGCCTCTTGCCGGCCCGATCCCTGTCTATTCCCCACATGGTATGTGCCGTTTCACTCACAGTCCTGACGGCTAGAGGGCAAGATAAGTTCGCATGGGCGGTTTGCCGTTTTTACTCTTGGCATTTCCTAACTGAACTGCCGCCAGGCCCACATGCGACCATAACTGTGTGATAAAAAAAAGGGAAGTAGTACAAAAAACTCCAATTGATCATCGTAACAATAATACAGCAACGCTAACACATCAACCGCAACAAGCTTTGAATCCATTCCAAAGTACACCAATGTTTTCTTGCAAACCGCCTGTGTATTTGAAGCTAGTACAGGTGCAAAGGTTTTATTTTACATTCACGTTATCATGAATGGCGGCAGTCAAATATTGGTGATTAAGTCTAGCATTGCCCGTAAGTTGAATTTGCCTATTGTGGGTACACAGAATCTATGTGTGCTTCCCTTTGGAAGCGAGAAATGGACATCAACTCAGCTCTTCAATCGAGTTCGAGTTATGCTTCGTAGTCAGCACGACGACAATTGTGTTAAATGTTGTGGAGCTGCCAGAAATATGTGTTGATGTTCTTATAATGCCAAATGCAGATGACCCCACTTTAAAAAAATTTACTTTGGCAGACGCGAGATTAATGGATAGAGTTCCCGAAGAAGGTATTAGTATGCTTATAGGTGCTGATACTTATTGGCAGTTTGCGACAAGTAAATGTCAACGCATATCTGCAAAATTAACAGCGATAAATACAGTGATTGGGTGGACATTGCACGGCCCTTCGCCTACCTTCGTTCAAGGAATAAATTTAACTAAGAGCATTGATTGATTCGATGATTGAGCAACACCTAGTGAAATATTTGTATGATTAATTCAGTGAGAATAAACAAGTTCAAAGAAAGTAAAATCCAATTTTACCGACGGCATTCCATGCGTGCGTGGGATTGAACTGTATGTGTGAATAGTGTTTAGTGCTTTGGATTTTGTATGTGTATTGTTATTATAATATATGTGCAACACAAAGACACTTTTGTAATAATCATAAACAGGAAAAGTGAAGTGAAAGACACAATAAAACAACAGTGTGGTGATAAAGACACCTAAAGAAAAGTGTGAGAATAATTAAACAGTGAAAGAGACACTAATATGGCCATGACCATGACCAATGAAGACCAAATTTTCAGCGCCGTCAAGGAAAATGTGCGTGAAGTTTTTGCCAATGGAAACATCAGTAACATTCCTGATGACATCATAGAGTCCCTTGCTAGAAGGATGCTGCAGGGAAAGTACCAGGGAGCATCAGGAAGCAGCGTAAGCACGACAGAGTCGGAAAATATGTCTGAGGACGAGCCAGAGACTGAAAGCGAGGAAAGTGAGTACCGCGAAGTAAAAGGAAAAAGGAGACCGCGCAACAATCCCTCAAAAACGGAGGATAATGTAAAAAAAACTAAGCCAGCTACTGACCCTAGGATGTCCAGCAATTACTACCAGACACTGGACACAGAAAACAGGTTCCGAATCCCAGCAAAGGAAAAGTCAACGAATGAAAAGTCGTTGAGACTAGAGCCGAAGCCAAACAAACCTCCACCAATAATAGCACATGGCTTAAACTACAAAGTGTTCAATGATGCGCTAAACTTATTGCAAGCCAGACCCAAGTTCTTCATAAAGATGGGTAGTGGAAATAAGTGCACCTTTAAACCCTACACAGAAGAAGACAGGAAGACATTATTGAAGCTGTTAAATGTTGTCAAGGTGGAATCCTACACCTTCACCCCGAAGGAAGAAAGAAAAACAACGCTAGTGCTGAAAGGAGTTTAGCATACCTTCAACGAAGAGGACGTGAAAATTGCCTTAGAGGAAAAGCTTCAAGGATATAAAATAAAGAGCGTAGTAGAGTTCGCGACTACGCGAAGCAAGGCAGCAGGAAAGCACATCGACGCCTTCATCGTAGCTTTCGACGCGAAATATGAAGTCAACGACACCGTCAAAGTGGACCGACTTCTCGACCAGATAGTCTACTGGGAGAAGCACATTGTGAAGGGAGTAGCCCAGTGTAAGAGGTGCCAGCGCTATGGACATGTAGCCAGCAACTGTGGGCAGATGTATCGCTGCGTCAAATGCGATAAAAAGCATGGACCTGGAGAGTGCTCCAGAAACAAATTCGACGTGCAGACAAAACCGTATTGTGTAAATTGCGAAAAGGAGGGACATCCAGCCAATTATCGTGGATGCCCAAAATACAAGGAAGTCAACACTATTAAGAACCAACGAAGGGAACAGCAGAAACAGAAGGAGCTCTTTACCAGGGAAGCCGTTAAAAATTACGTCAAGCCAGGTATGTCGTTCTCCCAAATTGCCACTAACAAACAATATAATAATCCTAATACTAACAAACCCCAGCAACCCACTATAATCCCAAAACCTGCCCCAAGGGCAACTCAAGTCCCCAAGGCATCGCAAGCCCCAAGGCAATCACAGAAGGAGGCAGATAACTTCTGCACTCAAGAGGCCAAAGCCCTTTTCGGGAGTGACCTTTTCACCCTTATGGGTAAAATTAATAATTTTATTCCCCAATATAGGAAACTGTCTACCCTTGCAGAACGTCAAAGTGCTTATCTTCAATTTGCCTTTAGCCTATATCTAGGGAAATAAGCAAATTGAAGATAATCGCATTAAACCGCAACTCACTAGTAAGGCATAATAAAAGAATAGCCTTAAATTCGTTCCTTGCGGGACAAAAAACTAACTTTGTTCTTCTTTTAGTTTTCGAGAAATTGTCGACCACCCGCTCAGATAAAACTGATTCTTCCCTTGGCACGGCCATCCTAATTCGAGATGGGCTTAAATATGAACAGGTTAAGCTCAGACCATTGTGCAACATGGAATGCACAGCAGTCAAAGTCTTTCTTACCTCCCAACAAACACTACTCCTCATTTCCCTTTATAGCAGATGTGGTGCTCGGGCAGCGCAGATTAAAAGGAACCTTAGCTACCTCAATAATATCTCCAAAGATTTCACCTATACGGTTATTGGAGGAGATTTCAACGCCAGGCATCCAATGTGGAATGACCCAATGGAAAGTTCGTCTGGCAAGACAATTGCAAATTGGCTCAATCGAAATCAAGATAGCCATGATTTCGTTGTAGCTTCGCCAACCACCCCTACCTTCCCCCGATCACGTTCCTACATAGACTTTTACCTTGTTTCTTCAAGTTTGATTAACCTTCTTCCCCAAATTAATAATTTCAACTGCGTTACACATCATGCTCCGTCAGATCATCTAGCAATAGAACTGACCATCAAACCTAATTTGCCGGTAAATATACTGACGATGGCACTACCCACCTCCACCGCTTTGGTAGACGTGAACTGGAATGATTTCCAGGACAGGTTAACCACACTGTATGAAAACAACCTCCCCCCAACAGTAGGAACCTAACAAACTCAGAAATAGATTCCCAAATAGATTTTTTCACTAATTGCCTACAGAGTAATATAAATCACTTTTCAAAGACTACTAGCTCCAAAAACTATTTCTATAAAAATCTTCCGGCAAATCTCCAAAGTCTGTATAAATACAGGCAAAAACTGCGGAAAATCTTAAACCGCATTTATCACAGAACACTAAACTCTCAAAACGCGGCCTACCAGTCCATTCTCTCCCAAGTCAAATGCTTATCGATTATCATTGATGAGCAAACTAAACTGTTCTGCGATGAGCAGTTTAGAAAAAGACTTGAAAAAAATCAAACCTGGCCCACAGACCTTTGAAAATATTAACAAAGTCTGTGCCAGGAAGCCAAAACTCCCGAAATTCATATGGAACAACCAAGAAACTCTAGTTCTCCCACAGGAAAAATGTGACGCATTCGCATCATATTTTCAAGACACTTTTCAGGATAACTCAATCCTTAGTACTCCAGCCTTCTCCTTGGAAGTAAACAGCAGTGTTAATACTTTCCTGAACGCAAACGGCTCTATACCACAAACCTTCTTCTGCACTGATAACCCCGCAATCTATCCTGAAGAGCAAAATATTTTCACCAATCCTTTGCACCTCTTCGTCTTAACCAAGACAATAAACTCAAAAAAATCGAGTGGTCCCGACAAAATTTCAAATACGATTATTAAAAAACTTCCACCAAAAGCTCTTGACTTCGTATCAACCGTCTTCAATAATTGCATAAATAATTGCTATTTCCCAGATAAATGGAAAATTTCATGCATTTTCCCAATCCCCAAAAAGACTTCATCAAAATATATCAAGGAGTTTTGAGTTTGAGCTTTTTGAGAAAGTCATCAAGCAACAGGTTATAAACACTTGCGAAGAAAAAAATATACACCAAGACCCCCAATTTGGTTTCAAACCACAACACTCCACCTTTCATCCACTACTAAAGTTTCACACGGATGCAACCAGAGCCTTAAACAGGAACGAATGTATCGTGGGCTGCTTCCTTGACGTCGAAAAAGCATTCGACTCAGTATGGACAGCAGGGCTTGTTTTCAAGCTAAATCAGTTCGGCTTCCCCCCACACCTCAATTTGCTAATCCACAGTTGTCTAACTTCTAGGAAATTCTACGTGGAACTCGAAGAACACAAATCACCACTAAAGGCAATAGAAGCTGGTGTTCCCCAAGGCTCCATTTTAGGCCCAATCGTCTTCAACCTCTACACTTCTGACCAACCTCCAAACGAAAATGGGACAACACTCTTATACGCTGATGATTCCCTCACGTATGCCCAATCTCGCTGCCCAAATTTGGCTATAAACAAAGTCAACCTGCACCTCAACAAATTAGACTCCTACCACAGAAAGTGGGGGATCAAAATAAATGCCCAAAAATCCGAACTGATTTGCATTCGGAAATCTGCCACTACAACAGGGGAAAAATAAAACCCACGCAAAGTGCGAAATACCTGGGTATCAAATTTCATGAATTGTTAAGATTCAATGACCATGCTAAAGCGACCATTAGCAAAGCCAATTTCGCATATAGCTTACTTAGTCCAATAATAAACTTCAAGGACGGCCTCTCTCTCTACTCTGACCAAACTTCTGTTGTACAAACAACTCATAAGACCTGTCATTACTTACTGCTTCCCTATCTGGCATACTATTTCTCCCACCTATATGGAAAGACTCAGCAAGCTTGAAAGAAAGATTCTTAGAGCTTGCACAGGATTCCATAGACGAGCCAATGGAAAATTCTTTCCCAACAGAGTAGTCTATGAGGCAGCCAACATCACTCCAATCAAGGAGTACCTATTTGAACTTACGAACAAGTAAGTTCAAAAAATACCAAACCACCCAAACCCACTCATAAACAACCTGCCTGACTTCTCATACCGGCAAACTTTAACTATCTTTCACCCCTGCTCTTAACAAAGCCCAAAGCTAGAAACATCTACCAGCTGGATGTTGGTAGAATAAGTTTCTACGACCATAAAGGTGATTACTATCGCGGGTAATCACATCTCAGCCACGTTTACGCAGAAAGTGTCTCTGAAGAAAACCATTGCCTTAGGAACTATTCATTCCTAAACACCCCCAAAAATCCACATCCTATCCTATCATATCTCCTTCCCCCGCCCTCCTACTAACAACTAACTCCAAAAGGAGAACGACATGAGGTACGACTGATAAGGCGCATCAGCTATAATGGAAAAAGAAGACAATAAAACGTAAAGTTCGAAAGTCAAAAGGGGAAACCTATCAACAAGAGGAAAAAAGACGACATCCAACCGAACTGAGGGCTAAAGATGAGCCCAACGAACAAATGAGGACAAACAGAGAAAACTTCGAAGGAAACTACGACAAAAGCAAATAAAAATTCGGCCCAAATCACACTTGAGTTGACTTGACTTGACTTGACTTGACTGTAGGAAATGTAGGAATCGGTTTGTATTACTGAAGAACTTAAGAAGTTGATCTGGGGACGATAGGCATAGTACCAAGAGATAGCACCGACAGTGTTTGTGAAGTGAATGCTTGTGTCAATCGTGTTAGAAATCGATTTGTAGCCTATTTGCCCTGGAAACCCAAAAGTTGAACGATAACCGAAGTGGCGCATTGTTTAGATTTCACACAGTCTCACAAGACTTTTATCTTTTCGATAACAATCTCATCGGGACTTTTATATTTTACAGTCAGTTATAATAGTTATAGATAACTTTTATTTAAGTCTCACAATCAATCTATTACAAATCCTTTATTGTTGCAGATCTCACCAGCACAGACAAAGTATGGCGCATATGATCGAGAGCTGCTCGGTGCTTATGCTGCAGTAAAGCACTTCCAGCATCTGTTGGAAGGCAGGCAATTAATTTTATACAATTGATCACAAGCCTTGTTTGTGCATGAATTAATCGCTTAAAAAATTCAAAATTCAAAAATTCATAATTAATTCATTGTATAAACTCATTCACTCACAGCCAATAGTACATTTGTAAATTACAACAAGTTCGAGCCGATTATTGTGTAAACGTAGCTTTGTATCAATTTCGAATTCCATTGAACAAAAATCGGTTCTAGAAATGGTAAAAGAACTTCTTATTGTATTAGCTTTTTGATCGTCGTCGAATAAACATACTTTTCAATCTTGACAGCAGAGTTTTCATTTTTTTATTCATCTCGTTCACCAAGAGCAAAAAGGCTTGCTTTAACATTTGGCGCCCGAGCAGGGACTATTTTCTAGTTTCGTAAAATTAAAGAGGATTAATTGAAATAATCGATTAGATCAACTCAACTGTGCAAATAATCGTCGTGGGAAATAGTTCCGGCATTCAATAAAATTCATGACTGCAACCGCATGTCAGGTGCTGCATGAGTCCAAAGGTCACCTTGAACGTATCGTCGATGGAAAGCAACTCAAGGCAACAAATTTGGTAGAGAACAAAGATTTTATCGTCTATTTTTGAATTGTGGTTATCGCATGGATCACTGGTAAATATTACGGCTCCATTGCTTCGAGAAAGCTCCAATTTTTTTCATGTATAAATTTAAAATAAAACAATTGATAATATTAATTCAAAGTAACTGGATACATATGTGGAAGTGTACGGAATGTAAGAAGTACAATATTTCGCTGATATTTTTTATATGTGGAGCTTGTAACCATTCAATTACAAAATTCGTCGAGATTGTTATAGGTAGAAATTCTCGAAATAAATAGAGTTCGCAGGAAAAGCTTTCAATAAATTAAATGTGCCTGGAATAACAGCAATTTCTCTTTTTAGAAAGTAATTCGTTCAGTAAGGCTACAGGTGCCACAGTTTCTTAGTTGTTCGTACACACATTCGCGCGAACTTATTCTACCAAGCCAAGGAGGCTAGGATCAACATTACGCCGCTTCGCAAATGATTCATATGTAAAGGAAGGGAATTCGAGAAAATCTGGACATCTGAGACATGCATGCAATTCAAAGATTCTATATCACCAACCATCTTACGGCATAGAAACGTTATTTTTTGTGCCGATATGAATGTAAATGCTTTTACCTCCAACTCCATGAGAGATAATTTAATGTATCTGTACAGAGCATTGAATCTGGAGGTGGTTAATGAGTTACCAACCTATTTTAATTCCACTTGCCCTTCCCAACTTGACTATATTGCTACTGTAGACACTGAGAAAATTCTTTTTCACAACCAAATCAGCCCACCATGTGATTTTGACCATGACTTTCTATTTTTAACTTACTCTCTGAAATTTAAACCAATTCCTCAATATGCTTCCATTGTGTATCGTGATTATAAAAATTTAAATAACGATCGCCTTCTAGCGGATTGTCAGGAATTGTCCTGGAGCAGCGTATACGAAACTAACTCTGTAGACGATAAAGTAGGCATCCTTTCACATACTTTGACCGAACTGTTTAATAGACACGTACCATTACGAACGAGCCGATTTCAGCCGCAGAGATGCCCATGGATCACAGATGAAATACGGAACATATTATCGGAAAGAGATTACCTATTTGGTAAATGTAAACTTATCCGTTCAGATGATGCGAAAAATAGATATAAACGAGTCCGCAATAAGGCAACTTCCATGATAAGATCTGCGAAGCGTGCGTACTTTTGTAAGAAGCTAGATGTAAGCCAGCCCTCCAAGAAATTATGGAGAAATATTCGTGACTTAGGAGTACATGGGCGAGAGATACCAGCTGTAAATCAAGACCCAAATCAATTAAATAATTTTTTTGCGACAAGTGTGTCGGGTTCGTCTCCTTGGCCTGAAGGTTTCTCAGCTGAGGGTTTTGCTTTTCATTGCGTTGATGAAGTTGAGGTTATGCTGACTCTATATACTATTAAATCAGATGCGGCAGGACCTGATGCACTGCAACCAAAATTTATAAAACAATAGTGAAAATTCTAACGCACATCTTCAACTATTGTATCACTACATCTCAATTTCCTAATCAATGGAAACAGGCATTGGTGGTGCCTATTCCGAAGAAGTCCACTGCATGTATTCCAAGTGACTTCCGTCCAATTAGCCTTCTATGCTACTTGGCTAAAGTATTTGAAAAAATAGTATACCAGCAAACCATGAACTACACAAAAAGAAACTGTTTACTGTCAACCTGGCAATCTGGGTTTCGTCCTTATCACAGCTGTGAAACCGCTATGCTGAATGTGACATCGGATATTCACATGGCCCTTGATGAAGATCATTTGACTATTCTTGCGCTACTTGATTTTAGTAAAGCGTTCGATTCCATAATCACTCGAAATTGCTAGCTAAATCGGGTAATAAATTCCTCTTCTCTTCATCGGCATTAACCTTCATTAAAAGTTTTATAAGTGGGCGTAGCCAATTTGTAAAAAAAAATAATGTTACCTCGAGAAGTATATCTCTTTCTTGTGGCGTACCCCAGGGATTCATACTTGGTCCCCTGCTTTTTAGTCTATATATCAATGATCTCCCAGATGTTATTGTAGATGCCTCCGTTCATCTGTATGCTGATGATGTGCAAATATACCTTAGTAGACCAATTGGCTTAGTGGAAGATTGTATATGTCGGATAAATGAGGATCTTAAACGTGTATATGACTGGTCTGAGCAAAATAACTTAGCTCTTAACCATAATAAATCGAACTGTATGGCGATCTATAGAAGTGATATTGATGAGAATTCTTTACCACCGATTTATTTGAACGACAATAGACTAGTATATGTAAATTCTGTGAAGTGTTTAGGGTTTCACCTCAACTCAAAATTTTCATGTTGCGATCATGTCAGTGTTACACTAAGGAAAATATATGGATGCCTGCGGCAGCTTTGGTTGAACTCCGATTGCCTAATGCATCACTTACGAGTAAGACTAGCTAAATCCCTTTTGCTACCTTATTTCACATATGGCTGTACGATATTTCCAGTTCTAGATTCAGTCTGTCGTAGGAAACTCTTGGTTGCATTCAATGATGTAACCCGATTTGTCTTCAAATTGCCGCGATATAGTCACATCTCTCCTTATGTAGCGTCCTTGCTGGGTTGTCCAATAGAAACTTATCTAATAAATTACAGACTGAAATTCCTTCATAGACTTATATACAGCGAGAAGCCCTCATACCTATTTGACAGATTGAGTTTCCTACAGTCATCCCGGCACATGAGCCTTTCGATCCCCCGTTGTAAATCACGCTATGGTGAGCGCTCTTACTTCGTCCAGGGCATTCGTTTGTGGAATCGTTTGCCAGCTAATATACAGAGAACAGGATCCAGCGGAATCTTTTACAAATCAATATTGCCACTAAACTTATCCTAAACATTTGGGGCGCATCTTGGATACATATCGGTAAAGCTACTTGATAATTTTTTCTTTTTTTTTTCTTTTTTTTTCTAACTGATATACATGTTTTTTCTTTTCCTATTCCTCTCTCAGCTCTCTAAATTTACTCCATTTACTCATAATAATACTAGTAAAAATTGAGTCTATTCTTAAACCTATAATTATTTGTTTGGCTAAGCTTAGTTAGTTAAGTTAGTTTTTAGTAAATTAATGTATTTCCCCAAATTTAATGTGGCACGATTATTTTAATAATTATGTACAATTCCAATTAACTTTGTACGTTTAAGATCTTGTAATCTTTGTACTACTAAAGAAATATATTCTATTATATTTGAATCATCATTGGAAATTGGAATTAGATGCGCGTAAGTAAGTTGAAATATTATATCACACATTGAAACCATAAAATTGATGGTACATAAAAATAAACCAAAAATATGCGCACAATATAATTTGAACATCAAAAGCTATAATATATATTTAAATTAAGAACTGAACATTAAATAATATAATAATATTTTAAAATAAGATTACATTCTACCTAAACATAAGTGCGCTCGCTGCGTTACAGTTTAGTGAGAACGTAACCATTGTGGTGATTTCGTTATTTAAAATTAAATCTTTCGCGGAAATAATAATTTCGGATTATACTCGTACATATTTCTCAGTATTACAAGATGGCTGAACAGTTAGCAGAACTGAAGGTTCAAAGAGCCTAAACAAAAGGTTGTATTTCGCGGCTCAAAACATTCGTAGAACAGAAAGCTGACACCTTGACTCCTCCTGAGATCGAATGCAGATTAGGAATCTTAGAGTCGTACTTCAAACAAGCTCTATCCTATCAGACCTCCATTGAGAGACTCGCGCCAACCGACGCAAATGAAGTTAAGGTGAGAAGCGAACTAGAGGAAGCCTACTGCTCGATCAAATCAAAGTTGTTGTCTCTTCGATCTGACACACACAAGCAAAGTTTAGATAGTAGTCAAATCGTAGTCACTAGTCCGCCAATCAATAATCTACCTAAGCTAAGGTTGCCTCAATTCTTGGGAAAATATTCAGAGTTTCAAAACTTTTGGGGATGCTTCACAAAATTAGTCCATAAAAATGAAACATTAACTGATTTGGAAAGATTTAACCATTTACTTTCGTGTCTAAGTGGAGCAGCATTGAGAACGGTAAAGGCTTTGGAGATAAGCGAGGAAAATTACTCAAAAGCTCTAGAACACTTAAAAGGCAAGATATGACCAATACCTGATATTTCAAGAGCATATCGTAGACATGTTCAACTTGCCTAAAATTTCAAAAACTTCGCCAGATCAGCTACGACATTTGATTGATTCTGCAAATGCCCATCTAAGTGCTTTAAAGTCGTTAGGCTCTTCAGAAGATATTGCAAATGCATTCATCATCCACATAGTTACTTCAAAATTGGATTACGAATCTCCAGATTCATGGGAAGCGAAAGTAGATTTTTCAACCCTCCCGTGTTGGAGCAATTGTTTCGATACTCTTAGCAAACGATGTCAATACTTAGAATCCAGAGACTCCAAATCTAGTTGGTCCGGAGGAACTAGTTCTCATAATGAAAGAAGTAAACAAAGGGTTGGAAAAAGCCAAATATTCATGCGACTACTTTAACAACTACCAATAATTCCTGTGCCTTCTGTAGTGGAAGTAGGCACAACATCTATAAGTGCCAGAATTTTCTCGCGTTACCTGTATCGGAAAGATTTAACGAAACCAAGCGAAGATCCGTATGCGTGAACTGTCTATCTAAGCGACATACTGTAAAAAAATCCGAGTGCAGAAATGTCACGTGTGCTCCATGCGACATCATACCTTGTTGCATAGATACAATCTTCCAATGTCACCACAAGCGGATCTTCATGTTGCCTGTCCTGTAGATACAGTAAATGACTCTCGTCCAAATAGATTCGATAATAGAGCAGTTGCTTACAATACTACTTTGCAGATCCTCCTTAGAGATAAAAATAGTGATCACGTATTCTTAGCCACGGCCATCATAAAAGTTCGAGATAAATTCGGCTGTGAGCATCAGGCTCGTGTCTTATTAGATTCAGCATTTCAACTCAATTTCATTACTGAGAGATTCGCCCAGTATCTACAATTGTCAAGAACCAAGGTGGAGACAAGTATCAGTGGTTTTGGGAATACCTCGTCACGAATTCGATATTCTACGCAAGGTACTATACAATCGCTAACTACTAACTTTCAAACCAGTCTCCAAATGTACATTATTCCAAATATTACAGGCTCTCAGCCTGAAAGGAAAATTGATATAAGTAATTGGGGAATTGGGGAACGTTCAATTGGCCGACCCCTTATTCTTTGAGCCACAGGAAGTGGACTTGTTAGTTGGAGCTGACTTATTCTTTCAACTACTGTGTGTAAGTCAGATCAAGTTAAGCGGAGGATTGCCAATATTACAAAAAACATTGTTCGGCTGGATTGTAGCGGGCAGATACACTAGTAGATTAACGCCTACCAAATATTCAGGCTATCCAGTGCATGAAGAGCGGAAGTATGACGAGAGCTCTACAGATGTAACGTTGTTTAATCTGGTGGAAAGATTCTGGGCAGAGGAGGACTTAGGAAAGCCCATGGCATTACGCACAGAAGAACAAGAACTATGCGAAGTAATGTTCAAAGAAAAAGTTCAAAGACTTAGTGATGGTAAATTCATGGTTAAGCTCCCTTTTCGTCATGAGCCTAGACAGTTCTTAGGGCAATCGCTAAGAATTGCAAGGATTCAAAGCCTTGAAAGGAAACTTGACAAAAATCCAAAGTTGAAGGAAAATTATGCAGAATTCCTTCAAGATTATCTTGAATCAGGACACATGGAAGCAATTGAGATGGAAAATATCCCAGCATTACATTACTTCATGCCACATCAGCGCGTCATTCGACCTGAAAGTACCACTACGAAACTTAGAGTAGTGTTTGATGTGTCGTGTAAGACTTCGTCCAATAACTCGCTCAATGATTTGCTAATGACGGGTCCTACGGTTCAGGATGATATTTTTTCGATTATCCTTCGATTTCGTTCATACAAATTTGCGCTAACTGCAGACATTCAACATATGTATCGACAGATACTGGTATATCCAGAGGACAGAAACTTTCAATTGATCCTGTGGCGGGCATCTCATAGCGATAACCTTCAAGTCTTCAAACTTAATACCATCACATACGGTACAGCATCAGCTCCATTCTGGCCACACGATGCCTAATTCAACTAGCTGAGGATTTTTCATCTACTAGGTCGGAAGCTTCGCGTATAATCCAAAAGGATTTCTACATGGATGATTTGATTACCGGTGCAGACATCAGTGAAAATCTACACCGTATTAAAGCAGAGGTAGATGTCATATTAAGCTCTTCACAGTTCAAATTGCGTAAATGGTATTCGAATGATGCAGATCTACTTAGTAAAGTTCCAGAACATGCTAGGGAAAAACCATTAAAGTTCAATGATGTCGACATTGTGAAGACTCTGGGTATCGTCTGGGATCCAGCAACTGATAATTTCAAATTCAACTATAAGCCAAGCACTAGTGGAGTAGCGAGAATAACCAAAAGGAAGGTGCTCTCGGATACTGCAAGTCTATTCGATCCTCTTGGAATCATTAACCCGATTATCGTCAAAGCAAAAGTTTTCCTGCAAGAGTTATGGATTTTGAAGCTGAATTGGGATGAGTCCCTACCCATGGAACTGGAGAATCGCTGGATGAAATTCATTGAGGAATTAAGCCAGTTGCAATATCTTGAGGTTCCACGCTTAGCATTCATCAGGCTCTGTAAACACAGCGGAACTTCATGGCTATGCGGATGCATCGATCAGAGCCTACGGCTGCTGTTTATATATTCGCTCAGACGGACATGTTACAACAACTCTTCTCGCAGCTTAATCTAAAGTTGCGCCGATTAGAACTGCACGATCTCTACCTTGCCTTGAGTTGTGTGCTGCATTATTACTTTCGAGACTTCTGAAGAAAATACGGACAACCTTATATAAAACAGTTGATCAAACCTTTCTTTGGAGGACTCGGAAATAGTTCTGGATTGGTTAGCTTGCCATCCATCCATGTTGCGAATCGGGTATCCGAAATCCTAGAGCTGACAAAGGATTCAATCTGGAGACACGTAAATTCCAAAGCAAACCCAGCTGATATAATCTCAAGGGGATCAAGTGTTGCGGAATAGTCAAATTCAATTTGGTTTTCGGGACCAGCTTATCTTCAACAACCGCCAGACTTCTGGCCCATAAACAGAGCTCGAAGAAATTATGATATCCATGAAATTCCGGAAAAGCGAAAGGTAAAAACTATATTAACGTGTTCAACATCAGAACACTTGCTAGAAAAAATCTACTCGTGCAGTGACTTCCTAAGGAATTGTCGTCGAATTGCTTTAATACTTAGATTCCCCAAAAATTATAAACTAAAAAAGGAGAATTGTGATGTAATCAGCGGCCCATTATCAGCCACGGAAATAGATAATGCTTTGCTTCGAATCGTGAGATGCATTCAGAGGAAGGAATTTGCGGAACAAATGATCGCCTTAGAAGAGAACCCGTTAGTGGATGACAGTTTGGGATATCGACTACTGCGAGTAGGAGGCCGATTGCGGAATGCCAATCTGCCATACGAGAGTAAATTCCCCATCCTTCTTCCACAAAACAATCCATTTGTAAGATCATATATAAAATATCTGCATTTCAAGAATTTTCATGCAGGCCCGTTGGCATGGTTGCTATAATACGGCAGCGCTTTTGGGTGATCAATGCGAGAGATTACACCAGAAAAATTGTACGCAGTTGCCTCCATTGCTTTAATACAACGTATCGGCTGCGAGAAAAACAGACCTATAAGTCCTATGTAGCTGTCTTCGTGTGCTTCACCACAAAAGCTGTACATATCGAAGTCGTCTCTGATTTGACCTCCGAGAGTTTTATTGGCGCTTTAAAGCGATTCATAGGCCGCCGGAACTTATGTGAACACATTTACTGCGATAATGCTACCAATTTTGTGGGAGCCAGACGAAAACTCCAGGAGTTCAAAGCATCCTTCTACAAGCAGCAAACGCAAGTAGAAATTTCCCCTCATTTTGGTGGCCTTTGGGAGGCGGCCATAAAATCAGCAAAGGCGCACCTATACCGTACGCTTCAGGCATCATTATTGACGTTTGAGGAATTGACTACCGTGATGGTTCAGATTGAGGCAGTGCTGAATTCTCGGCCTATTACGCCATTGTCGTCCGACCCTAGCGATGAGGAGGCGTTAACTCCTGCTCACTTCCTAGCTCAAGCTCCGATAAATTATTTTCCAGAACCAGACTTATCCAAGCAAAAGATCAACTACCTACATCGATGGCAACGAATTTCGGCTCTGTTACAGCATTTCTGGCGAAGATGGTCGCGAGAATACGTAAGTAGTCTCCAAGAACGGTTCCGCTGGCAATTGCCGCGCTCTGACGTTACGAAAGGCATGCTAGTCTTGATTCATCAGGAAGATCTCCCACCATTCAAATGGAAATTGGGTCGAGTAGTTAAAACTTCAAACGGACCAGATGGCCACGTGAGGATTGCAGAGATCCAGACTTCGACAGGTATTATTCAGAGAGCAGTGCACAAAATTGCTCCACTTCCGGTAGATGTAGAGGCTTGAAAGTACCTCCATCACCTCGACATACTTTCAACGCTGGCGGTATGTCTGTGCATGCATTAATCGCTTAAAAAATTCAAAATTCAAAAATTCATAATTAATTCATTGTATAAACTCATTCACTCAAAGCCAATAGTACATTTGTAAATTACAACAAGTTCGATTATTGTGTAAACGTAGCTTCGTATCAATTTAGAATTCCATTGAACAAAAATCGGTTCTAGAAATGGTAAAAGAACTTCGTATTGTATTAGCTTTTTGATCGTCGTCGAATAAACATACTTTTCAATCTTGACAGTAGAGTTTTCATTTTTTATTCAGCTCGTTCACCAAGAGCAAAATTCTTGCTTTACAAGCCTCTTACTTTTGCTTTTAGCTAAAAACCTGAGAAGTCTTCACCTAGGCAGCTAAGACATCTAAGCTTCATAGATCAATTCACGACCTACATCCAACATATTCCAGGAAGAGACAACATTGTGGCAGATACTCTATCAAGAGTGCTGGCTATTTCTTTGTCATCGCCCATCGACTATGATGACTTGGCGAAAGAACAGGAAGATGTAGAGCTTCAGAATCTTTTATCTACTTCGACATCTTTACAACTCCATTTCCTAACTCACAGAAAACTGTACTGTGATACATCAACAACCAAGGATCCTCCATTTATCCCAGCATCACACCGTAAACAGGTTTTTGATGCTATACACAACCTTTCACATCCTGATGTAAAAAAGACAATGCATCTCCTGACTGAGAGATTCGTCTGGCCAAACATCAGAAGAGACAGCTGCACCTGGACTCAAACATGTATCAGCTGTCAGATGAGCAAAATACAGCGACATACAAAAACTCCAGTGGCTGAATTCTCCGTTCCGGCAGGAAGATTTTAGCATGTGCACTTGCACGTCGTAGGCCCATTACCCTACTCACGGCTTCAACTATGATGTTACTTGCATTGATCGTTTTACTAAATGGCCCGAGGTTATCCCCACACCAGACATTACACCTGAAACTATTTCAAAAGCTTTCGTATCTGGATGGATTGCCAAATTTAAGTCCCAAAAGAAATCATCAAAGCTGACAGTTTGAGTCGTCCCTCTGTAAGGAATTGGCACAATTACTGCGAATAATCGAGTAATCGATCATCGCCTTACCATCAACAAGCCAAAGGCATGATAGAGCGATTTCATCGGACACTTAAAGCTGTTATTAAGTGTCACAACACACAACAGTGGACAGATACACTCCCACTCGTTTTATTGGGTCTACGAACATCAAAGCATTACCCACTGAACTGACTATGGAGCAACTCTAAAACTTCTTGGAGATTTTTTTCCACAGAAGAAAAAGAACTTAAATCAAAAGTGCTACAATACTTTCAGGAGTTCATGAGGGACTTGCAACTGCAGCAACCACGAAGACATGGTACACATAAGGTTTTCACACATAAAGACCTAGCGACTTGTCCTCATGTTTTCATACGAAATGACGCCGTAAAACTCCCGCTACAACAACTATTCGATGGCCCATTTCCAGTACTGTCAAGGATTTAGAAACACTTTGACGTTAACATAAAAGGTCAACGTAAGACTATTTCATTGGACCGACTTAAACCAGCTCATCTATTGGACGATCCAGGAGAAAAGGCTCCAATACCCACAACGACTTGAGCAAAGCCAACATCTCCACCGACACAAAAAACAACTCAGGCCGAGGTCCACACGTAGTCATTCCAGCACGATATCGTTGACACTGGAAGGGAGTACTGTGGCAACCAAAGTTCACTTAATGACAAGTTAGAAGCAGGCGAGATTTCCGAGTGTTTTACATTTAAAATGCACACGGCATGAAAATTAAGAAAGAAAGAAAAAAAATCAAAATCTCTTTAAAATTTGTATGAACAAAGATAAAAAATGTGAAAGCGCGAGTTGCATGCAACGAAACAGAATGGCAAATGTTTCATTTTCGTAAATAAATGAGAAGGGGCGGAGCTTTCACGTTTTACTTTCATAAAATGTTCTCGCGCTTGTGTAAAATCGGTTTTCATGAAATATTGACAATGTTTTGGTCACATGTTGTTGCTGTAATCCTATGATATTTGAACAGCACGTGTTTCTGTTTACATTCCTTATGAAGAAATTAAATGGGAGAACTCATGCTGGATTCTCTGATATTTTCGGGAAAATGAGAATTTTATTTGAGAGGAATTTTACATCTCCTTTCAGCATCTGGGCCAAAGCGAAATTAATCTTTTTCTTAAAAATGGGAGGTAGTGTGACCTGATGTACATTATTATGAATAGGTTAAAAGGATTTTGAGCGATTTAATAAGATTTTGTCGTTCGGGTAATCCTACGTTCTCTCGATTTTTGTTTTTAACTCGTTCTCTCAGTTGCGCTGCAATAATGCATAGCCAAGTTCTTTTCCCTCATTAATACAAATGACGAAAGTATATAAAATTACTTGGTTCATTCTAAAAAACACCAAAAATTTTCCAATTTTGCTCTACAGCTTCTTAACTTGTCATTAGTTAACTTTGGTGGCAACCCTTAAAAGTAAATATAAATTTCCTCTGATGTAATTCACACATTCTTTGTGAAAGCAACTAGTCTTATAGTAGGTCAGAAATTAAATAAATCAATTGTTTCTTACGTTAAATAAATTAGATGATACAAATCACAGCAACCTTTATTTCTCAATACCACTGATACTAAAATATTAACCAAATGAGTACGATTCCTCAAACAAAATTTCTCAGCTGACTGAGTAGTCATTGTAATGTTCCTGTGCCGTCATGGGATGCTGTCGGCTGATGATATCGAATGTAGCTGCCTACAGATTCGGACTACGGCTGCACATACACACATGCAATTATCACTCAGCTGAGAGGTATTGAGCGTAAAATGGCAAAGTTACGTTGCAATCAAAACAATTTTATTATTTTGCTAAGTAAGGTACTATATAGTAAGTGTAGCCTTTGGGATAGTAAAGAACCAAGCTGTAAATTACTAAAAGACTATTTTCCTGTATGGATAATAGTTTAGGCTCTATACGCATAAAAGTCAATGTTTGGCACTATTCAATAAGTATCAATATAGAACATTTTCGAAAACAGACTCACAACGCATACAAATAGATTTCTGTTTCATAGCTTGGAAGTATTCTCGAGGGTTTTGGCAAAGCACACGAATTTGGACGGGTGACCTTCTTCTAACTATTATAATAGCTGAGCATGTTGTATTACGTCATAACAACTTTGTCGCAGCCCGTTTCACATTGGAATTGTCACAACGTCTCTCACAACTGCCAACTTCACCTGTTACCTTAACGTCCGCTAACATAGTTTATCACCATGAACGGCCATCACTATAATGTTCCAACGCAAGCTGATCTTTCTAGCTACCTCCCGCCTAACAATTTCAATGTCATGTCCTTTAACGCCCGGTCTTCCCCCAAAAATATCAGTGGCATCAGACGCCGGGCTGAACTGGGTAATATTAGCGCTCTGTTGGTATATGAGACGTGGTCCAAGAAACATTACTCCTCGAGGATGCTGGAGATTCCCGGGTATAGGCTGCATAGGCTCGACAGAGCTTCCAAGAAAGGTGGCGGTGTGTCTGTCTATGTGGCTGATGCCCTAAAATCCCGGGTCCTGTGTCGGTGGATTGATAATAGCTGGGAGATTCTGGCTGTTCAGGTTACTACTGGTGATGCCGATTTTGAGCCCATTACGCTGATGGTCATCTATAGATGTGCGGTGACGTTCAATGATAACGAGATGGATGTCCTTTCTGATGCGCGTGAGCGTGCAGTGAGCTACTCCCCGCGCGTTTTGATTGGTGGTGATTTAAACATAGATGTCAGTCTTCCATCCACCTTAGCCCACACTCTGACAGACCTCCTAAGTGAAAAGGGTCTGGAAATTATCAATGATCTTCCCACGCGGCATGGGCCAACGTCGGCTACTACATTGGATCTACTAATCTCGCTTCCAAGTTTTCTACCTGCGTCCTCTGGTCAATGCCCTGGCATAACTGATCACGAACTACTGTTTGCCTCCTTTAGTGTTCATTGTCAAGCTCCTAACCGCTGGAAGACCTTCAGAAATTTCTCAGCTATTCAGGACAATGCCTTCAGGCAGACCTAGAAAGGACTGATTGGTCCCCCATGTTCATCGACCCCGACCATAACTCTGCAGTTCAATATTTCTACGACTCACTGTGGTCAATCTTTGAGAGACAGGTCCCACTCAAAACAACTAGAATTCGCACTA
This sequence comes from Dioctria linearis, assembly GCA_963930735.1. Classification (NCBI taxonomy): domain Eukaryota; kingdom Metazoa; phylum Arthropoda; class Insecta; order Diptera; family Asilidae; genus Dioctria; species Dioctria linearis. The sequence goes on along the minus strand of OZ005743.1, from coordinate 83,259,507 downwards.
TTAATGATACAATTTTTAAATTCCCGGATATTCTACTGAAATGTTTGTATCGCGATCTCGCATATAGACAATGGAAAAGTGACAAAACGGTTGCGAACCATCGTGAGTTTCAACTATTAAGAAGGCAGGCCGACTACATGATCAGAGCTAAATTAAGAGATTCCACGATGAAGGGTATCAGGGAGGGGAATGTCATCAATCGGAGGAAGGTAAATGACATAGGTTTGGGCTCCAAAGCGAGGGCTCAACCTGATTTCAATCCGGACGAGTATGCTGAGCATCTCTGTCCCAGCTCTATTTTGCTGCCAGATGATCTAAGAGACAGCACTCCGGATTTGCAGCATATTCCCTCCTCTCCTCTTCTTGAGGCCATTCCATGCTCCCATGTCTCGGTTCACCCAGGCATCCACCGACACTGAAGTTTTTAGCTTCAGTAATGTCTCGGAAGTTGACATAGTGAATGCATTTCGGAAAATGAAGTCAAATGCAACTGGATATAATCATGTTCCTCTCAAATATTACCACACATTCTGCCGATTATCACACACCTCATGAATAGACTGCTGTCTTCGTCGCAATTTCCAGACCACTGGAAAGTGGGTCTGATCACTCCTATCCCCAAAAATAATTCCCCAGCTGATATCTCCGAATGGAGGCCAATTACAATACTACCAACCATATCGAAAGTCCTTGAGACACTGATAGCGGATCAAATTTCTACACATGTGGACGCTAAGAACCTAATGTCAGACCGACAATCTGGATTCAGGCGACATCATTCAATCAGCACCGCTCTGATGGAGGTTGCCGCAGACATCCGTGATCTCTGCGACAAAGGTAACTGCGTCATTTATGTGTTACTAGACTACAGTAAGACTTTCGCTTCAGTTCCACACACACTGCTGATTGAAAAGCTACGTACACGTTTTGCGTTCTCAACATCTGCGTGTGCATTGATCAAATGTTATCTAAGGCAAAGGCAATTCATGGTAAAGTGCAATGACTCTTACTCCGCGATGAGACCGGTATCTGATAGAGTGCCACAAGGAGCGGTGTTGTCAGTACAGTTCTGAACAGAGTGCATTACCACATATATGCAGACGATCTCCAGATATACTCTGATGCCACTGGGGACAATATTAGTGATGCTGCGGAAACTATTAATTCAACTCTGACCGGGATTGCGGAGTGGTCTGCTAACAACAGTCTGTCCCTCAATCCCTCCAAGACTCAGACCGTCGTATATTCAATTCGTCTCAGAAACATCACCAACTTATCTTTTGATCTTCCAAATATTCATCTTCTAGGCCATACCGTTACACTCTCAACCAAGCCGATCTTAAATCTCGGCCTCCTCATGGACTCGGGCCTCACCTGGGAGCCCCAGATAAACAAAATTTGTTTAGGGTATACTATAGTTTGCGTTCGCTCTATGCTGCTTCCCAGCATATTGATCTGCTCACCCACAGAAGGCTCTTCTCGGCTCTGATTCTCCCGCTGTTTTTCTACGCTGATGTAGTCCTGTTCCCCATCTACATTGGTAAACTTTCTAAATTAATCCGTGCGTTCAAGGCCTGTGCTAGATATGTCTTCGGTTTCAAACGAGGTTCACATGTTCCCCACAGTTTCTTGCGATGCTTTTTCCTTATCCACGAATTTAACTAAAAATTTAACTAAAGCTGATATTCAAGGCCAGACACGGTCTACTACCAAAGTACATTACTAGACGTTTCGCTTGGAGCGCCCTGAACAACCACAGAACTGTCCTTCCCAGGGGTCGTACGCAGTTCGGTGAAAAAACTGTGTTCCTGAGTGCAGCCGTATGTTGGAACCGTATGTCAGATGAGGCTAGACGCAGTGCCTCACTAAATTCACTTAAATCTGAAGCTCTGGACTTCCTGACAGCAGCTATCTAATGGCCTTCTTCCTTATATCCTATCAATAACCTTTGTGTCAATATGGTCTTCAGTTTTCCTTAGTTTATACTACAGTTGCCTCACAGCCTCCGGTCCCGGGCTTGGATATGTTACCGGATATCCATCATTCAGAAGCTTCAACTATCTATGCGGAACCTTTATCTTGTCTTATTTTATTTTAAACTATGTAAATCTATTTGCCAGATGCACTGTGCACTGGACTGTGCTATATTGTACTGTACTGTGCTGTATTTTAAGCTACTACTTCTATCTTGTTATATTTTATATTGGCATAAGTCAGGAATCGACCACTGTAACCGATTTTCTTCAAACTTTGCGAATAACTTATAATTCGCTCACAAATATCACAGTTATTTTTCACGGAAACTTACACTTTCCGAGATATTTCATTTTTTAAATCACAAACTTTGCACTGCACACCGCCATACAATTTGACAATAAATACTCTTCTTCTTCTTCTTTTAAGTAGCAAGGAAATGCTCTTATTGGTGGGTATATACATACCCCATCCCATCATTCGGGTTACCAGCATTGCGTTTTTTTATTCATTACGAGTATTCAATTGATGTGCAGTAAAGCAGCATTTAGTTAGAATGGAATAGAAAAACATTTATTAAAGAAACACACACACATACACAGGCAGGCTGGCAGGGTTACACACACATATACGCGTGTGCCCCTGCCTGTGTGTGTGTGTGTCTGGATATATAATATAAAATTTAAAATACAGTATAATTTTAAATTTAAAGATTAAGCTTATTACTACACTAGAGTTGTATAATGACGGCCTTACGAATAGCAGTTATTGGTCTTTAGACATTAGCTGTGTTTAGATATATAAGAATTTTTCAACATTAGGAATTTTATGACATTAGCAATGACAACATTAGCAATATATGTTAGCTATCAAATGGTAACAACAGATTAGGTACAATAGACATTAGCCATTAGCGATAGATCATGCCTCTCTCAGAGAGCACATAGCTCTATTTTTGAATTCTTTTGTGGGTCCAATTTCTCTGATGTCACCTGGTAGGCTGCCACTTTGTAACCCCCTGGGAGTAGATATTTCTGCTGCCAAACTGAGTGTTCACCCTAGGGTATGTCAGTCTGCTGCCGTCCCTATCACTCCACGAAAAGCGATCGCACACGTACCCTGGCCTTATGTATAAAGGACAATGCTGTAAGATCATACATACCCTGTAGCGATCCGGGGAGGAGGCTTCCCAATAGTGGACCCAGATGCGTCCTGCGTCTCAGATTGAATACGAATCTGGCACATACCTTGAGAGCACGCAGCAGCTTGGACAGTCCGGATTGTGAGAGTGGATAGAGTACAATGTCCGCATAACGAAAGTGTGGTAGTATAAGTGCATTGAATAGTCGAAATCCTGTGGCCTCATCAAGATGAGGGGAAACTGCGTAGAGGGAGCGGAGTCCATAATAAATTCGAGAGCACATCAAATTTACATGTGTCTTCCAGAAGAGGCAGGGTTCCATAAGGAGTCCCAGGTTCTTCACAAATTTCGGTGTCAGAGGGATGCTATGGCCCAAGACGATTATGGAGGGAATTTGAGATAATAGATTAGCGATTCTGTTGGGTCTAATAGCGTATCCAATAGCCTGTGTTTTAGTTGGGTTAAGTGCTAGGCCATTAGCCGCTGCCCAAGATGCGATATCAGCTAGAGTTTCATTTATAATTGGAATTGATTCGTGCAGTCTGTCTGCCGGAGAACCGATATATATCTGGATGTCATCTGCGTATATATGAAAATGAACATTATTGAGAATCTCTCCCACGTCATTGATGTATAGATAAAATAGAAGGGGGGCTAGGACCGCTCCTTGGGGAATGCCCGATCGTAAGGGTCTAATATTGGAGTATGTTTCGCTGGATTTGACCATGAAAGATCTGCCTGATAGGTAGTTGCGAATCATCTCAGAGGCGGACGGGGAGAAACCAAAATGGGAGCAAAGCGTTGAGGTTAGTCTTTCGTGAGACACTGAGTCGAATGCCTTGCTGAAGTCAAGTAGCACATGGATAACTGAGAGACCCCTGTCACACATGTTTCGGATGTCTGCTGTCACTTCAAGCAGCGCAGTGCTATATATTAAGACTAATGTTATTCTCATTATTTTATTATTTGTTTTGCTAATATGTAAATCTACTATGTAACTTTCTAAGATGTACCCAGCGCTATGCGTGCCTTTGGCACGGGTACTCAAATAAATAAAACTCTTAAGAGGACATCTTTGAGTGAACATTCATTGGAGTTTTGATGCTCGAGTTAAATTTGGGCATTTTCTGATAAAATAAAAATGTTGCATTAGCTGACGCCGCTTCAGCGTCTCGTCGCCATCTTGTGAATCGGCATATTCTATTATTATAATACCTAATTAAACTAATTAATTAATTGTGGACAACATTCTGTTTGACAGATGCAACTTAGGAGTTGCAGCAGTGCATTAGGAGTCTCATATCAGTGCATTCGCTGATTTTCATAGATTGGACCCTTTAACGGATACACAAATTAGCAAACGGCTAGGCCTCCTTGGGGCATCTATAGCAGGCTCAACAAGCAACTAGGCGACAAGCAACTTTATATTGAGTATACGATACTCTGGAGAGCATTATTGTAGTGATTGGTCCCCTCGAAGTGAACTAAATTGGAATCCAATTTGAACTCTTGTTCGCATAATACTGTATTTCATTGTGATAGCAAACCTAAGGTGAACCATATTGGAGTCCAATGTGAACTCTTGTTCGCATAATACTGTATTTCATTGTGGTATCTGTTTTTTGCATTTAATTATTAACTATAATAATCAGCATTAATCAATTTTCTATCCATATTTAACCAATAACATTTCTAGACAGTAAACCTAAGGTGAACCAAATTGGAATCCAATTTGAACTCTTGTTCGCATAATACTGTATTTCATTGTGGTATCTATTTTTTGCATTTAATTATTAGCTATAATAATCAACATTAATCAATTTTCTATTCATATTTAACATATAACATTTCTAGACATTTAACCTAAGGTGAACTAAATTGGAATCCAATTTGAACTCTTGTTCGCATAATACTGTATTTCATTGTGATAGCAAACCTAAGGTGAACCATATTGGAGTCCAGTGTGAACTCTTGTTCGCATAATACTGTATTTCATTGTGGTATCTGTTTTTTGCATTTAATTATTAACTATAATAATCAGCAATAATCAATTTTCTATCCATATTTAACCAATAACATTTCTAGACAGTAAACCTAAGGTGAACCAAATTGGAATCCAATTTGAACTCTTGTTCGCATAATACTGTATTTCATTGTGGTATCTATTTTTTGCATTCAATTATTAACTATAATAATTAACATTAATCAATTTTCTATTTATATTTAACCTATAACATTTCTAGACTTTAATCTTTTGTCAAACCCCACTGTCGAGGCGGGGACACTTTTTAATCTAATTATCTCTATATTCTACTTTTAATCTAGTGATATCTCTACTTCTAAACTATTATTATTCCATTAGCATTAATATTGATATTTCCGCTTTTAAGGTAGTTTACACATATTCACTCTGAGTTCGGATCGGAGTTCATAGGGTGGATAGCTGATTCATTGTACACGGGTGCGGTTGATGCATCTGAGCTGGGTGCTTCGCACTGCCATAGACAACATTGCTAGTCTCAAGCAATCAGCCACACTCTGTGTGTTGGGACCGCTTAATACCTCGGTATATTTTCACCTACCATCCATGCCTCATTACGTCAGTCGGGTGATCCTAACATCGGCATACTAACGTCTCTCATTGTTGGGATACCCGATTACCTCTTAGTATGCCGAGCATTGTAACTCGATCAAAGAACACTGCTAAGAGAACTTCTGGCATCGCCAAATACCCTAAAGGCAGATCAATTGATGGAACCCCTCCATCTAAGGCTGTACCTTTGAATAAAGCCAAATCTGTTTCGCTGAACAACGTCAGCAACCCCCCCCCCTCCAATCACGTCCCCCCAGTAAAGCGTGCGACAAAGGCCTCATCCAAGCAAGACACGGCCACTGGAACTACGCAAGTCCCCTCCTCACCTAAATCTAAGGTGGACGATAATTCAAGTGACGTCACTGAAGAAGAAGACCACGCCTGTGAGGTCTGTTCCCTTACTGAACCCATAAAGCGTAGGGACGAAACCACAATCAATTGGATCTCATGCGATGGATGTGAATTGTGGTTCCATCTGGGATGTGTTAATATCTCATTTGTGAATTACTTGACTATTTATGAAGACAAGGACGTGGACTGGGTATGTAAAGTCTGCATCTCGACTGCCAAGTATCATTCAGCCGCCGGCAAAATCTCTAATGCAGCTGCCACAACACAGGAGTTTTTGGCTGACATCAACTCTAAAATTGACGCTCTCACCTCCGACTTAAATTCAATCCTTTTAGCTCAGTACCCTCAGTAAAGACTTTGATCACATCAAACAGAAATCTATTACCAAAATCAGTAAGGACATCGAAGTCCTCAAATCTTATTCCACGCTCATAGTCAGCAATATTCCCGAAGCAAGCTTCAGCTCCTGTGAATATCTCCTCCCAGCCTTATGTTCCAGTGTGGAACTGCACCCTGATTTTTCCAAAAACATTGAGAAGGCGGAACCCTTCAGGCGCCCACTCTCCTCGTTGCAGACGCAACCAGGAAGCCTAAAGGCTTCATCCGACTTTATAAAAAAGAAGACTGTGCCAATTTCTTCCAAGCTTACATCAAACAGCTGCGTTCAAATCCGATCACACTCAACTCCATAATCGGGGACAGTTCGGATGCAAGAGTCTACATTAACGAAGACCTTGACACTGAAGAAATAGGACTGCTCCATCTTGCGCTGAAATTAAAGAGAGCTAACGCTGTACTGCGCGTATCTACCAGGCACAAGAAAACTTATATTTGCAGGCGATCTTCTGCCACTGCTACGGACATTGTATATGAACGCTTTTCGTCCGTCCTTGGAGAACAACTGCTCGCGCTAGTCTCGAATTCCTACTCAACTATACCCAGCCTTTCCGATGCATCACCTGCTACAGACACGCGATGCACTCATCAACTCCCCCCCCAATAACCTCAACATCATCTAACTTAATGCCAGATCGACTCTCAGTAATCTCGCTGAGATTCGGCACACGGCCCGCCTCGGCAGGGCCAGTGCTCTTCTCATTAGCGAGACCTGGACCAAACCATACCATACTTCCAAAATGATTGAGATTCCTGGTTACAGACTGCACCGACTGGATCGCACTGAGAATAGTGAGGGTGGCATTGCCATTTATCTCACCAATTCGTTACTATCTGGAATTGTTTTTCAAAAAAATAACGAACAGCTGGAAAATCATGGTGGTCAAGACGTGGAGTGCCGACAACATTAATGACCCAATCGCACTAGTGGTAGTGTACAGACGTGTGACTTCCTTCTCGGATCAAGACCTGTCTTCTCTTGGTGAGGTACTGAGCCTTGTGACCAGCCAATTTTCCAAGGTGATCATGGCAGGTGACCTTAACATTGACATCAGTGTTAACTATCACTTGGGGAACTGTGTCAGGGAGATCCTGGAGGAAGTTGAACTAAATCTTAACAACCATTCACCCACGCGTCACGGTACTTCCTCTGCTACCACACTAGACTTAATTATCACATCCCCTTGTATTACCCCGTTGCTATCTGGCCAATGTCCGGGTGTCTCTGACCATGACATTGTTTTTGCTTCTTTTAATTTTCCTGCTTCCCCACCCCATACCAAACGCACTTTCCGCAATCTCTCCGCCATTCAGCCAGAGGCCCTTCAGGCTGATCTCGGCAACAGAAACTGGTCATACATTTATCATGCTGCTGATCCAGAGGAAGCTGCTCATCAATTCATGAGCACCGTTAAAGCAATCTTTCATAATAACGTCCCTCTCAAAAAAATCCAGATTGGAAGTATAAGCGATAAAATATTCAATAGATCTGATGAGTCGAAGAAAATCAAATCTGCGGTGGAAAGTAAACTAAGTAATGAATATGAGGTTAAAATACTGGAAACGAAAAAACCTAAGGTGCTTGTAGTTGGGATTAAAGAACAATTTTGAGTTGATTCAAAAAATGAAATTACAAAATGAATTTATAAAGGTCGGTGAATTGAAATGTGTTAAAATAAGGGAAGTTAAAGGTAAATACGAAAATTATTACAATGCGGTGATAGAAGTGGACATTGAAAGCTTTAAAAAACTTTTAAAGGAAGAGACTATTAATGTAGGCTGGGATCAGTGTAAAGTTTTGGATGGAGAGAGCGTGATGAGGTGCTATAAATGTAAAGGATTTAATCATGGAGCGACGGTTTGTAAAGGTGTAGAGGTCTGTGGGAAATGCAATGGAGCACATCGTACGAGTGAATGCAAAGAAAAAAAAATGGTTACTAAGTGTGTTAATTGTGAACAAGCCAATAAAAATTTAAACTAAATTTAGATACTAATCACAGTACCATGTCACGTGAATGCCCAGTTTATTTACATAAATTGAAAAATGAAAAGAAGAAATGTGGATTTAGAGTGTAGCAATTAGTAAATGTTAGTTTCTTGTACTGAATATATAGGGACTATTAAACAATTTTTGTGACATAGAAATTGTACATAAAAGCAAGAAATTTGATTTGATTTTATTATCGGAAACACATTTAACAGATAAAGTAGATGATGGTGAAATATACCTACAGGGTTATAATATAGTGCGCTTTGACTCGAAATCTAGTCATACTGGTGGGGTGGCTGTATATATACGGGAGCAATGGCAATTCGAAATCCTAAAAAAAGGTGGGGATAACTCCTTATGGTATGTAGTTATAAAGTGTTCAATGCACAATAATTTTTGTGTTACTGTCGTTGTTTTGTGGTTCGGAAATTCAATTTTGTAACCAATTTGAAGAACTTTTAGAGTATCTGGAAGATAGGGTTGAAGAAGTGATAGTTGCAGGTGATATCAATATAGATTGGAAAACTAATAATACATATAAAAGGTATATTGAAAAAATCTTCAAGGATAATGCATATAAACAGAGAGTTGAGGAATATACTCGGTTGACGCAAACTTCCAAAACCCTAATCGACTACTGCTAAAGTGAAACCAAATTTGAAAATAAATGATCATGAAAGCATACAAATTGAAATTGAAATTGAATTATTTTTAAAGACACAGTCAGGTTGTCGTAAAATTCATTCTTGCGAAACGGCGTTAAATTTGGTCATTACACAGTGGAAAGAAGAGGTGAACAAAAACAAAGTTGTCTTGACCGTGTTTCTGGACTTAAAGCGAGCTTTTGAGACGGTTGAACCATGTATATTACTAAATAAACTAAACAAATATGGAGTTAACAATAAAGAGTTAAAATGGTTTGTTGATTATCTAAGTGATCGCTGTCAAAGAACAAAAGTTGATAATATCTTGTTGGAATTAATGTACAATAGACTAGGTGTGCCGCAGGGTTCGGTATTGGGAACTCTGCTTTTCTTGATATATATAAATGATATTAAAGATGCAGTGGTCTCACCAGATGACGCGCTTATATATATTGTTGGGACAAATGTGCAAGACTGTAAGGAAAAATTAGAACAAGATTTAAAAAACCTCAACAAGTGGTTTGAAATTAACAAACTTAAATTGAATGTGAATAAAACAAAATTTATGACTATTAATTACAGGCAAGATTTAGATATAAAAATTAACAATGAGACGATTAAAAATGTGACTGATGTGAAATATTTAGGAGTGATAGTGGATAGAGACTTAAACTTTAAAAACCATATAGAGTATATTTGTAAAAAAATCGGTAAAAAGGTGGGATCCTTTAGAAGAATCAGGAAAAATATATCAATGAAAAGTGCAATTGACATATATAATGTGATTATAAAACCTCATTTCGAATATTGCTCAACGATACTATTCTTAGGCGCACAAGGAATGATCGAGCGTTTACAAAAACTGCAGAATAAAGCAATGAGAATAATTTTAAGATATACACCAATACAATGTATGCTCGATACTTTAAAGTGGTTGAATGCCCTCTAGAGACTGCAGTTGAATATGCTTCTATTTATCTACAAAGTGAAGAATCAAAAACTATCGAGATACCTAAATGAACTAATACAATATGTGGGGGATGTCCAACCATATCAACTTAGAAGAAATAATGATATAAAACTGCCGAGATGTAGCACACGAGCTGGTCAGAACTCACTGATATATAGAGGCTTTCTACTCTTCAATGAGCTTCCTAGTGATATAAAAAATGAAACAAGATGGCATTTTTATAAAAAAAAATGTATAGAATTTGTTATGAACATTAATTAAGTGAATACTGAACAATTATTATGATTATATAGATTACCTTGAATATTTGCATAATGTAATTGACGTGTAAAGAGAGTATATATCATACTAATAAAGAAGTAATAATAATAATGATGTGTCCTTGCTATGTCAGGTTCGTGACATTGCGTATACTCACTGTAAGAGGTACAAGAACTCTGCCAATGTCAAAGTTTTTAGGATTGCACGTCGGGCTGCTGAACACCGCATACGGGCACTAGTCAGAGAAACCACCATGCTAAACTTCAGGGATGGTGTTAACTGGTGTAGGATTCGTAATCTTGGGTTGGGTTCTAAAGCCAAGACACCGTCTAGTGTTGACCCCGAAGTTTTTGCAGAGCATCTCTGTTCAGTTCATCCTATTGCTCCTCCTGATAGCTCTGTGACATCACCTGTCATTACTCTTAATTCTTCATCCCAAGGCACCATTATTTCTAACCAAGATTTAGTGAACAGTCCTACCCCCCCCCCCCCCCAGCAAATGGTTTCTCGTTCCGTGGCTTTGGTGAAGCTGAAGTTCTTCAGGCCTTCCAGCGTATCGAATCTAACGCCGTCGGATATGATGAGATACCAATAAAATTTTACAGAATCATCCTTCCTTTGATTTTACCACTAGTTACACCTCTTTTTAATAGACTTGTCACACACTCCATCTTCCCCAAATGCTGGAAAATCGGCATCATCACCCCCATCCTTAAAATTAACTCACCTAAAGGTCCTAATGACTAGTGTCCCATCATTATTCTCCCATCCAACGCTAAAGTCTTTGAAGTTCTCATTGCGGATCAAATCAATGAACATATAGAGGATAATGGCCTGCTGTCAATATATCAGTCTGGGTTCAGGCACAAACACTCCACGACTTCCGCACTGGTAAAGGTAGTCTCGGACATCCGTAAGCAGTGTGATGAAGGCAAACATGTCGTGCATGATTAGACTTAAGCAGGGCATTTGACTCAGTTCCCCATAGCCTACTCGTTTCCAGGCTGGTGAGCTCGTTTGGGTTTGGATCCACCGCTGGAGGGCTTATTTGTGCTTATTTGGCTGACAGGTCATTCGTTGTCAACAGCGACGATCGATTCTCGTCCCCCAGGGCTATTACCTCTGGGGTTCCGCAAGGAGCTGTACTAGCTCCGCTCTTGTTCACCATTTACATCAACGGTGTCACTGAAGTGATGGGCGATATCAAATATCACCTATATGCAGATGATCTGCAAATTTATGGTGCTTCGGGTGTTAATGATCTCCCAGCCCTGATTGAATCGCTCAATACAACTCTGGGCGATATTTCTGACTGGTGCCATACTAGTGGGCTAGCGATCAATCCCTTGAAAACACAAGCCATAAAATTTTCAATTAATAATAATACTCATATTGATAATGACGCGCCTCCCAGCCTACTTCTTCTCAATGAGGTCATCCCTCTCTCCACAAGACCTATCAAGAACCTTGGTCTTCTCATGGATCATCTCACTTGGCGGCCTCAGATCGGCAAAGTGTGTTCACGAATATATCACGGCCTTCGCTCTCTATACGCAGTTTCGCACCATCTTGACCGGCACATCAGACAATCCCTGGTAACCTCCCTGATAATTCCACATTTTTTCTATGCCGATGTTGCCATGTACCCTTTGATGACCTCTGAAATGACTAAATTAAACAGAGCACTTAGGGCCTGCGTGAGATACATTTTTCGACTCAAGCGATATGCTCATATCTCTCCGATAGTCCAGCTGTTTATGCCAGAATCCCTCGATAAGCAACTAGAGCTCAGAGCTCTATGCTTCATTCATAAAGCTAGATGTGGCTCCCTCCCAGTTTACATAAGTCAATTGCTCTCATGGAGCAGTCTTAACAGCACTAGACTTGTCCTTCAGAGGACACGAACTCGATTTGGGTCCAACGACGTTTTTGGACAGGGAGTCTGTCTATGGAACACATTTCCTGAGGAGGTTAGGAAGATCTGCTCATGCAAGCAGTTCAAGGAACTTGCACTACTTCACCTTATGGACACCAATGCACGTTAAAGAGTACCTCGTCGGCATATTGGCACATTCTGAAGCGCTCTGCGCTGTGGTGGTTTCTAACGATTCCTAGCCTGTGGACTCGATATTACAAACTGCAAACTCCAAATAATTTTTAATTTTTAACTTCAAAAATTTTAGCTTTATAAAAATTAATCTTTATTTTACCTAAGGCTTACTTTAGTATCTAGTATTTAGTAATACTTATTTGAACTTCAAATTTATTACGTCACATTCTATATGTGATGATTCACATCATAACATTGTATCACTGTATAATCATTTATTCTCACTGCTGATCTTGTACGTTGTTTTCTTCTAAGCTTTGAATATCTTACTATTGTGTTTATTTTATGTTAGTTATTTATTTACTTTATTTTATTTTATTTTATTTCATTTTATTTTATTGCATTATTGCATTATCTTGTCTATATAGCTTTATAACTTAATGTATAATTCTAATATTGGTTTCTACTGCAATGAGTTTGTTCGTTGCTCCTTTGTTAGTTTCCTTAAAAATTTGATTCTACTGCTTGTACCAACTAGCTATTACTTACTCGATGTACCTAACGTTGTAACGTAGCGTAAGCTGAGGTTCTTCAATAAATATTTTTCTATTCTGTGTTTATGTTTAGACAAACAGACTTGGATTCGGAAGACCCTTAATACCCAAAGCTTGTTTGCGTGGCGCTTACGACGGAGTTTGAGTTTTTAATTAATAAACTGAATTTGAAGTCAGTGAGCGCGTTTAGGCGGAGACCCACTGACTTATAACAATGGACTGAGCGATTTGCTATTTCATGTGGCACAAAAAATATTGTGTTTCTGTATATCACCGTTAGAGCACCCTTTAAAACGATTACATAAAAAACATGTAAAACTCGACCAATCAGATGAAATTTTAGATCCGAAAATCGAATTAAATTAAAAAAATATATTTTCTTGTGCCCAAGTGATATTTTAATCGCTTATAAGGAATTAAACTCATTCCGGCTTTAATTTTCGTTATTCTTAACTGAATCCTGCTTATGGCCAAGAGAGACGGCGCATGGTAAACACTATCTTTACCTTATTCCTTCTGCGGTGATTGCATCTGTAACCAACATAACAACATCAAATGGCATAAGCAAACGTTCCTGAATGCAATATTTTGTGTTGGCAGCTCCAACTCTGCCATAAGGCGAAAGAGAGAACTATAAAACTTATGCCATGCTTTCCTATAGGAAAATGACAATACGGTCAGTCCATTGTTATAAGTCAGTGCGGAGACCAAACCGGTCAAAATTACCGATTTTTCCTCCGCATAATTACAAACCATACCGGAATGGTTGGTATTTTTACATGGTTGTGACCAAACGCTACCAATTCTTCCAAACTGGTTTGGTCTCCGCCTAAACGCGCCCAGTGAATACCATACGTAGTTGCTTCAACCTGATATTTATAAAATTTCTTGAGTTTTAAAGCGTACATTAAAATAGACAGCTTACTTTAATATCAGCCTCCGGTGCTTTGTCAAGTTTTTTCCTGAATTCTACGTCGGTTTCTAAAGTCTCCACTATCTCCTTTAAATAACGCTCATATTCCAACACCACCTAGAAACAAAATTACATATTAGATATTAGAATTTTTACAAAAAAAAATGCGCTACATCAAATTGCTTTTCTTCTTGCGATTCTTCTTGTATATTTTTGTTTGTATGAGTAACAGGAAGCCCTGCTACTATAGATGCCAGCAAAATTGCCAGGCTCAAAATTAAGTATTTCATTCTATATGAATTTATTCCCTCAAAACTGCAATCCTTACTAAAACCCTGTACAGTACACGCAGGCTACGAATTACGAACGATTGAACAGCAAAATTAGCGACGTAAGATGACGTCTTGACCACGTCTTGACCACGGTACAAATGTCGATTTCGATGGGAATTGGGACTTCAGTGCAACACCAGTATTGCACTTTTTCCAGCAGTGCAACACTGAAAATGTTCGATGGGACAATTTTTATAGCAGAAGTGCAACACTGACTTCCCCTACTTTGCACTGGATATTTTGGCGGTGTTGAATTGTCATCTGCTCTGCCAAAAGTGTACTATCACGATTATTTGTGAAATTTTGGAGTTAAATGAATTAAACATTTTTATTTGGTTAATTGGCTTTAAGTTAAGGGCGGTACGCTAGAGCCAAGGAATTAGGTCAAGGAATTTTTCCACTTATTTCTTAAAGAAAATTTGACTTAGGTCAAGGAATTTCTGACAATTTGGATTTGTCAATTGTGTGATATTTCTGACAATAAAGAAATAATAAAGAAAGTGAAGAAATGGATAATTACCAATGAAAAATGTAGATACACGTAAAACAATTTTTATTCGTCCATTTGTCATTTTAAAATTGATACACCTCTTACAAAATCGCCGTTCCTTCGTTCAATTTTTCAATTATTCCACCACCGTTAAAATTCCTTACAGAAATAAGTGCATCGGTACTTATTTCTTCAAGAAATATTGACATAAATGGATTTCTCGTAAAAGAGCGACATCTTTTTGTCAATCGGGAAGTAGAGATTTTCTGTTCGAATTACTTTTCTCTAGCGTCACTGACATATAATAAGAATGGACTGAGCCATCCTATCTAATTCCTATAGTCAAAAATGGCACAAATTTTTGCTAAAATCTATTTGTCTCTTTCAAGCTCAAATGTACACTGAACTGTAACCAATTTTGGAAACAGTACGGCTGTATTAATTGGAATGCATTGGAATTGACATAAAAATTGAGACTAATATATTGTTTTTATACGTCTATCTCTTACAAGCTCAAGGAAATTCGACAAAAAATCTGCAGAGGAGCACATTTTTCAGAAATATTACAAATGTGTTTTTGGGTTAATTAAAACAAGTTTAACTTTCCAAATAATTTTAATTTAATTCAATACTATTTTATAACATCTTTAGTGTTTCCAATCGACAAATAATAATAAATTATGAATCGGTGTGCAATTGTACGAAATAAAGGGTTTCCACAACCTGTTCAATATTTGTGCCATTTTTGAAGCAAGAACGCTCAGTCCATTCTATTATATGTCAGTGTCTAGCGTACTACCTCAAGGAATCGGTCAAGAAAAAAATTCCTTGAGCATTCCATGACACTTTTTTTACATAGTTTTTGTATAGGAACAAAAATTCCTTGGCTCTAGCGTACCGGGCTTTAAGAAAAAATGGAACAGGACCAGTTTTTGAAACGGCACCGAATTTCTTCAAACTTTGCACACTACTCCCTTTTTACTCACAAATCACAAATATGAAATCAAAATTGCGCGGAAAGTTATAGTTTCTGAGATAATCGACTTTAAAATTCCCGAACTTTGTACTGTAATTCACAACACAATTTGACATTCTCACAATTAATTAACTATTCTTCTTCTTTTTAGTATTAAAAAGAGGCACTGGTAGGTATGTATATACCGACGAGGGCATACTACAAGAGAAATTTCTTGAACAGCTTATCGAGAATAGGACATCATTTGAAAAAATAAAATAAAAAAATGATTATAATATTCGAAAGAAAGAATTGCATGTAGCTTTAAGGAAATTGAGCATGTGTGTGACAAAGAGAAATATACTTGTTTTATGTGAAGTAGAAATGTTTACAATTTTCAATAACCCAGGCACGTTGTTTTTTACACTCTGGTGAATAAGGATGTAGTGGTTCACTGTTGTTTTTTACACATTGGCGAATAAGGGTGTATTGAACAGCTGCTCAAGAAATTTCTCTTGTAGTATGCCCTCGTCCGTAACCCCCGGAATATAATACAAGCCATGAAGTCTCCGAAGGCACCGACACATTAAAAGGCCTTAACGTGCCGGGTACAGCATGCAGTAAGAGCTCACTCTCACGGCTTTTTGTATACTCGTCATTGAGGAAAAAATAAAATTTCATCTTAAACAGGTCCTAAAGCCCAAAACGGTCGCTCCCACAGCAAAATGAAGTTAAAAAAAATTGCAGACAAATATGTTTTCTTTCTAATAGTTTTAAAAAAAAATAGCATGTAGAACAAATTTACGGAAATTATAGCGTTTGAACAAAATACAAGCAACTTTTATATGAAAAACTCCTTCAGTAAGACAAGGCAAGAAGACTGTGGATGTCGCCTGCTGACCGGCCCACTGCTCTCTTTTTTTGACTTTGTTCATGGCTTGTATCTTGCGGGGACTACGCCTCATCGGTATATACTAACCTTCCAAGCATTCGGGTTACCAGCATTGCGTTTTTTTATTCATTAAGAATATTCAATTGATGTGTAGTAACTCCGCTTCGCTCCGCGCGCGTGTGTGTGTGTGTGCCCCTGCCAGCCTGCCGGTGTGTGTGTGTGTGCTTCTTTAATAAAAGTTTTTCTATTCCATTCTAAGTAATGCTGTTACTACACATCAATTGAATATTCGTAATGAATAAAAAACCCAATGCTGGTAACCCGAATGCTTGGAAGGTTAGTATATACATACCTACCACTGCCTCTTTTTAATACTAAAAAGAAGAAGAAGAGTTAATTAATTGCGAGAATGTCAAATTGTGTTGTGAATTGCAGTACAAAGTTCGGGAATTTTAAAGTCGATTATCTCAGAAACTATAACTCTCCGCGCAATTTTGATTTAATATTTGTGATTTGTGAGTAAAAAGGGAGTAGTGTGCAAAGTTTGAAGAAATTCGGTGCCGTTTCAAAAACTGGTCCTGTTCCCAAATTTCTTACTAGAAGGGCAGATCTTACGATTTCACCCATGTGTTACGGCCCAATATACAGGAGATTCTTCCAGCAGCCAAGGGCGCATTTTAGTGAAATAATTAGCAATTGCCAAACAGTAACGTCGCATGGTACTGTTCTGCAACTGTCGGTTATTTAGCTGATTAGCTCAGCAGCTGGCTGCGATGAGCGCTTAGTGGAGCAATCGACGATTACAATAATAATTAACCTAGCATGGTAATTATTATGTAAAGCGATTGTTTACTACTGAGCGACTCAGGTGCTGCAACCGGTAGAATAAACGGCAAGGTTGTTGTCGTTTGTTTACATCCGCGTTGTTAAGTAAAGTCTTCTTCCGAATATTGGTGCATAAAAGACCAATGACTGGACTGACGAGTGCCGTAAAGTGTACAGTCTTATCGTGATTAGAGTCGGTTCAGGTTACTTAAGCGCCAGGTAACTTAGTTATATTGTCATTAAGTTAGGTCAGTTCTCGGATTAATAAAGTATTGTTTTAAATGCAATTCGTGTTTTCTTTGATTTAAAGATTTATTCTTTTATTGTTTGATTGATTCGTGAGTTTTATTATTGGGACACGACAATTTGGCGCAGCCGGTTTAAAAAGGTATTGTGTTTTTAAAATTTATATATATTGGGAGTTATGCTTTTTTAGCTGCTCCATTTTTTTTTATTTTTTGGGAGTTATGCTTTTTTTAGCTGCTCCATTTTTGTTAATTGTGGGAGTTCTGCTTCTTTTAGCTGCTCCATTACTCCATTACTTTTCAGGATAAATTTAAAAAGTGTTAGATTAAGTGTTGAGTGCGATTTTGGGAAGCCATTTCAGTGTAGTAATATTGATTGATTTGTTTAGGTTGAGAATTTAAGATATATATTTATATATAAGGTTAATTAGTTAATTCATCGATGTTTGGTTTTTGTTTTGTTTGCGGCGATTTTCAATATTTTATGTTTAATATGGGGGAATAAATGTTGTGTGTTTTTATCGTTGCCCTTAATGTTTTTATTATAAATGAGAAGTGTAGTAAGTTATTCAGTTTTTGTGCGGATGAATGAATTTGTACCTGTTAGAAAAACTGTGAATCTTGATAGAGTATATGCTATATTTGTCTGAATCGTCACGTTTTAAACAGAGATTATAAGTCTCGGTATTGATATCTGCTGAGTGTTGGCGTTATGTCTTCGTGATTCACACAAAAAGTCAAGTCAACTGTAACGTTTGGGATTAAGGTGTTAATCTAGGGAGCAATTAGGTTACAAAGGGCAGGAGAAAGTGAGATTGAATGAGGAAATTGGGAAAAATTTGAAATAGTTTTACTAGGTGTAGTTTAAAATTAATTAACTTTTGTGTAAGTTGTTTTGTTGGGTGAGATTGTTTTCTTGGTTAGGTGTTATATATAATATATATATGTAACTAGGCTTGGATTGGAGGGAAAAGAGAGAAGAATTAGATGATCTTCTGGTTCTGACTTCAATGTCGGTGGGTAGAAGTAATGTACTGACAAGAGAGCAACTGTTAGGGTTCGAAACTCAAGAGAAGGAATTAGAGGAAAGATCGCAGGAGCTAAAAGAGTGTAAGGAGAAGTTAGAAAGCTACGAGCAAGACTAGCAGTATATTGGAGAGCATCTCAAGGCAGAGTTGCAAAAACGAACATCAAGTGAAGAATCGAGAAAATTGATTTAGGAGTGGAATACAGCTGCCAACTCCTGTACGAAAGGCGAAGCCTTAGACTTGCTGGTAACGGCTATACTCGACGTGATCCAAAGGGGTGAGATCCAAGCAGAACAATTGTTAGAAGAAGAGAAAAGAAAGAACAAGGGTCTAATAAAGAAAATATTGTCTTTGGAACAGCAACTGAAGGAAGCAGAAGAGGCAGCGGAGAAACTGGAGACAGAAGTAAGAGCCCAGGGTCCACTGCCGCAAGAGAAAGTATACAGGCAAGAAGTCAGTAAGAAGTGGACACCAAGGAAATTAGTGTTCTGGGATAAACCACGAGAAACGAAAGATAGCAAGATATTTCAGCTAAGAGTAGCTCATCGAACGGAAAGACAAAAGAACAAGGAAGCAGTAAATCATACGGATTGCCCAAGAACAGTATGGCGGAAGCATATGGGAAAGTTATGGATATGGTATCCAAATATATACCATTATTTTCTGGGGAAAGGTCACCAAAGCTGGGCAAAGAATTGTACCGTTTCCTGAATTGCAGCAAGGAGCTCTACGATCAATTGACTACTGAAGAAAAAGCTATCTTTATCAAATGTGTGAAATTTCGGCTTACAGATGACGCTTATTATCTAGTGTGTTCCCAGGAGCCGAAGGATTTTGAAACTCTGCAGCAAGTTATCACAACTGCATATACGCCACGAAAATCGTTCAGTGAGCTACGTACGGAAATGCTGGAGTGTAAACAACGACCTGGAGAGGACATTCGAGAATTCGCTGACAGAATGAAAGAGCTTCTGGAAAAAATTAAAACAGTAGTCACAGCTAAGTACCCAAATAAGGATGGTGGACTAATAGCAGAATTGGAAGCTGACGCAGTGGCTACTTTTAAAGGAATAAGGCAACGCAAGTGCATCTGACGGGAAGGAGATTCCAATCTCTAGATGAGGTACAAGAAGAAGCTAGTTATTTCGAGAAGGATACAACCAAGCTCCAGAGTAGAGAACCAGAAATCTGGGGAAGTGGGGCGAAAACGGAAATCCGAAACAATGCGAGATAGCTGGGGGACTAATCGTTTCAACAATAATATCAGCAGACCATTCAGAGAAGCCGTACAGAAGGGCCCATCTCCAGCAGCAGCAGGAATATATCGTGGATCACAGGCTAGGGCAACGCCGCCTAGGCCCATCCAGTGCTTCCAGTGCGGGCAAAGAGGGCATATTGCTAGGGAATGCCAATCAAGAAAACAGCCACCATACTGTGTAAAACGCAGAAACTATGGTCACAATACTGCTAGTTGTCGAAGACAAAGCATAAGGTTCGCGGATACTTCAATTGGTTCTCCAGGACAGCTGCAAACAGACCCAGAAATCCTTTATTGCCAATTTTGTAGAACCTGCGATCATTATACCGTAAACTGCTTGAAGAAATATCTAGCGGAACAAGAAGCTCTAAAGAAGGGAAACGGGGAGCGGCAGCTGGGGGAATTATCCGAAGCTGCCTTCAATTAACGGAATTCAAGACCATGAAGACCTCACAGAAAGATGCCAGTGTCATAGAGTTAAGTTTGTTAAATAATTGCATTATCTCAGTAGAATCAGATATAGGAATAACGGGTAAATTAACATTATTAATAGATACAGGTGCAACATGTAATATAATTAAGGTAAATCGTATTAAAGGAAACACGCCTATACAAACTCTCAAGAAAATAATGATTGGAGGGTTGTTTGAGGTAGAACAGCCATGCGAGTTTAACACCATTTATGACACTAATTTGATTCCAGCTGACGGTATTCTGGGGATCGAGTTCCTGATGGACACAGCAGTCATTGATTGTATAAATGGAAAACTGTCAGTGAAAGGCATGGAGAAAATAAAGGAAGAAAAACCTCTTTTTGAATGCATCACTGGAAAGGAGAAAATCGAGTTAATAGAGTTGAAGGAAAGCACCCAGGACAATCATCACCAGTTTATCCAGAAAGAAGAGTCAGTGTATTCTTCCCCAAAAGAGATTCAGCAACGAATGAAGAATCGAGTCGCAGCCTTGCGCGACATTATATCCAAAGCGGGCGTGGTATCAGATAGCCTCACAAAGTATCTTTCAGAAGTAGAATCTTAACAAGATGGTCAAATAAAAGAAAGAAAGAGGACTTTTCCAAAAGAAGATTATGTACAGCCAGCTCTAACAGCTGAGGAGTGGCCTTTCGTACAATTGGTTGAGTCCCTTAGCACGGGAACGAATCAAAAAGATTCTCAAGAAGCACCCATCAATAGGACTAAACCGATGGGGAGCAGAGAACAAGAAGGTGTAGCAGGAAAAAGGGAAAATGAGCTGGAAATTCCTCGCAGGGAAGTCCAGCGCGACCTCTCTAAAGCTACAGCTTACGCAGAGGCTCAGAGCGAAAAGGTACATCTTACACAGCGAAAGGAAAAGTATTACTTAGGAAAGAGTAAAACCACTCAGGGGACAAGAATTAAGTTGAACCCAAGAACAGAACGGCTGTTGGAAATTCCTGTCACAGGTGAGGAAGATTTAGTGTGCATGGCGGAAGAAATTAGGCCAGGAGTGTATTGTGGGAATGCTATAATTAAGCCAAGGAACGTTAAGCGTGGGTAGGTATTATTAACGCAGGAAGGGAGCCCGTTGAACTAGTGAATTTCAGGCCGAGGCTTGAAAAATTGAGTAAGTATACTGTGCATCAACTAGGACGGGATGGGGGATAATCGCCAACAACGGCTCAAGCTAATGAAGAAATCACTGGTGCTGGGAGAAGACCTTAACTTCGATGAAAGGGAAGCAGTAACCCATACTTGCTACGAATACAGTGATATTTTTCATTTGCCAGGCGATAAATTGTCATACACCCCGACGAAGACCTTTAAGTTACCGTTAATGGCTAATACGGCCCCCATACATAAAAAGCAATATCGCATGCCAGAAGCCCATCGAGAAGAGTGTCAGGAACAACTCGAAAAATTACTCGAGGACGATATCATCGAACCTAGTGACAGTCCATTTAATTTCCCCGTACTTCTACTTCCTAAGAAAGGAGTAGATGATAACGGTAAAAGAAAGTATCGGCTATGTGTAGACTTCAGAGAACTAAACAAAGTCTGCATCCCCTTTTCTTATCCCCTTCCCCGAATTGAGGACATCTTACATCGTTTGGGTCATTCTAGATACTTCACTACGTTAGATTTAGCTAACAGGTACCACCAAGTATTAATCGACCCAAAAGACAGAGAAAAAACGGCGTTTAGTACCAATTTTAATCATTTCCATTATAAACGATTACCATTTGGTTTAAAAACGCCCCCCCCCCTCTTTTCAATCCCTACTGAACGGAATTCTGACGGGACTTCAAGGGATTAAATGCTTCGTGTATCTCGACGATGGCGTGATATTTGCTACGAGTTTGGACGAACATAACAGCAAACTACGAGAAGTTTTTCATCGCTTCAGAGAACACAACCTTCAGTTTCAGCCTTCAAAATGTCAGTTTTTAAGGAAATAGGTAGTGTATCTGGGCCATATTTGTTCAGAACAAGGGGTAAAGCCTGATAAACGATTAGTAGAAGTAGTGCAAAATATCCCAAAACCAAAAACTGTTCGTCAGGTTCAATCTTTTTTAGGGCTAGCCAATTATTATCGGAAATTTGTTCCAAATTTTTCAAAAATATTGCCACCCATTAATAGTTTATTAAAAAAAGTGTTAAGTTCACATGGGGACTCGAGTGTGACAAGGCTTTCAGTCGTGTCAAGGAAATTCTTACTACACCACCACTCTTGATATATCCGGATTTCACAAAGGAATTTACGGTAATCACTGATGCAAGTGGGGAATCTTTAGGCGCAGTTCTGGAGCAAGAGGGCAAGCCAATTAGTTACGCTAGTCGTACTTTGAACATGGCAGAAAGAAACTACTCCACTACAGAGCGTGAGATATTGGCCATTGTGTGGGTAGTACGGAACTATAGGTGCTACCTTCTGGACAATCCTTTCAAAATAGTAACGGATCACCAACCGCTACGAGGAGTTTTCAAGGTGAAGGACACTACTTCACGTATGCTCAGATTTCACCAAAAACTATCGGAGTATGAATTTGAGATTATATATAAAACTGGAAAGGAAAATGGTCATGCCGATGCCCTAAGCAGAATTCCAAGGCACATTGAAGAACCTAAGTCATATCATAACAAGGAGTACCCATGCCTTGCAATAACTCGTGCTCAAGCGAGGGAACAGAAAGAAAGGGAACAACCAAAACAAATACCGTTGCGAGATTCTGAAAACGAAGGTAACAGTATTGAAGGGACTGAGATAATCACCGAAGAAAAACTGAAGAAACCAGAACCAAAACTGGTGACCAATCCAGAAGAGATTGAGCTAATTCTAACAGATTATCATGACTCTAGGTTTGGAGGACACTTTGGAAGGAACAAAACGTTCAACAGAGTGAAGCGCTTCTACCGTTGGAAGGGAATGAAGGCTGATATAGCTCGGTATGTTAAACGTTGTACGATTTGCCAAAAAAATAAGCACGCTAGAGCCATCAAGATGCCATTAGTAGTGACGGAAATCGCGGAAAGACCTTCTGAGAAAGTCTATGTTGACTTAGTTGGACCTTTACCAGTCAGTCACAAGGGTAACAAGTACATCTTGTCTATGATGGATGATCTGACTAGATTTGTAGATTTCGTGGCGATACCAGACCAAGAAGCGAACACGGTAGCCCAGGCCTTGTTTGAGCAAATCCTCAGCCGGTACTCGCTACCGAAACAGCTAGTAACGGATCAGGAAGCAAACTTCACTGTAGAAGTCTTAAAGGCTCTTTGTAAAATGTTGAAGATAAAGAAGCTTCAAACAACTGCCTACCATCCCCAGTCCAACGCTGTGGAGAGGCAGCATGCTACGCTAGCCAACTATCTGAGGAGTTTCGTTGATCGGGAGCCACGAAACTGGGACGAGCTGTTGAGAACCGCAGCGCATGCGTACAACAACACCGTGCATAATTTACGTTCACAGTTCTGAGAATGTAACTATACTTCAAGGGAAAAAGTTCAAGCGAATTCATACGAATCGTTTGAGAAGGTATCATGATTAATTTTAAGATTAGAGTTTGTTCGTCATATAAGGACGATAACCTAAGTGGAATGAAGCACGAGAGAATAGTTTTACAATTTGAGTATTTTATTTTATTTAGTCTTTTTCTTAGTTTTTTTGTTTTTCTTGCAGAACAAGGTTCATTAAAGCATTTAGGATGAGAGAAAAGGAAAAAGAAGATTACGGAGATGCGAAAAGATTACCAATGGAGGGAAGTAAGTAAGTATATGTAAAAAAAAAGGAGAAGAATGGTTGAAGATTTTTTAAAAAAAAAACAAAAACAAAGGAAATATTGAAATTGAAAAGAAAACATAGAGATTTAAAAGAGAAGAAAGTAGAGTATACAAAGATTAATTGAATGAAAAAGAAGAAATAGAGAATTTAAAGGAAATAATAATTTTAAAAAAAAGAGAGAGAAAAGAGGAATAGTAAACAAGATATAAAAATTTAAAAAAAAGATAAGAGATTTTGAAAGAAATAATGGGAAATAAATAAGAAGAGCTGTTGAAAGAAAGCATAAGAGGTTAATGATAAAAAGATTAAAAAAAAAGAGTTTAGAAATTTAGAGGAAAGAGAAGTTTTTATACGAGTTGTGTAAAGAGAAGAGAGAATTGCTAAAGAAAGAAGGTGTAAGAGAAATAAAGATTGTAAAAAAAAATTTTTATTAGAATAAATTAGGAGTTTATATTAAAAAAACAAACTTCATTTAGTTTAAGAA
The DNA here is from genome assembly GCA_963930735.1 of Dioctria linearis. Classification (NCBI taxonomy): domain Eukaryota; kingdom Metazoa; phylum Arthropoda; class Insecta; order Diptera; family Asilidae; genus Dioctria; species Dioctria linearis. Next base: position 83,234,904 of record OZ005743.1, on the reverse strand, counting down.
TACTAGGATTGCCCTAAATTTATATAGTTATAAAAGAAGGTTTAGCTTCGCGATGAAGGCGGTAGTAATTTTAATCTTCGCTTTGATAGCTGGGATACAAGCAGACCAGGCAGGTTATAGCATCGAGCCGATACCACATTCGGGAGTGTTGTTCGAGCGTCTCGGGGTAGTTAATTTCTACACGAAACATTGGACTATTCTGTCTAAGTTCCCAATACCAGATCTCACTGAAGACTTAAAATTCGTTAGCAACTGCAGCGGTTTGATAAGCGGATTATGTGTGGACGTAACCGATACTGGAAGCGTTGCAAGGTGTAAGGCAGCAGTCAAAGAGATAGGAGGCTGGGTGGAAAAAATTAATCGGATGAGGATGAGGAACTCTCGCATCATACCCAAAATGAGGCGCCCCGAAGAAACAAGCATTCAATTTTTGATGAAGTGGGTTCTCTGGCCAAGACACTGTTCGGAACCATGGATCATGCCGACTCGGAAGAAATACATGCAGCTATATATGACCTTAATGAGAAGGAGAGCCGAACATTAAATCTACTGAAGGACCAAATTACAGTCGTCAAATCTACGTTCGATTTGTTTAATACTTCAAGGCTACAAGCAGCAGAAGAGAGAGAAGAACTACAAAATAAAATTTCAACCATCGTTAAAGAGCAGCAGGGTCAATATTGGGAATTATCGTCATTGAAACTAAGAATAGAATTGAGTGAGGTAATTACGCTAATGAGCCTTCACTTAAGAGAAATCAGCGAAATTCAAGAAACAATGATGAGCATATTAATCTCCCTAATCGTAGGAAAGCTACACCCGCTGATAATTCATGCACGAGAGATGACCGAGATAATGAAGAATGCCACTAGTAAACTGGATTTAGATGAAAAATTCCAGAATTTCCAATTGCTGGTACAAATTGCAAAGGTACAAGCACTCCAGGTAGGCCAAGAAATCCTAGTCAGGGTAGATATCCCACAGTTGCATTTGACTTACATAAGGTATACACGATCCCGATAGCTATAGATGAATTCGGGTATCATGTATATGATCTGGACGCTGAATTTGTGGCAGCCAACAATCATGAACGACAGTATGTCTTGCTGAGTTACCAACAGTACCAAAAGTGCCAGAGATTGTTAACCGTATCGGACTACCCGCAAATCTTATGCCCACAATTAGCCCCCACTATTACTGCTATTGGAGAAAACTGTGTGCTGAACCTTTTCCGGAGCTTCAACGTAAATGCGAAGGCCTGTAAGGAAAGAGTTACAGCAAAGTGGAGCAGCTTAGTGAGAATGGTAACGAGAAACCACTGGTTATTTGTGATGTCTGAGAAAATCAAGCTGGAAGTAAACTGCCAACATTCACCAACTTCCATCGGTGAGCTGAAGCACACAGGGGTATTATTCATCGAAGAACATTGTCACCTACAAATCGGTGACCTACGAATACAAGCTGAAGATGCCGCACAGCAGCCCAGACGAATGGAGTTACCAGCCTGGAACGGCATCGCAACACAGACAAACAGGCAGAGAGAGGAGGAGATAGTAGAAGGCAAAATGGACGAAATACGGTTGCTGGCTAGTGACAACTTTAATCAAGCATGGAGAGAGCAGGATGCCACTATAAAGAGGGCTGAAGACAAAATCAGCACGGAGGAGGCAAGGAGACGTGCCATTCCACATCCAGTACATTTGACAACTACTACCGCATGTTTAGCCGTCATCAGATTAGTAATCTTGATAGGAGTATTATGCCATTTGAAGCGCTGGAAGAGGAACTACACCCAAGCCGGCACCAACAGAGTGATTCTACCTATAGTTCATAAGTCAGAGCAGCAACCCAAGGCCCAAAATGCAAACATAACCATTGAGACAATCTTGCCCACGACAGCGAACTTGCCAACCACCAATCTTCCAACTATTGTGGGGAAACAACTTGTGCAGCTAGAGTAGCCGCCATAGGTTTAGTTAAGTATATATATATATATATTTTGCACTTGTATAACGAAGAAGTAATTTATATAGTTAGTTATAGTTAGAGATTAACGTATAGATTTATATAGAAATAAAAATATGTATATATGGTTATTAATATTCAAACATGTTCAATGGAAAGGAAGTTTCCAAGAAAGGACATGTGAAGTAAGAAAAAAGTAAATAGATATGTTGTAAAATCAGAATAAAAAAGAAATGAGATGAAAGTAAGAAGGAAATTAAATGTGAAAATGAAATGTTGAACTTAAAGAAATTAAATGTAAAATCAAAATAAAAAAAAGAAATGATGTAAAAAGATGTAAAAATGAAAGAAAGGAATTAAATGTGAAAATGAAATATTGAATTTAAAGAAGTTAAATGTAAAAGAAAATTAAAAGAGAAATGATGTAAAAAATAAGACAATTTAGATAGTAGGTATATAATGAAAAATGTAAAGAATCTGAACCGAACGAGGATAATGACATTTTCAGTTTTTAATTAAGATTGTTGCACTCTCCAGATCTAGCTCTCGGCAGAAACTAGTTTTTTCAAGGGGGGAGGGATGTTATGGCCCAAGATACGGGAGATTCTTCCAGCAGCCAAGGGCGCATTTTAGTGAAATAATTAGCAATTGCTAAACAGTAACGTCGCATGGTACTGTTCTGCAACTGTCGGTTATTTTGCTGATTAGCTCAACAGCTGGATGCGATGAGCGCTTAGTGGAGCAATCGACGATTACAATAATAATTAACCTAGCATGGTAATTATTATGTAAAGCGATTGTTTACTACTGAGCGACTCAGGTTCTGCAACCGGTAGAACAAACGGCAAGGTTGTTGTCGTTTGTTTACATCCGCGTTGTTAAGTAAAGTCTACTTCCGATTATTGGTGCATTAAAGACCAATGACTGGACTGGCGAGTGCCGTAAAGTGTACAGTCTTATCGTGATTAGAGTCGGTTCAGGTTACCTAAGCGCCAGGTAGCTTAGTTATATTTTCATTAAGTTAGGTCAGTTCTCGGATTAATAAAGTATTGTTTTAAATGCAATTCTTGTGTTTTCTTTGATTTAAAGATTTATTCTTTTATTGTTTGATTGATTCGTGAGTTTTATTATTGGGATACGACACATGTTCTTCGACCTTAATCGCCTCCTCAAATATTTCCTTATAATTTCATTCGAATTTCCTATGTGCATATTATCGATGGGTATTTTGTCATCTAATTTCATATCCAACTTCCTTATATAATCTGAATTTGGTATGAGCTCCACGATTTTTTCACTTTTATATACAGCACTCAACCGCAATCACCGAACAAATTCCATGTGACAGTTCACAAATGACAAATGTCAAACATTTACCCCTAGAAATTTTTAGTGCAAGTTCGGGGCACGAAATCAGAAACACCGGGCTTTCATCGAACAAGTTTCCGTAACCCCGTGTAAGCCCAGGGTTTTCAAAAAACAAGATAGTACAGCCCGGTGTAGCCCGGGACTTACCCGGTGTTTTCATCGAACAAACCTTATTAGTTTATCCCATTCAAAACACAACAAACGGTTTAACCTCAAATTTAATACTTTTGACACTCAGCTGATTACATATCGAAGTTACACATCCTCTTCATCATGAGTAAAAATGTGCAACTTTGTGCATGTGGGGAAACGTATAAATTTACTCGATTTTTGGGAGCTCAAAGTAAACAGACGGTTTGTGTGAATAAATGCGTAAAAGTTTTTACACCGAGTAAAAACTTTCGAGTTAACAGACAGACCTAATGACAACCGAGTTCAATGGAACAACTTTTCACGCGATGGGAATGCATATAGCAGCTCATATCCGTGTAATTTTCAGATTGACATTTTCCGAAAAAACAACACCGAGCGAAGTATGGCACATTATAATTATAAGCGCAGAAATTAAATATTTAACAGGATTTTCCATTTTATTTTATAAATTATATGCGTTATTACAACTTTATCTTGCTTTAAAATTAATTTCACTTGACATTTGTTTTGATATTTCTCATAGATAGATGGGTGCGTATTCCGGTGTAACGCCGCCGATTTTTCTAGTGTAGCAAGAGAGTTGTTTTGACGAATACTTTTTGTAGCAGTTCAGGTCAATGGAACAATTTCAATGTAGCTTTGCCTGAAAAGTGTAACACTTTTACAAGAAAATATGATTAATGGAAATCGGTATTAGAATATATAGCAAACAGGAATCGTGAATCGTTTAAAATTCGTGTACATGAGCGTAATTTGTCAAGAGCAGGACATTATACATAGGAGTAAGTGAGATGAAGGAAGGAATATTGGTCAAAGCTGAGTGACAATTTGTCAAATGTGCCTTTGTTTTGTGAGCAGATTTAGTCAATTTAAAATTCTTTTCTGAAATTTAACAAAAGTACCCAATCAATTCTTTTCAAAGCTATTTATCTTTGAAGTTTGTTTAGTGCAAAGTTTTATAGTGCCACTAGAACCTGTTAAAACCTTCATTTAGTTAATTAAAAAATAGTAATGAAGTATTCGGTCAGTGCTTGCAAATATAAATCGGATTATAAAATAGGGAAATCGTGTTTCAGGCAAGTACACTATCTAAATTATCTTTTTTGTTAATAGAAGCAAAGATTTATATAAATTAAATATGTGAATTATTCCAAAATAAAGTAGAAAAGGAACATTTTTACCGCAGATGCCCCGAACAAAAACTTTGTTTAATTTTTGCAAATTGACAAGTTGCTTAGAAGAGGGATGCCGCGAAATTCATGTAAAACATGGACTACCAACACAACCAGAAATTCATTTCACAAAATCTGACTTATCACCATATTCCTTTTTCCTATATATTCTAAGGAATAGTTACAACCTTGGGCCCAACCCACGGTACAGAGGTACAAGATGTTCTCATTACAAACCACGTTCCGCCATTTGTGTCTGATTGAATAGGAAAGTACGGTACAGAGAACACAATATTCTCTCTCATGGCTCTGTCTTTTCAATATGAATGTATATACGTTATGGCACGAAACACGTTACATCAGCTGCAATGTGTCAAAATTCTAATGGGAATAACCGTAACCCCCAGAATATAATACAAGCCATGAAGTTGCCGAAGGCACCAACACATTGAAAGGCCTTAACGTGCCGGGTACAGCATGCAGTAAGAGCTCACTCTCACTGCTTTTGTATACTCGTCATGGAGGAAAAACTAAAATTTCATTTTAAACAGGTCCTAAAGCTCAAAACTGTCGCTCCCACAGCAAAATGAAAATAAAACAAATTGCAGCCAAATATGTTTTCTTTCTAATAGTTTTTAAAAAAATAGCATGTAGAACAAATTTACGGAAATTATAGCGTTTGAACAAAATACAAGCAACTTTTATATGAAAAACTTCAGCAGTAAGACAAGGCAAGAAGACTGTGTCGCCTGCTCTCTTTTTTCGACTTTGTTCATGGCTTGTATATTCCGGGGGCTACGCTATCCTTATTTGATCTTCCATACTGTCATTCAAAACTGCGGGCTCTCCTTCATTGTTGATGCAACATATGTTATGCAGCGCTGCTGTAGAAACGATAACGCTTTGAACCGAGAATAAAAATCAACGTCGTCCCATTTCTCGAAATGTTGCGGACGCCTTCTTATAATTCTTTCACGAGTTACACTTTGTGATATTATATTATAAATTTCTTCGTCGCTTATATCCTCTGCATCAGATAGATCACTCATTTTTGTCTTAAACTGTTTGGTTTCTTCCTAAAACGTCAAATGAAATGTCGTCAGCGTCACTATAGTTACCAGACAGTACTCAAAACTGCTAACTAGATAACTATTTTTCACTTGGAAAATTTCAATTTAAACTTTAAAGTATAACTTTTGAAATACGTATGTTCGTCTAATTTTATAATAATAAATTATAATATTTAACAATAATCTCCATATGGTTTCACAGCAATATCTGAGGCTAGTTAAGCTTGCCTTAAGCCAGTGATATGGCTTAAGCCTTGACTGTGAAATCGAAATTGTTATGGTAGTATGTAGAGTGATTGGCTTGGACGTGAAGTCCAGACTGCCAACAAGAGCTGACAGATCATTCGACGGACAGCGTTGACTGCAGAGCGGCACGCTAGCTCGCCTCGGCTATTGGCGGAGAGTGTGGGGGGTTCCACGAAAAACCTGCCGCTGCCGTCTGCCATAATCAAAAAATTCGTGCCTTTAACCAAAAACGCCGGCACAAATTCAGTCCTGAAGGGACCTTTACGTCACCTACCTACATCCAAATAGAAGGCTCAGATAGTATGCCTTCATTGAACGCCCCAACCCCCAATTGACTCTGAGGGCAGATATTTTCAGAGTCCCTTATAGACCTGCAAAGAGAGAGACTAGGCGGACCTAGGCGACCTTCATGCGAGAGGGCTCCGGAACAGTGAAGGAGAAAAGAAAAACTTTCAATAATTCATGTTCACGTTATAACAAGACTTTATTAATCTGTCCTACCATTTGCTTCGTTTCGCAACTCTATGCAACTATTAAGAGTTCAAAACTTGAAATGGACTATATCCGAAAAATATCCTACTGTGATGAATATCGATACGACGACCTTAAAACACAAGGGAAGGAAGAAGCTTTACAAATTCACACTGGCTTGATTTTTTTTTCTTCTCAGTGGACTATATATAAAAAAAATCTACACATGAGCAAAAGTCCCATTCCTACGGAATTGGGCTGCACCACGAACACAACTGTTCCGTTCGTTATGTTCTATATCTTCCCTCTTCTTTCTTCCTTCAGATAAGGTCCCCGTCTTAACAACTAAAAACTTATTCAGTTCCCGCTCTAAACCTACTACAAATTAAAATAAGTCTGGCAAATATAAAAGAATTCAATTCAAAGGACAAGTTAATTAGTAATTTACAAATAAGTATGGCAAATATAAAAGAATTCAATCATCAAAGGACAAGTTAAGTAGTAATTTACAGAACCCTAGGGCAATCTAACCCAGAAGGGGTGATTAATGTAGGTTCCATTTTAAAAAAAATTATTTCTTTTTCACAAAAAAATCTATATATATATATGAAAAATGTATAATTATATAATCAAAAAGCAACAACTCACATGTTTTAATGTTGATGGGATCCCCCGCAGAGGCGCCTCCGAGGATGTCCTGTTAAGCCCCTGTTTACTTGCTTTATATTTAAATGCAAAAACATTTAAAACTTTATCACAACATATGTAGTAATAAATAACGACATTTTGGGGGAATAACTATCCATTCCAGCAATATTCTAAGAAGTTCACCATGATTTTTCTACGAAATCAATTATACGAACTTCTAATTACTTTTAAGCGTAACCTTTTGGTTTTGCTTCTATCGTTAAAGAAGAAGTAGCCATTAAAGTCTTACTTATAGGCTGAGGCTACTTATGATTATCCTATAAGAAATCTTATTTATATAAGAAAATTTTCTACACAAGTATATGCTGTATATATACTAACTAAATAAAAGTAGTTAATCATCCAGAAATATTACTCCTTTCCTATAGTTTCTCTGTATTTACACCGCTTCAATTTGTATTACTTTCAGAGATCCCTTGCTTTCAGTATACACGTACAACATGACGGAAAATTGGACAAATCTTTAATAATATTTCCGGAAGGATTCACGGTACTTAATTGTTGATAATTGACCTTCTGATCATATTCTGTTGTATAAATATTAGGAGAATTGTCCGTCAGGACACTCGGGCTTCCAGGATTATCACTAATGGTAAGTGTTTCTACGTTTAGAGCAACCTCTACGGACGATAGTAGCGCAGTATCCAGTCGATCAGCGACCAATTCATCGATGCGATCTTTAAGGCACCCAATTAAATTATGTGACATTCCGCAACTTATCCATCGGTTCTTAATGTAATATTGCATTTAATTCAGAACTATGTCGTCTCCAAGCAGTTTTTGAAATGATCTGATTCAATTATGCTTAAAGGTATGTTGCACCCGAAAAAGAATTTTCCGATGGCATCATTTAGGGATTCCACTTCTTTTGAAGGCACTTTATCGAAAAATTCAGTTATTGTCTCAGATTTTTTTAGTGTCCCTTTCTTTTGTATAGCTCCTCTTGCTCCTCTTTCCTCAGATGAACTTATGCTAGACCTGCTTGTAGATGCTACCACGGTAGCAGGTACTGGTATTGGATCCGGTATCTTAAAATGTAAATGTAAAATTATGAAAATGATATTTCTAAATTTTGCTGCGTAGATGTAGAGCTTTCTCTAGATGTGTTTATGTTCATTTCATTTTCAAGGATCTAAAATAAATTTTGAAGTACTCTTTCCAAAAAACATTCAAAATAACAGCAAAACCTACACTATTTTCTCGATAAATTTCATATCCTGACGAATCAAATTCAACGTTTTGTACCAAAATTTGGTGGCTTTCATCAAAAGCTACATTATTAGTGAGCATTGAAGTGTCATCATTTTCATCCGAAGAAATAACAATATCACCTGAATCGGAGCTAACATTTTGATCAACCACAATTTTGCACACATTTCTGTAAATGTTGGAAACCAAAGAAATAATAATGTAAAATTTAAGCAAGGATAAAAAGAAAAACACCTAAACAATCACCTATGCCGTTTTAGCCTATCCACTGCTGTAGTTTTGAGTGTCCTTTTGCATATCAAGGAAACTGCTTCGGCTTTATTGTTTCTGCCTCGACAAATTTTAAATTTAAGTTCACTTGCGCATTGACTTTTTGGACGACCAGCGCCACCCATTTTTACTAAATTTAATGTTAATCAATCTTATTAAGAACGCGAAATTAACCACGCTTTAGATTATTTAAAAGTGAAATGAAAATAACAGCACACGAACACAGAGCTATAACTAGAAGCAACGGTATCATGTAAAAACGAGATTTCTGAATATATAAATAAAAAAAAATGGGGTGTCGTAAAATTCGTGTACATGAGTGAAGGAAATGGAATGAGATGAAAGGACAAACAAAAAACCAGTAACAAGTGAGTGCTAAATCAATGGCAGCGTGTAAAAATTCCAAGAAATTTCCACTCTCATCTTGACTGCTCCTTCATGAATCTGTTAGACGTTTTTAATATACATACTGCAACTGCACTGTGCTCTCACACTAGAAAACTTGAGCTCTACACAAACATTGGTATGGTTTCAGTTAACTTAGCTCATCAGAATTCTTTATGTTATATATTATCTTCTAAGAAATTTATTTACAAAACTTGCAATCGTTTATTTCTTTTGAAATCAGTAGTTATTACCCCCGTTCGCAAAGATGGTAGATTTATTTAAATGAATCATGAAAATGAAAAGAAACTGCGTGGGGCAAGAACAGCTGCAAAGAAGTGCAGTGAAGTAGAGTGAGACATTAACAGGAAAAAGATGATTTGTGACGTAATAATCTACATTGTGTACATAATCAACATGATTCACATAATCTACATACTCTACATATACTTTACACAAATATGTCGAAGTTGCAGCAATGAATCAGAGTCTAGCAGCTACCTCTGACACCGATTGCCATATTCTTTCCAGTCTGGAACAACAACGCTTGGAAGCCACGAAACAGCTTTTCCCCTCTTTCGACTCTTTAGGCCTGGGAAAAACTTCGTTGGTCACTCACAAGATTGAAACGAATGACGCAGCTCCGATAAAACAACGCCTTTATCCGATATCGCCGGCAGTACAAAGTTTGATGGATGCCGAATTAGAGCGAATGCTACCGCTGGGTGTGATAGAGGAGAGCCAGAGTCCTTGGAGCTCTCCTGTTGTTCTGGTGAGGAAGCCTGGAAAGGTTCGGTTCGGTTTTGACGCCAGGAAGATCAACTCTGTTACGAAGAAGGATGCCTATCCGCTACCGCAGATAAACGCACTTCTGAGTCGACTTCCTCCGGCAAACTACATTACGAGCCTAGACCTGAAAGACGCCTTCTGGCAGATCTCACTAGACGCTGATTCCAGAGAGAAGACCGCTTTTACTGTACCTGGTTACCCTCTCTATCAGTACACAGTGATGCCATTCGGCCTATGCAACACTCCACAAACTCCTCGAAAAAGCTCTTGAAGCAAAAGAGGGTGCCTTATGTGCATTTGCAGACATAGAAGGTGCTTTTGATAACACCTCCTTCGAAGCAATTAAATCAGCTGCCGAGGACAAGGGCTTCGAGGCCCCCACGGTTAATTAACCTATTCTGTTATACCACTATGCATGTAGGGCCGTATTCACCAAGCCTTTAAGGGCCATATTCACCAAGCAAAATTAAAAAAAAAATTTAATTAAAGCTATTCACCAACCACACTTACTGAGTCGATTTAATGAAAATTTAATTTTAATTTAATTTTAAGTGAGGGCTTACCCTCTCTTAAATAAATTTAATTTCGATATCAGCTGATTGAATTGTCATGCAGTCAAATGTCATATTTTTAATAGCGCAGTTAAAAGTTTGAAGAAGCAATTGCTTAATATGGGCTATTTTTAATTAAAACTAATTGTACATATATTATAAAATATTTTTAATATTACATAACTTCTATATTTAAATAATACATAAAAACTTCTTTTAATTTTTTTAATAATATTTAAATAACATGAACTCTCACGAGAACTGTCACTTGCCAAATTCGGAAATCTTGCAGCTGATAGTCCGAAATTATTTATTTTATTAAGGTTGGTGAATAGCTACAAAATTAATTGCGGTCCCTCAATAAAAATTAAATTTGTATTAAATGGCTTGGTGAATACGGCCCTAAAAGTGCAATGTAAAACTTAAAATGGAATAAAAATGGTACTGTGCATTAATAGAAAGCACAAATCTTCAATTAAATCAACTTCCAATTGTTAATTTTTTCACTTTTAAAAATTGAAAACATTTAGGGCCATATTCACCAAGCAAAATTAAAAAAAATTTCAATTAAAGCTATTCATCAACCACACTTACCGAGTCGGATTAATGAAAATTGAATTTTAATTTAATTTTAAGTGAGGCCTTATCCTCTCTTAAATAAATTTAATTTCGATATCAGCTGATTGAAGAGTCATGCAGTCAAATGTCATATTTTTAATAGCGCAGTTAAAATTTTGAGGAAACAATTGCTTAATATGGGCTATTTTTAATTAAAACGAATTGTACATATATTATAAATTATTTTTAATAATACATAAAAACTTCTTTATTTAAATAATACATAAAAACTTCTTTTAACTTTTTAAATAATATTTAAATTACATGAACTATCACGAGAACTGTCGCTTGCCAAATTCGGAAATCTTGCAGCTGATAGTCCGAAATGTCCGAAATTGTTTATTTTATTAAGGTTGGTGAATATCTACAAAAATTTAATTGCGGTCCCTCAATAAAAATTAAATTAAAATTAAATTTGTATTAAATGGCTTGATGAATACGGCCCTAAATATTGTAGGCACATGTTAGTGTAGTCATTGAGACCTAACTGTAAGCCTCTGTAAGTGTTGGTTATCCGACCATTAGACGTAAGAAGAAGATGAATTTTATGTCACTAGGTGTGTGACGTTAGAGAGAGAGAGATAAGTTGGCATCTGCAGATGGAGTCGGTTTTAGTTTCTTATTGTATTGTAGCGTTACTTGAAAATAAAGATTAGGAATTAAACTTAAAGGGCGCTTTGTATAATTATTTAGATGGTTCATCGAACATCCGTGTGTGGGCCCTACAATTTTTCAGAAGTGGGATAGAAGGATTATTTGCAATAAAGTTAAGAGTTGGTGTTGTGCTTTAAAAAAAAGGGAAACAATTTATGATTGTGTGCAAAATGGCGCCCAAGGATGGCTTGGAAAATTAAAAAAAAGGAACTGCAGATTCGACTGAGGGAGTCAAAATTGTCGACGTCTGGAAAAAAAAGTGATTTGGTGAAACGATTGAGACACCACGTTTTTATTGATTGTGAGGCAAGCAGCGGTGATGCAATTCACGTGAGTCAGAGGCAGAATCTACTGGTAGTAGTGACGCGCAAAATGATTTCGCAGAACAGGTTAGTTCTACAATTATTCCGAACAAAATGGCCGAATCAAATGTATTGATGTCATGTGATGAAATAAAATACCAGAACAAATTAATACAATTAGAAAAAGACTTGTTAGAGAGAGAGCGCAAAATAATTGACTTAGAAAAAGAAAAGATTTATGCTAATGACGGTGCAAATAAACAAATAAATAATAGTAGAGAAAAATTGTTACATTCAACGGAAGTTTCAGAAATTATTCCACAATTTGATCCTGGGAATGAAAATTGCTTACGTTCAGATATATGGATTAAAAAACTTGAAGTTCTAAGTAGTGTGTATAGTTGGAAGGATGAAACATTATTGAATTATGCATGCTTGAATGTCAAAGGTACAGCAAGACTATGGCGAGATAGTCTCAGTGAAGATATTTTAAGTTAGCAGCAGTTCAAAACCGAATTTCTGAAATCCTTTTATTGCATTAAGGACGAGGTTGATATTCATTACACTTTATCAACCAGAAAGAAAATATATGGCGAATCTTATGAAGATTATATTTTTGTGATGAAAAATTTGGCGAACCACGGAAATTTGAGCGAACATGCTCTTTTGAAGTATATAATCAGAGGTATTGGAGATCCGAAAATTGAACAGATATTGGGGCTACAGCAGTTTACCTCATTAACAGACCTTTTAGATCATCCGAAATGTTTCGAAAATGTTAAGTCAGCAAGTTTTAAAGACCAACATACGAGTCAACCAAGCAATAAGCAGGACAAAGGTAAAATTGAAAAAAAAATAATACAAGTTATTCTATAAAATCTAGGTGCTTTCCGGGTCATTTGGCAACAGCATGTGTCAGACCAAAACGAGCTCGTGGAACTTGTTACAAATGTGGCAAAAAAGGTCATATTATTCGTAACTGTCCGGAGATTGGTAGAAAGCTAAATGAAGTCAAGTCTATTTGCACCAGAGTTGCAAGCCCCGTTGACAAAACAATCTGTGAGGAAATTATAATAAACTTTGGAAACGATGCCGGTAATTTTAGATTTAAGGTTAAATTAGAAACAATAATTGATTCAGGTAGTCCCATCAGTTTAATTAAAAGGAAATATTTTCCTGATTTCTTAATTAAAAATAATAATGAATGTGTAGATTATTTTGGAATCAATAATAGTAAACTAGATATTATAGGCATCTTCAAAAATAATATATCTATAGACAATAGAAATTATGATCTGACATTTTATGTTGTACCTGTCGGAACGATGTGTTCTCCTTGTATTCTGGGAAGAGACTTTCTTAATAAAAGTGTTCCAAATTAGTTGTTGGAGGTAAAGAAATAAAATATTCAAATGAGTATTTTAACAGCGAATTACTTAATATTGATTTAGATGCCAGCGAAGAAAAATATTTTGATGTTAATGAGTTGACTCTAAATCCGTTACTGTCACACGAGGACAAACAAAAGTTTTCGATCAGTCGTATATCAGAGAAAAACGTCCGGTGGAACCTGGAAATAAATGTGAGATGACAATTAAACTAACAAAAGAAAAAGTTGTTTGTTGTTCTCCACGAAGGTTATCGGTATTCGAGAAAGAAGAGGTTGACAAAATAATAAGCGATTTACTTGAGAGAAATATCATTAGGCCTAGTGTCTCTCCATTCTCATCACCTATTTTGCTTGTGAAAATGAAAAACAATGAGTACAGAATGTGTGTAGATTATAGAGAAACAAATAAAATTACAGAAATGGATAATTATCCATTACCACTCATCGAAGATCTTATTGACCATGTGCAAAACGAAATTATTTACAGGTTTAGACCTAAAGAACGGATTCCATCACATTTTAGTAGATGTGAATTCTGTAAAGTATACGAGTTTTGTCACTCCTGTAGGTCAGTTCGAGTACTTACGAATGCCATTTGGTTTGAAAAACGCCCCTTCAGTATTTCAAAGATTCGTAAATCAAGTGTTCGGTAATATGATTAGGAATGGTCAAGTACAAATTTATATGGACGATATTACCCAATAACCAAATCGAACGGAATTCCGGTCGTTTTCCTTGTCATTTTTGACGAGTTTACCTGGAAATCCGTACTATTTGCGCACGGAATTCCGCTTCTTTGGCCGAAGGGAACTGCGCCGAGATTCCAGGTCTTTGATTGTATTGGTAGTTGGAACTGAACGTGGAAATCTATCGGATTTCCGTGTTATTTTCTTGTTGTTTTCTCATGGAATTCCAAGACTTTTCCATGGCATTTCTATATGGAATTCCTAGGGATTTGAAAGCTTTTTCTAATTTTTTTAATTAAACAGTGGAATATAAATAATTTGTAAGATGCAAAGCAGTAGAAAAAGTTTCGAAAGTATAGAGAAAATAGTCAAACTGCCATGACTTGAATCCTTGCAAAATGCCAAAGTAGAGCTTGATAAATTCGGAGCAAAGTTTGACAGATTTAGCGTTTTGTAAGAATTAAAGTCATGGCACCTTGATTATTTTCACTATAGTTTCAAAACTTTTTCTACTGTTATGCACTCTACAAATGTATTCAATTCGCAATCGCCTGTGTTTTGCAGAACACTACACGGAACCAAAAGAACACAGCTAATATATGCCAAGCCATTAAACATTTTTCGTATACCTCCAACACATCTGTGAAGCTGAAAATGGCGTTCGCTGTAGCGTGTAAAAACAGCTGCGAGTGTGAGAATGCCGTCACTTTTTTCCGCTGGAATTCCGTGCGAAAATTCCACATCTGGAATTTTTGCTTATTGGGTATGGTTGCGACAGAATATTTTGAAGACCATTTATCTATTCTTATGCAGGTTTTTAAATTAATTAAAGTGAATCATCTTGAACTTCGTTGGGACAAGTGCAAAGTTTTATTTAGTAAAATTGAGTATTTGGGATACTTGATTGATGGAAATGGAATAAAACACAATCCACGTAAGTTAGAATCAATACGCGATTTTAAGATTCCCAATAATTGTAACGAATTACGTAGTTTTCTGAGCTTATGCTCTTATTTTAGAAAGTTTGTTTGTAACTTTTCACGTATTGCCACACCATTGTACGATATACTCAAAAAAGGATTTTAATTTTGATAAAGAACGAATTGAATGCTTTGATACTCTTAAGCAGAAGTTGATGGAATCGCCTCTTCTAGCGATATATTCGCCACATGTCTATACTGAGCTTCATTGTGATGCAAGCGCTATTGGGTTTGGGGCAATCTTACTACAACGAAAAGTAGATAACCTCATGCATCCCATATTCTATTTTCCTCAACGTACGACAGAATCAGAGTCAAAACTTCATAGTTATGAGTTAGAAACACTCGCAATAGTCTACGCATTGAGAAGATTCCGAATTTACTTAGATGGAATTAAATTCACGATAGTTACAGACTGTCAAGCATTAGCGCTAACTTTAAATAAGGGATTGTTAAGTCCGATCAGCCGATGGGTTTTAGAATTACAAGACTACGATATCAATATAGAGCACGTTATGGTCGTAGCGTATTGCATATAGCAATATGCTACAAGAATTACTGAAGCGTGTAGGCTGGCTGCGTTAAGCATAAAAAAAATGAACGCACCCCGACCGAAAGAAATGCATTTCCGCACGCTCAAGACGACATGATGGTGTGGAAAAGGAAGAAGAAGACTCTCTTCTCTGTATGTCAAGTCATCGAAGCAACGACAAAAGTGGTGAACGTATCCGAAGAAATATTCAAACATCCGTGTGGAAATAAGATCTGTAAGTAGATTTTGGATAATTTTTAGTTCCCATACGGATATATTTTCAATCCATCTAATTAGTCTTATACCTCGCGCATTTTTTTCAGCCGACAACAAAGAATCTTCTAATCGAAATCAAGGGCTCTTAACTAAAAGATTTCTCGGACTGGTCACCCAAACATATAAACGGAAATCTTCCCTTCAATTATAATACGCACGCATTGGCATCATATTCCTTTTTGCCAGCATTTAAACAGTTTCGTGATCGTGTTAACAGTTTACCTTGCTGGAAGATTTAAACCACGGTTAGCGAATTTCAATTCAGACGTGGCGGAATACTTAAAATATGGTATAAACTCAATACTTTTTCAAAGGGGAATATATCCTCCTGAGCGTTTTGCGAACACGCAGCAATATGGATTAGCAATTTTAATGTCAAACGACAGTAAAATCGAAGAATTCTTGAAAAACGTACTCTCTAAAGTTCAAGAATGGTTGTCTGAAAATCTTCTTGAGAAAATACCTATGATTATTACACATGTTCACACCAAAGAAGTTCTGGAGTGGTGGGATTTTAAAGTGCAGACAGAGCTGGGCGACAACAGTTCTGGTGATCCGAAGAACCCAATATCTAATAAGGAGTTGAAGCGTATCCAACAGGAGATTCGGGATGTAATGAGACAAATCTCTGCAACTGTTAGCTATTTGCCACTTTTAGATTGCATTTGTGCTTTGGATATACTCATCCACACATTGCGAGACTGCAAAGTGCCTGAAGCGTGGAACGAAACTGAAGCTGTTTTCATACAAAATAGTCAAGCAGTTCAGTTGAGAGCGTTTTCGACGGGATTGCACAAAGTAGATACAGTCGTCAACTATAAAATGAATTGGTAAATTGTTTTAAATTTTAATTTTTATTATAATTACGTTCCGCACTTTCTTATTTATTTTCGTTCAAGATATAAGTGTAGATACAAGTGCCGCTGGGCAATATTATTTCAACTCAACAAATTAATTTGTGATAGAGCCTACAGACAGCAAGTCGAAACATTAAATTCTAATTTAATTTTTAACTAGATGGCGGATGCTGAAGCACTTCATCAGGCCGTGGAATTTGAACTGTGAGTATTATTGATATATTGCACTTTTCCTTTGTCACATGTATATACTCCGACTTTTGTAGCGACTTGCACTGTAGAACTTTTTCGTTATTGATATTTTTATTATATATTTACATAGTTTCAATTTAAAGCTATACTTGCACATATATATGTCTGATTTCATGGTATACTTACCTACACATGTATATTGGAATCCTGACCTTTTTGAATTTTTTTGATTTAATGCTTTATATATAACTAGCTATAGTTAATTTGTTGAATACTACACATTACCGAAAGTACCGAACGGAAAATTAGATCAAAAGCAATTTTTCTAGTTAAATTTAAGTGTATAGTTTTGAACTGGAGGATATGCATATACATAGTAGGCCTGAAGTATGAGGGAAATAACAATCTTCAATCACTAAATTATTGCAAAGTAAAGTTTTCGAGGGAAATTAGTTAGAGATTACGTGTAAAATAATATTGTTTTGTAAAGGTACAAGTCAGCGAATTTTATAACGGAATGGCGAGATAATGTTTCTTTCATTCCTTCACTATCCCGGAGCCCCACACGTAGTCTCTCTCTCTCTACAGGTCAACTAGGGACTCTGAAGAATTATGCCCCTCAGAGTCAGATGGGAGGATGGGGCAGGCAAAGAAGACAAAACATCTGCGCCTTCGATGGTATACAGGTAAGTGACGTGGCAGGTTTTTTTTTGAACCTCCCCACACACTCCGCCAATAGCTGAGGCGAACTAGCGTGCCGTCCTGCAGTCAACGCTGCCCGTCGAGTGATCTATCAGCTCATGCTGGCAGTCGGGACTTTACGTCCCAAGCAAGTCACTCATCATAGTTCCATAACAAAAATGACGCCCAACGCGGGGCCTTAACACCTTGAGTGCGTCAGACCTCTTTACTGGGGACTGAATTACTTTGCAGATATGAACATTTGGCTTTCAGCTGATTGTCTGAGTCGGTATTCTCACATCCAGTGGAGAAGGGATCACTTCAGTACTCGGCTTCACGTGAACCTTCTGTTCAAGGGTTGTCCATTATTCTAGGTTTGATACGTTATGCGCGTCCATTGTTATGTTCCAAAAAATAAAATGGCGCCCAACGTGGGGCCACCTCAGTCAACTTCGGTGTTCGAATGTGTTTGACACTGGGGACTGAGGCTACTTGGGATATGGACATTTGGCTTGTAGCTAAATCGTCTGATTCGGTAGTCTCATATCTAGTGGAGAATACATGTGAACCTGAGGTTTGACTGTTTTGTTAATAGGAATTTTTTGTAATGTAAGGTAAAGTTCAAGTTTTATTAAAGTTTTGAAAGTTTTGAAAGTAGAGTAACGTTTTCAGATTTTGATATTTTGATTTGGATGATTAAAGTAAAGTAACGTTTTTGGAAGTTTTGAATTGAAATTCGACTCTAGGTTTGACCTTGGTCGAGCCTCCAGTCTGAATAATTGTCTAGTTTTTGGGAGTTTTGCATTTTTTTTATTTTTTTTTTTGAAATTGATCTTTCCCGCTGGCCTTTTGTCATGGAAATGGTAGGTGGCCTCACAAAATGTTTTGTGTGAGCTCTCACGGAGACATGTCTCTGTTGGCCAACTGGCTGGACAGAGTTATGAATCTGTGAGACGACTTTTTGGCTTCCAGCTAACTAGTTGACCAGATTCATGACTCTGCCCAGTTGGAAGGTTAGCTGGACATGACAATCAGGTGAAGAGGAAGGAAGGAGTTGTTGGAGGATGGAAGTGATGCTGGAGACCTGAAGAATCTCTAGAATCATTTTCAGTCTCTAGCTTCTCCAACCCGACTCTTCCCAGATTTCTGTGGGAACTCCACATTTTTTTCAATGCACACATTCACGTCGCTTGCCTGTATAAATTTTCTGACCTGTAAGGAGGGAGAGCGACCTGAAGACCTTTTATCTGCAGAGATACGAGCTGGTCAGCCGAACGGAAGCCTGTCATGACCGTGTGTGGACATGTTTTCCATGAGGCATGTATACAGACTTGGATAGGCGAACATTCCAGTTCGCCTCATACCACAGGACCTTACTGATTACACTGGTGCCATTCCAAAAAGATCGAAGAAGGTGAAGCCCGCGAAGTCTACCAGGCATGATTCATTGCCGACCTTTGACTTACGTACCTTCAACTTACCACCACCGAATCGGCGATCACTCTCACCGGGAATGCCCGATTTGCACTCAAGAACTTTTATAAACCCCAACTTACAACAAGACAGTCCAGTGCGTACAGCTCAAGGACACACGTCAGCAGCTACGGATGCGTTGATGGCAGGTTTGCGCATACAAATGCAAGATCTAGTACGTGAAGGTCTCGAACAGAACCTCAATGTCTTGCGGACTGAATTAGTAGATAGCATCAGACAACAAGTAGCAGCAGCACTGCCGCCAATGGATTTCCTACGACTCCTGGGGTAATCCAAGACCATCGAACGATTTTCCCAATCTGAGGAGACAATCGTTTCAGAGACCACCATCAGCTTCTGGTCAGCCTTGTGGTCAGCCCAGACCGAACTTTGTCCCACCTCAACCACCTCCACATATTCGTCACCCTGCAAATATAGGACAGCGACGATCAGGCAGTCCTATCAGAAGATGGAACCTGATATATAACGGCAATAACTCAGAGCTCTCTGTCGATGAATTCGTTTTTAGAGTCGAAGCGCTTACGCACTCCGCTCTAGAAGGGGATTTTGATCTCCTAGTCAGAAACATGCTTACATTATTAACAAAACCAGCAAAGGACTGGTATTGGTCGATATTACGACATAACCCTTTTCCAACTTGGGAATTTATCAAAACGGGATTGTCCATCGAATAGGGAGTGCCTAAGGACGATCTAAAGATCCGCTACAGCTGATGTCTAGAAAGCAAAAGCCTGGTGAACTGTTCGCCATGTACCATCATCATTTAGGGTTGCTGCGTGATCAGTTGCAGAACGCCATGTCAGACCAAGAGTTCCTGGAGATTGTCAAAACAAATCTATTGCCTGAGATTCAGGAGAGAATATGCTTACATCCCACCGATACGATAGGACAGCTAAGATCGCTTGTTATTCGTATTCAAGCCACGCAGACACCAATTGCGACAGCTGGGAGTTGGAACCCTCACCGGAACCAACGAGTACACGAAATCGACGATTTCCAGACCTTGAACTCTGAATTGTCAATAACACCAGGCAATGAACACAATTTAGGTGACGTGTCAAGCATTGCAGCAAAAACCCTATAGTATGTTGGAACTGTGATCAGCAGGGACACTTCTATCAAGACTGCCGGCAAGAGAGACAAGTTGTGTTCTGCTATAGATGCGGACGCAAAAACGTTTTCAAGCCTGATTGCCGCTATTGTAGACAGAAAAACGAGAGAACGGTCGAGAATACCACCACCTCTTTCCGAGCAGCGTCAACGTCGCGTGCGACAACCGCAACGAACACTCCAATTCAAGCCTTGAACAAGGACGAAGGTCCGCTCCATTAGCAGACCTTGACGAATCCCTGAATTGTCCACTGATATCATTCAGTGATTCTGATGATATCAGTAAAACACCTGAAAGTACGAACATTTCATTGAGGGAGACGGAGAATCTGATAGACTTCTCCGCAGATCTTCAGGCTCCCATTATCACTTCTGGGGAGCCCATGACATTGTTAGACACTTCATTGGAAGAGTCTTTAATTTCCGATATCCCGTTAACACCGACAGCACTGTTAGCTGACAAAGTTACTGAGCAGGAGATTTGGCCTCATGGCATTTCTGTGTTAAAACGGCCACCAAGCTCCGTTATGACGAGTGGGCGTGAGCCTGTTTTACATCCGCTGACGCCGTATCATACGCGTCTGCAGAAATACAACGCAGTAAGAGACCGAATCTTCTCCTCAGTAGCGGATTTAGCTGAAATAATGTTTCCTGACCTGGATATTGGACCCAAAAAAAAAACGATCAACCGTTCGTTGGCGGGAATACTGCCGACGGATGAGACTAGAGAAAAAAAAACTGGCCCACATTTCCGTGTCGATGCCAGACGACATTCGACCGTACGCCGAAGTAAAACTGCTCGGGCGAACTGAGACTGGATTACTTGATAGTGGTGCCACTGTCAGTATTCTAGGCCAGGGAGCTCCATTGAATAAATAACTAATAAGGAAGCGGGGTATCGTGCGAATACAGTGTACGTGTTTAAGCATTTCAATGACAGTGTGAACGATGGTCGGGGGGGGGGGGGGGAGAAATGATAAGAGGGCGTCGTTGATATTTTGTGTCAGTTCAACATTCTGACATTTCATATTATTTGAAAATAAGTTTCGGTCTTGAGTTCGCGATATTGTGAAAAATAAGTATTTAAACGTGATTTTTATGAATAGTAGTGTGAAATAAGTGCGGAATATTTCTTTTGTGAACGACATTTTGTGTAAGAGAGACTCCGGAGTCCTAAATTATCATAATGAAGTGCACTGTGCTGTGCTGCAGGAAAGAATAGAGTTATTGTCGTGGGAAAGCATTCTTCAAGTAAGCTTAATAGCTTTACTAATTAATTATTGTGTTTAAAATAAAATAAAAGTAAAATATCTGTAAAAATAAAGAGCCATGGCAAAAGATTTAACATTTTACCAATGCCGGTTTATTTGTTTACAATTGAATTGTCATTGGTAGATAAATTATTCCAGTCATACAAAGGAAACGCCATGGCAACGCCAAGTGCATACAAACACAGCACACTAATACATTTCGCCGAGATGCTTACGTTTTCACCCGATATGCCGTTTCCTTATTAGTTATTTATTCAATGGGGAGCTCTAGAGAAGCTTGCAGAAGCAGATGTCGAATGGAAGAGGTATCGGACACAGGTCCAAGTAGCTAATAGCGCCATGACGACTGTGCATGGTCATGTGAACTTGGACGTCACTTTCCGTGATAAGACCCAAAACGTGCGTTTTTACGTGGTTTCTGGGCTCACACAGGCACTATATCTGGGAATAGACTTCTGGCGTCTATTTGGGTTGGCTCCAGATGTCCTGGGTATAGTCGCAGAAGTGAATCCAAGTGTAATAGCTACCTCTGACACCGACTGCCATATTCTTTCTAGTCTCGATCAGCAACGCTTAGAAGCCGCAAAACAGCTTTTCTCCTCTTTCGCCGCTTTAGGCCTGGGAAAAACATCTTTGGTCTCTCACAAGATTGAAACGAATGATGCAGCTCCGAAAAAACAACGCTTTTATCCGATATCGCCGGCAGTTCAAAGTTTGATGGATGCCGAATTAGAGCGAATGCTATCGCTGGGTGTGATAGAGGAGAGACAGAGTCCTTGGAGCTCTCCAGTTGTTCTGGTAAGGAAGCCTGGAAAGGTCCGGCTTTGTTTTGACGCCAGGAAGGTCAACTCTGTTACGAAGAAGGATGCCTATCCGCTACCACAGATAGACGCACTTCTGAGTCGACTTCCTCCGGCAAACTACATAAAGAGCCTAGACCTGAAAGACACATTCTGGCAGATCCCACTAGACGCTGATTCCAGAGAGAGGACCGCTTTTACAGTACCTGGTCATCCTCTCTATCAGTACACAGTGATGCCATTTGGCCTATGCAACGCTCCGCAAACGCTATGCCGCCTCATAGATAAAGTCATTCCTTTCGATCTTCGTGAGAACGTCCTCGTCTATCTAGACGATTTATTAATTCTATCATCAGACTTTGACTCGCATCTTACGCTGCTAGCCCGTGTAGCGGAGTGTTTGAGGAAAGCTGGCCTCACTATCAACGTCGGGAAGAGCAAGTTTTGCATCAAAGAGACCAAATACTTGGGATTCATTGTCGGAAAGGGAGGTATGCGAACTGACCCTGACAAAATTTCAGCCATAGTTGACTATCCGTCACCTAAAACTGTTCGGCAAGCCCGACGCCTACTAGGTATGGCGGGATGGTATAGACGGTTCATCCCCAACTATGCTGATGTAACTGCCTCCATTACAGACACCTTGAAAAACCCAAGTCAGTTCAAATGGAAACCTGAAGCCCAGACGTCTCTTGATATATTAAAGCAAAAACTTACTTCTGCTCCGTTGCTGGTGAGCCCAGGCTTCACCAAACCATTCGCTATCCAGTGCGATGCGAGCCAACAAGGTATTGGAGGAGTGCTGCTGCAACTAGATGACGATGGCCACGAGAAGCCAATAGCCTACGTCTCGAAAAAGTTGAACTCAGCACAAAGAAATTACACCGTCACAGAGCAAGAATGCTTAGCTGCAATCTTGAGCGTTCAGAAGTTCCGGCCCTTCATAGAACTCATGCCGTTTAAGATAGTGACTGATCACGCGAGCTTGAAATGGCTGATGTCCCAAAAGGACCTCAGCGGTAGGTTTGCTCGGTGGAGTTTGAAGCTTCAGGGTTTCGACTTCACTATTGAGCACCGAAAAGGAAGCCTGAACGTCGTCCCTGATGCGCTGTCACGCATCCATTGTGACAGCCTGTCCATCGACGAAGATCCTGGCCCGGAAGTTGACCTTAGTTCACCATATTTCAACTCGTTGGAATATGAGGAACTGAGGCATAAGGTTAAAACGACTTCTGGTAAACTACCAGATCTTTGCGTCAGGGATGGCTTCGTTTACATTCGGACTGTTCCGATTCAGGAAGAAGAAGCTTGGAAGCTTTGGATTCCACGAGGGCTTGTCATCGACGTCGTTTCGAGAGGTCATGATCCGCCTCTGGATTCACACGGTGGTATAGGGAAAACACTAGAACGTCTGAGAAGACACTTGTACTGGCCACGAATGACAGTTGATGTCAGAAACTACGTAAGCGCCTGTGACGTGTGTAAGGAAATGAATGCTCCCAATACTATTCTGAGACCACCTATGAGAATTCCGTCTGTGACAGAACGACCATGGCAAAAGCTGTATATCGAATTTCTGGGTCCATATCCTCGGTCAGTGAAAGGAAACGCCTGCATTCTGATAGTTCTTGACCACTTTTCAAAATTTCCGATTCTCAAACTTATGAGAAAGGCATCTACACTCAATGTGTGCCAATTCATCGAGACGGAAGTGTTCCACGTGTTCGGAGTCCCGGAAACAATCGTCTCTGACATGGAGTCCAGTTTTTGTTATGGTCGTGGCTATTGCATGTAGCAATATGCTACATGTAGAGTGCTGATGCATGTACGCTGGCTTTAGAGTAAAACGAACGCTGAACGGTACCCCGAGGAACGGACTGAGGAACGGACTGAGTGTGGCACTTAGATCATATAACGAACATGATAGGCTATGAGTCATGGAAGTCGTAAACTACGATATTTTCTGAGCGGGTACATATTTTCGTGGTTGAAAGTTAATCAAATATTGAACAAGTTTTATAATTTCCTGTTACCGCGATTCGTATCATTTTTTCAGTTTATTATTTTATAATTCATTTATAACTTATTACATTTTTAAGGGTTTTCCTAGTGCCTCATTTATTTGCTGATAATATTTCTTGTCGTTGCCTTTGCTTGACTGACATCAAACAAGAGCCCCGATGACAATTCAATTGTAAGATCTAAGAAATGACAAATGAGAAATGTCAGAAATATCGAACTGACAAAAACTAAAACCCCAGCCCTCTTGTCATTTCCCTCCCGTGTACACAAAAAAATTGCTTATCACACGTACACGAATTTTATACAAGGTAGCCTATCCTTTCAATTTATGATCTAAGGTGTGGCATGCTGGTGGGACGGAAAGAAAATTGGGCTATCTGTCAAAGTCGGTTCCGATTTAAGTCACGTCTCGCAAGGAACAATCTCGTGAAATAAAAATTTTTTTTGTGACCATCCAGATTTGAAAAAAAGAAAAAAAGAAAAAGGTAATTGCAAAGAAAAGAAAAAGAAAAATGCTTGAATGATATTTTTGTTAAAGGAAACTAAAGAGTCCAAGTCGGCCAGATAAAATTGGATTTTTCCTCGGCGGATAACACGAGGAGAGCGCTGCCCATTGTGCAACAGCATATTTTGAATAAAAAAGGGACTTTGGAAACAGTGCCGCCCAAAGTCGATGGGAGGATGGGGTTGGCAGGAAGGCATGCCATCTGCGCCTTCAACAGAGATAGGTAAGTGACGTAAAAGTCCCTTCAGGACTGAGTGGGTGCTCGTTTTGGTGTAGATAGGCATGAATTTTTTTTGATTATGGGTGGTGACAGCGGCAGATATTTTCGGGAACCTCCCCACACTCTCCGCCACTCTTAGCCGAGGTCTAGCATGCCGCCCTGTGCTATCGCTGTCATCGAGTGATCTGTCAGCTCATGCTGACAGTTTGGACTTCACGTCCTGGTCAAGTCACTCAATAACTTACTTCCATAACAAAAATGGCGCCCAACGGGGGGCCACCTCAATTAGACTTCGGTGGTCTAAGTATAAATTTTACTGGGGACTGGGACTATGAGCGATATGATCATCTGGTATCTGCTAGTTGATTGACCTCAAGTCTTATATCCAGTGGAAGTTATATGTGGACCTGGATCTAATTGGTTTTTGTTGAGAATTCTTGTAGAGTAAAGTAAAGTTTTTGAAAGTTTTTGAAAGTTTTTGAGATTTTGAATTTTTGAATGATTAAAGTAACGTAAAATTTTGAAAGTTTTGTTTTTGAATTGAAGTGCGACTCTAGGGTTGACCATGGTCAAGCCTCGAGTCTGAACAATTGTCTAGTTTTGAATTTTTTTTGAAACTGATCTTTCCCGCTGGCCTTCTGTCATGGAAATGGTAGGTGGCCTCAAAATTTTTTTTGTGTGAGCTCTCACGGAGACATGTCTCTGTTGGCCAACTGGCTGGACAGAGTCGTGAATCTGTGAGACGACTTTTTGGCTTTCAGCTAATTAGTTGACCAGATCCATGACTCTGCCCAGTGGGAAGGTTAGTTGGACATGAAGATCAGGTGAATAGGAAGGAAGGAGTTGTTGGAGGATGTAAGTGATGCTGGAGACCTTCAGTAATCAGGAGCTGGCATACTGCTAACTGCCTGGCTGAAGAATCTCTAGTATCATTTTCAGTCTGTAGCTTCTCCAACCCGACTCTTCGCAGATTTCTGTGGGAACTCCACATATTTTTATGCACACACTCACGTCGCTTGCCTGTGTCCGGATTCTGACCTGGAAAGGGAGAGAACGACCTGACCTCTTGTGTTGAGAGTTAGCTTCGGGAGGTGAAGGAGGAATGTTTTGATAGAATTGTTTTTGATCTCGTTTATTTTTCACAGTTTTGAAACGCTGGATGAAACTGTTAGTTTTGATCACAATCTTTTTGAGACGCTGAACTGAACTGCTAGAAAGTAAATTTTATTCAAATTGCTACCGTTCCGAACTTGAACTTGATTTCATTAGTACTTACATTGTCTCGATTTGAGAAGCCATAATTAACTTCTCGAATCCCTGTGTTTTTGAATTTTCTTACTTCTTCGGACGTTTGGACATTTTTTTTGAATTATAGAGTCTTGTCCCAACTTTCAAATTTTTAAATTCAGTAGCTCGTTAGCTTCGATTTTTTTTGAGCCAGTTAGCTTCGATTTTTGGATTTTTTTTTTTAATTCCTCTGACATTCTTTCTAAAATCTCTGGTTTGTAAACCTTTTCCAATTTTGACTAACTATGGCTACTGTGAGTACACCTCCGCCAACACTCAGTGCAACAGTACAGGGGGCCGACCAATGCGGTATTTGTTTAGAAGGAGACTGGTCTGGTCCGAGGAAGCCAGTGAAAACGATTTGTGACCATGTGTTCCACAAGGCTTGCTTAAAGGTGTGGATCGGCGAGCGGTCAAACTGCCCGATCTGTAGACAGCAGCTCACGATGAAAGACTTCACGGAGCAGACCGGTGCCATTCCGAAGAACACGAAGCACGCTAAGTCAGTCAATCTGAACTCACCACCGACTTATGACTTGCCTCCCTTGACGTTACCACCACCTAGTCGACGATGCTTTTCGCCAGGAATGCCTGATTGGCACTCAAGGACCTTTGTAGATCCGAGTCCACGACAGGATAGTGTACTGCCCGTTAGTAGAACGTACACGCAAATTTGATTGAGTAACTGAAATGAATGCACTGGTAAATTTGGATCAAGATCTGTGGCCTGTGTCTTAACAACAAATCAACACTGTTCACTTTATTTTAACTTTGACGAAATGACTACACTTACCTTTTAGAATTTCCCACTATAAAGATCAGATTAGGTGTAAGAGTTATTAGGTCAACGATTCAAAGGTATGGGGAAACACACTTACAGGATTGTTACTAATATAAATAGATATTCAATATATGGAGTTAATTCAAAACAAAAGTTAGAATAACTTAACTGCACAGCACTGACACACTTACTTAGCTTAAATATCTCGAGGAATCGTATTAAGACAGGATTTTATATATTGTAGAGTCAGAGATAAAGACCCACTAGAAAACACACTGATTGACACCGATTTATGATTCACGATTTTCAGAAATAGATATGCTGAGACAAAACTCAGTACATAAGTTTGGGTCAGAGATTTGTTTATCACACTGAAAACACTTATTAGCAACAAGTTGTAATATAAGATCGTCAAAAATGTAATATAAATGCCCTCGAAATGTATAATATATGTGTATCTCAAAATATAGTCAAATAGATATATGAATAAATATTAAAATGTAACAAGTGGCTGGTACTTACCGATCTCAAACTTGGCACTCGAGGAATTGGCTGTAAGCTAATGTTAAGCCCTTTGTTCTTGGTTAGAACAATTCTTTATTTCCGTCGAGACCAGAAATAAAGTTAGTAATATTATCTCAGTCGAGACCCGAGATAATGTTCATTAAGTCAGTCGAGACCCGGCTTAAAGAGTTCTTAACTTCAGTCGAGACCCGAATTAAGATTCTTTATTTCCGTCGAGACCAGAAATAAAGTTTTTGTTAGTAAAATATTATCTCAATCAATACCCGAGATAATGTTCATTAAGTCAGTCGAGACCCGACTTAAAGAGTTATCTTAACTTCAGTCGAGACCCGAAGTAAGATTTTTTATTTCCGTCGAGACCAGAAATAAAGTGTTTGTTAGTAATATTATCTCAGTCGAGACCCGAGATAATGTTCATTAAGTCAGTCGAGACCCGGCTTAACGAGTTCTTAACTTCAGTCGAGACCCGAAGTAAGATTCTTTATTTCCGTTGAGACCAGAAATAAAGTCTTTGTTAGTAAAATATTATCTCAGTCGAGACCCGAGATAATGTTCATTAAGTCAGTCGAGACCCGACTTAAAGAGTTATCTTAACTTCAGTCGAGACCCGAAGTAAGATTCTTTATTTCCGTCGAGACCAGAAATAAAGTGTTTGTTATTAATATTATCTCAGTCGAGACCCGAGATAATGTTCATTAAGTCAGTCGAGACCCGGCTTAAAGAGTTATCTTATGTTCAGTCGAGACCCGAAGTAAAATAGTTTAATTTCCGTCGAGACCAGAAATTAATGATTATTAGTAATTAATATACCAGTCGATACCCGGTATAAATGTTAGTCCCTAACAAGCCAACTTACCCCAAGCGATGCCAAGTGCAAAAAGAGATCGAGATCAGTCAGCTTGTCGTTTATATAGCCCTTGCTTGCCCACGACACCACTGATAGAGTAGCAGCGGCGCATGATTACAAGAATTGGCAATGCAGCTGTGCTCTTACGGTACTAGCGATAAAATTTGCCTAGCAACGAACAAAAATGCATAGCAACTAGAAATTTAGAGTTTCACATGCTGCTGTGTTAAATTAATTATATTTGCAAAAAATATTCTCTCTATCACGTTGCGAATAAATTCCCGTTGGATGGTACTTGTAATCATGATAATGATAGAGTTGCAAATTGATCGGCTTGATCTGATTGTATTTGTGCCATGCATTGTATGTTACATGACAACACATGCTTTTGATAGATGTTGTACCTATTTTTGGGAAAATTGTAATTAGATTGAATTTGTTTTCTTTTCAGAACTCAATTTCATCATGGTATTGTTGTAATATGTTCCCTTTTCAGGAATTGTTTTTGAGAATCATTTTAATTTAATTTGCTCAATGAGGATATACTTTTAGGTTGTATTTGTGCAATATGTTATGAAGATGACAAATACATGGCTATGTTGGGTTGTGTACATGTTATTTGCTTAAGAGAACTCAAATTAGATTTAATTTTACTAAGAATTTTGATGCTTTGTTTTCAGGATATTTTCTTTTCAGAAGTTATCGGTTATAATATATATTCGAAGCAATTTGGTTTGAACAGATAGTCCAGCGCGTACAACTCAAGTCCATTCTCCAGCTACGGATGCGTTGATGGCAGGCTTACGCTTACAAATGCAGGACTTGGTACGTGAAGGTCTCGAACAGAGCCTCGGTGCATTACGGTCTGAGTTAGTAAATAGTGTCCGACAGCAAGTAGCAGCTGCAATGCCGCCAATAGACTTCTCACGACCTCCTCCGGCTATGGGAAATCCCAGACCATCTGACGATTTTCCTAATCTGCATAGACAATCGACCTTCATCAGCTTTTGGTCAGCCTAGAAGTCAGCCGGCACCAAACGTTGTACCACCACCACCTATTCGTGTCCCTGCAGGCATAGGACAGCGACGTTCTGGCAGCCCTATCCGCAGGTGGAATATATCCTACAGCGGTGACATCTCTCGGCTCACAGTCGATGAATTTGTATTTCGAGAAAAAGCCTTGACTTATTCGGCTTTGGAAGGAGACTTTGACCTGTTGGTGCGTCACATAACGACCCTGCTTTCTGGACAAGCAATGGACTGGTACTGGTCTCTCCTGAGGCAAAATTCCACGGCGTCATGGGAGTATGTGAAAGCAGCTCTATTAGCTGAGTGGGGAGTGCCGAAAGACGACCTTAAGGTCAAGGTCCAGCATATGTTACGCAAGCAGAAAGCAGGGAAGTCATTTGCTACGTACTACCAGCACCTGGTACAGCTACAAGACCAACTGCAGAACCCGTTGCCAGTCGTTGAATTTTTGGAAATAGTCAAATCAAATTTACTGCCAGAGATCCAAAACAAAATTTGTTTGCATCCTACAAATACCATCCACCCGCTCAGGATTCTTGTGAATCAAATTCAAGCGACGCAGCAGCGCATCGCGACAGCAAGTAGTTGGAACGCGTATCGCGGACAAAGAGTCAGTGAGGTGGATGGATACTATTCAACTGAGGCTGAACTGAATACGTCACCTGAACGCAGTGAGGAAGTCTCACTATCTGCTATTTCAACCACTAAAAATGTAACCGGCTGGAATTGTGACCAGCCCGGGCACTTTTACCAAGATTGCCGGCAGGAACGACAAGTTGTGTTCTGTTATGGATGTGGACTAAAGAACACCTTCAAGCCAGATTGCATTCGATGTCAACAGAAAAACTTAAGACGGGTCGGGAATACCACCACCTCTTTCCGACCAGCGTCGACATCACGAGCAATCAATGCATCGAACACTCCAGTTCAAGCTGTGGACAAGGAGGAAGGTCCGCTCCACTAGCAGACACTAACTAAAACTCCCTGATATGTCCTCCGATATCATTCAGGGACTCTGATGATATCAGAAATACAACTGATTGTACGATTACGTCATTGATAGAGACGGAGAACTTAATAGACTTCTCCGCAGATCTTCATTTCCACTTCTGGGGAGCCCATGACATTGCTAGACACTTCCTTAGAAGAGTCCTTAATTTTCGATATCCCGTTGACACCTATAGCACGTGTAGCTGACAAAGTTACTGAGCAGGAGATTTGGCCTCCTGTCATTTCTGTTTTAAAACGGCCAACAAGCTCTGATATGACGAGTGGGCGTGAGCCTGTTTTACATCCGCTGACGCCGTATCATACGCGTCTGCAGAAATACAAAGCAGCAAGAGACCGAATCTTCTCCTCAGTAGCGAAGTTAGCTGAAATAATGTTTCCGGATCGGGATATGAGATCGAAAAGAAAACGATCAACTGTTCGTTGGCGGGAATACTGTCGACGAATGAAACAAGAAAGGAAAAAACTGGCACAGATTTCCGTGTCGATGCCAGACGACATTCGACCGTACGCCGAAGTAAAGCTGCTCGGGCGAACTGAGAATGGATTACTTGATAGTGGTGCCACTGTCAGTATTCTAGGCCAGGGAGCTCTAGAGAAGCTTGCGGAAGCAGATGTCTAATGGAAGAAGTATCGGACACAGGTCCAAGTAGCTAATGGTGCCATGACGACTGTTCATGGTCATGTCAGCTTGGACGTCACTTTCCGTGGTAAGACCCAAAACGTGCGTTTTTACGTGGTTCCTGGGCTCACACAGGCACTATATCTGGGAATAGACTTCTGGCGTCTATTTGGGTTGGCTCCAGATGTCCTGGATATAGTCGCAGAAGTAAGTTCAAGTGGAATAGCTACCTCTGACACCGACTGCCACATCCTTTCGAGTTTCGATCAGCAACGCTTAGAAGCCACAAAATAGCTTTTCCCCTCTTTCGCCTCTCTAGGCCTGGGAAAAACATCATTGGTCACTCACAAGATTGAAACAAATGACGCAGCTCCGATAAAACAGAGGTTTTATCCGATTTCACCGGCAGTACTATGTTTGATGGATGCCGAACTGGAGCGAATGCTATCACTGGATGTGATAGAGGAGAGCCAGAGTCCTTGGAGCTCTCCAGTTGTTCTGGTAAGAAAGCCTGGAAAGGTCCGGCTTTGTTTTGACGCCAGAAAGGTCAACTCTGTTACGAAGAAGGATGCCTATCCGCTATCGCAGATAGACGCACTTCTGAGTCATCAGACTTTGACTCGCATCTTACGCTGCTAGCCCGTGTAGCGGAGTGTTTGAGGAAAGCTGGCCTCACTATCAACGTCGGGAAGAGCAAGTTTTGCATCAAAGAGACCAAATACTTGGGATTCATTGTCGGAAAGGGAGGTATGCGAACTGACCCTGACAAAATTTCAGCCATAGTTGACTATCCGTCACCTAAAACTGTTCGGCAAGCCCGACGCCTACTAGGTATGGCGGGATGGTATAGACGGTTCATCCCCAACTATGCTGATGTAACTGCCTCCATTACAGACACCTTGAAAAACCCAAGTCAGTTCAAATGGAAACCTGAAGCCCAGACGTCTCTTGATATATTAAAGCAAAAACTTACTTCTGCTCCGTTGCTGGTGAGCCCAGGCTTCACCAAACCATTCGCTATCCAGTGCGATGCGAGCCAACAAGGTATTGGAGGAGTGCTGCTGCAACTAGATGACGATGGCCACGAGAAGCCAATAGCCTACGTCTCGAAAAAGTTGAACTCAGCACAAAGAAATTACACCGTCACAGAGCAAGAATGCTTAGCTGCAATCTTGAGCGTTCAGAAGTTCCGGCCCTTCATAGAACTCATGCCGTTTAAGATAGTGACTGATCACGCGAGCTTGAAATGGCTGATGTCCCAAAAGGACCTCAGCGGTAGGTTTGCTCGGTGGAGTTTGAAGCTTCAGGGTTTCGACTTCACTATTGAGCACCGAAAAGGAAGCCTGAACGTCGTCCCTGATGCGCTGTCACGCATCCATTGTGACAGCCTGTCCATCGACGAAGATCCTGGCCCGGAAGTTGACCTTAGTTCACCATATTTCAACTCGTTGGAATATGAGGAACTGAGGCATAAGGTTAAAACGACTTCTGGTAAACTACCAGATCTTTGCGTCAGGGATGGCTTCGTTTACATTCGGACTGTTCCGATTCAGGAAGAAGAAGCTTGGAAGCTTTGGATTCCACGAGGGCTTGTCATCGACGTCGTTTCGAGAGGTCATGATCCGCCTCTGGATTCACACGGTGGTATAGGGAAAACACTAGAACGTCTGAGAAGACACTTGTACTGGCCACGAATGACAGTTGATGTCAGAAACTACGTAAGCGCCTGTGACGTGTGTAAGGAAATGAATGCTCCCAATACTATTCTGAGACCACCTATGAGAATTCCGTCTGTGACAGAACGACCATGGCAAAAGCTGTATATCGAATTTCTGGGTCCATATCCTCGGTCAGTGAAAGGAAACGCCTGCATTCTGATAGTTCTTGACCACTTTTCAAAATTTCCGATTCTCAAACTTATGAGAAAGGCATCTACACTCAATGTGTGCCAATTCATCGAGACGGAAGTGTTCCACGTGTTCGGAGTCCCGGAAACAATCGTCTCTGACATGGAGTCCAGTTTTTGTTATGGTCGTGGCTATTGCATGTAGCAATATGCTACATGTAGAGTGCTGATGCATGTACGCTGGCTTTAGAGTAAAACGAACGCTGAACGGTACCCCGAGGAACGGACTGAGGAACGGACTGAGTGTGGCACTTAGATCATATAACGAACATGATAGGCTATGAGTCATGGAAGTCGTAAACTACGATATTTTCTGAGCGGGTACATATTTTCGTGGTTGAAAGTTAATCAAATATTGAACAAGTTTTATAATTTCCTGTTACCGCGATTCGTATCATTTTTTCAGTTTATTATTTTATAATTCATTTATAACTTATTACATTTTTAAGGGTTTTCCTAGTGCCTCATTTATTTGCTGATAATATTTCTTGTCGTTGCCTTTGCTTGACTGACATCAAACAAGAGCCCCGATGACAATTCAATTGTAAGATCTAAGAAATGACAAATGAGAAATGTCAGAAATATCGAACTGACAAAAACTAAAACCCCAGCCCTCTTGTCATTTCCCTCCCGTGTACACAAAAAAATTGCTTATCACACGTACACGAATTTTATACAAGGTAGCCTATCCTTTCAATTTATGATCTAAGGTGTGGCATGCTGGTGGGACGGAAAGAAAATTGGGCTATCTGTCAAAGTCGGTTCCGATTTAAGTCACGTCTCGCAAGGAACAATCTCGTGAAATAAAAATTTTTTTTGTGACCATCCAGATTTGAAAAAAAGAAAAAAAGAAAAAGGTAATTGCAAAGAAAAGAAAAAGAAAAATGCTTGAATGATATTTTTGTTAAAGGAAACTAAAGAGTCCAAGTCGGCCAGATAAAATTGGATTTTTCCTCGGCGGATAACACGAGGAGAGCGCTGCCCATTGTGCAACAGCATATTTTGAATAAAAAAGGGACTTTGGAAACAGTGCCGCCCAAAGTCGATGGGAGGATGGGGTTGGCAGGAAGGCATGCCATCTGCGCCTTCAACAGAGATAGGTAAGTGACGTAAAAGTCCCTTCAGGACTGAGTGGGTGCTCGTTTTGGTGTAGATAGGCATGAATTTTTTTTGATTATGGGTGGTGACAGCGGCAGATATTTTCGGGAACCTCCCCACACTCTCCGCCGCTCTTAGCCGAGGTCTAGCATGCCGCCCTGTGCTATCGCTGTCATCGAGTGATCTGTCAGCTCATGCTGACAGTTTGGACTTCACGTCCTGGTCAAGTCACTCAATAACTTACTTCCATAACAAAAATGGCGCCCAACGGGGGGCCACCTCAATTAGACTTCGGTGGTCTAAGTATAAATTTTACTGGGGACTGGGACTATGAGCGATATGATCATCTGGTATCTGCTAGTTGATTGACCTCAAGTCTTATATCCAGTGGAAGTTATATGTGGACCTGGATCTAATTGGTTTTTGTTGAGAATTCTTGTAGAGTAAAGTAAAGTTTTTGAAAGTTTTTGAAAGTTTTTGAGATTTTGAATTTTTGAATGATTAAAGTAACGTAAAATTTTGAAAGTTTTGTTTTTGAATTGAAGTGCGACTCTAGGGTTGACCATGGTCAAGCCTCGAGTCTGAACAATTGTCTAGTTTTGAATTTTTTTTGAAACTGATCTTTCCCGCTGGCCTTCTGTCATGGAAATGGTAGGTGGCCTCAAAATTTTTTTTGTGTGAGCTCTCACGGAGACATGTCTCTGTTGGCCAACTGGCTGGACAGAGTCGTGAATCTGTGAGACGACTTTTTGGCTTTCAGCTAATTAGTTGACCAGATCCATGACTCTGCCCAGTGGGAAGGTTAGTTGGACATGAAGATCAGGTGAATAGGAAGGAAGGAGTTGTTGGAGGATGTAAGTGATGCTGGAGACCTTCAGTAATCAGGAGCTGGCATACTGCTAACTGCCTGGCTGAAGAATCTCTAGTATCATTTTCAGTCTGTAGCTTCTCCAACCCGACTCTTCGCAGATTTCTGTGGGAACTCCACATATTTTTATGCACACACTCACGTCGCTTGCCTGTGTCCGGATTCTGACCTGGAAAGGGAGAGAACGACCTGACCTCTTGTGTTGAGAGTTAGCTTCGGGAGGTGAAGGAGGAATGTTTTGATAGAATTGTTTTTGATCTCGTTTATTTTTCACAGTTTTGAAACGCTGGATGAAACTGTTAGTTTTGATCACAATCTTTTTGAGACGCTGAACTGAACTGCTAGAAAGTAAATTTTATTCAAATTGCTACCGTTCCGAACTTGAACTTGATTTCATTAGTACTTACATTGTCTCGATTTGAGAAGCCATAATTAACTTCTCGAATCCCTGTGTTTTTGAATTTTCTTACTTCTTCGGACGTTTGGACATTTTTTTTGAATTATAGAGTCTTGTCCCAACTTTCAAATTTTTAAATTCAGTAGCTCGTTAGCTTCGATTTTTTTTGAGCCAGTTAGCTTCGATTTTTGGATTTTTTTTTTTAATTCCTCTGACATTCTTTCTAAAATCTCTGGTTTGTAAACCTTTTCCAATTTTGACTAACTATGGCTACTGTGAGTACACCTCCGCCAACACTCAGTGCAACAGTACAGGGGGCCGACCAATGCGGTATTTGTTTAGAAGGAGACTGGTCTGGTCCGAGGAAGCCAGTGAAAACGATTTGTGACCATGTGTTCCACAAGGCTTGCTTAAAGGTGTGGATCGGCGAGCGGTCAAACTGCCCGATCTGTAGACAGCAGCTCACGATGAAAGACTTCACGGAGCAGACCGGTGCCATTCCGAAGAACACGAAGCACGCTAAGTCAGTCAATCTGAACTCACCACCGACTTATGACTTGCCTCCCTTGACGTTACCACCACCTAGTCGACGATGCTTTTCGCCAGGAATGCCTGATTGGCACTCAAGGACCTTTGTAGATCCGAGTCCACGACAGGATAGTGTACTGCCCGTTAGTAGAACGTACACGCAAATTTGATTGAGTAACTGAAATGAATGCACTGGTAAATTTGGATCAAGATCTGTGGCCTGTGTCTTAACAACAAATCAACACTGTTCACTTTATTTTAACTTTGACGAAATGACTACACTTACCTTTTAGAATTTCCCACTATAAAGATCAGATTAGGTGTAAGAGTTATTAGGTCAACGATTCAAAGGTATGGGGAAACACACTTACAGGATTGTTACTAATATAAATAGATATTCAATATATGGAGTTAATTCAAAACAAAAGTTAGAATAACTTAACTGCACAGCACTGACACACTTACTTAGCTTAAATATCTCGAGGAATCGTATTAAGACAGGATTTTATATATTGTAGAGTCAGAGATAAAGACCCACTAGAAAACACACTGATTGACACCGATTTATGATTCACGATTTTCAGAAATAGATATGCTGAGACAAAACTCAGTACATAAGTTTGGGTCAGAGATTTGTTTATCACACTGAAAACACTTATTAGCAACAAGTTGTAATATAAGATCGTCAAAAATGTAATATAAATGCCCTCGAAATGTATAATATATGTGTATCTCAAAATATAGTCAAATAGATATATGAATAAATATTAAAATGTAACAAGTGGCTGGTACTTACCGATCTCAAACTTGGCACTCGAGGAATTGGCTGTAAGCTAATGTTAAGCCCTTTGTTCTTGGTTAGAACAATTCTTTATTTCCGTCGAGACCAGAAATAAAGTTAGTAATATTATCTCAGTCGAGACCCGAGATAATGTTCATTAAGTCAGTCGAGACCCGGCTTAAAGAGTTCTTAACTTCAGTCGAGACCCGAATTAAGATTCTTTATTTCCGTCGAGACCAGAAATAAAGTTTTTGTTAGTAAAATATTATCTCAATCAAGACCCGAGATAATGTTCATTAAGTCAGTCGAGACCCGACTTAAAGAGTTATCTTAACTTCAGTCGAGACCCGAAGTAAGATTTTTTATTTCCGTCGAGACCAGAAATAAAGTGTTTGTTAGTAATATTATCTCAGTCGAGACCCGAGATAATGTTCATTAAGTCAGTCGAGACCCGGCTTAACGAGTTCTTAACTTCAGTCGAGACCCGAAGTAAGATTCTTTATTTCCGTTGAGACCAGAAATAAAGTCTTTGTTAGTAAAATATTATCTCAGTCGAGACCCGAGATAATGTTCATTAAGTCAGTCGAGACCCGACTTAAAGAGTTATCTTAACTTCAGTCGAGACCCGAAGTAAGATTCTTTATTTCCGTCGAGACCAGAAATAAAGTGTTTGTTATTAATATTATCTCAGTCGAGACCCGAGATAATGTTCATTAAGTCAGTCGAGACCCGGCTTAAAGAGTTATCTTATGTTCAGTCGAGACCCGAAGTAAAATAGTTTAATTTCCGTCGAGACCAGAAATTAATGATTATTAGTAATTAATATACCAGTCGATACCCGGTATAAATGTTAGTCCCTAACAAGCCAACTTACCCCAAGCGATGCCAAGTGCAAAAAGAGATCGAGATCAGTCAGCTTGTCGTTTATATAGCCCTTGCTTGCCCACGACACCACTGATAGAGTAGCAGCGGCGCATGATTACAAGAATTGGCAATGCAGCTGTGCTCTTACGGTACTAGCGATAAAATTTGCCTAGCAACGAACAAAAATGCATAGCAACTAGAAATTTAGAGTTTCACATGCTGCTGTGTTAAATTAATTATATTTGCAAAAAATATTCTCTCTATCACGTTGCGAATAAATTCCCGTTGGATGGTACTTGTAATCATGATAATGATAGAGTTGCAAATTGATCGGCTTGATCTGATTGTATTTGTGCCATGCATTGTATGTTACATGACAACACATGCTTTTGATAGATGTTGTACCTATTTTTGGGAAAATTGTAATTAGATTGAATTTGTTTTCTTTTCAGAACTCAATTTCATCATGGTATTGTTGTAATATGTTCCCTTTTCAGGAATTGTTTTTGAGAATCAT
Source organism: Dioctria linearis (assembly GCA_963930735.1). Taxonomy (NCBI): domain Eukaryota; kingdom Metazoa; phylum Arthropoda; class Insecta; order Diptera; family Asilidae; genus Dioctria; species Dioctria linearis. The sequence goes on along the minus strand of OZ005743.1, from coordinate 83,196,900 downwards.
TTTAATTTAATTTGCTCAATGAGGATATACTTTTAGGTTGTATTTGTGCAATATGTTATGAAGATGACAAATACATGGCTATGTTGGGTTGTGTACATGTTATTTGCTTAAGAGAACTCAAATTAGATTTAATTTTACTAAGAATTTTGATGCTTTGTTTTCAGGATATTTTCTTTTCAGAAGTTATCGGTTATAATATATATTCGAAGCAATTTGGTTTGAACAGATAGTCCAGCGCGTACAACTCAAGTCCATTCTCCAGCTACGGATGCGTTGATGGCAGGCTTACGCTTACAAATGCAGGACTTGGTACGTGAAGGTCTCGAACAGAGCCTCGGTGCATTACGGTCTGAGTTAGTAAATAGTGTCCGACAGCAAGTAGCAGCTGCAATGCCGCCAATAGACTTCTCACGACCTCCTCCGGCTATGGGAAATCCCAGACCATCTGACGATTTTCCTAATCTGCATAGACAATCGACCTTCATCAGCTTTTGGTCAGCCTAGAAGTCAGCCGGCACCAAACGTTGTACCACCACCACCTATTCGTGTCCCTGCAGGCATAGGACAGCGACGTTCTGGCAGCCCTATCCGCAGGTGGAATATATCCTACAGCGGTGACATCTCTCGGCTCACAGTCGATGAATTTGTATTTCGAGAAAAAGCCTTGACTTATTCGGCTTTGGAAGGAGACTTTGACCTGTTGGTGCGTCACATAACGACCCTGCTTTCTGGACAAGCAATGGACTGGTACTGGTCTCTCCTGAGGCAAAATTCCACGGCGTCATGGGAGTATGTGAAAGCAGCTCTATTAGCTGAGTGGGGAGTGCCGAAAGACGACCTTAAGGTCAAGGTCCAGCATATGTTACGCAAGCAGAAAGCAGGGAAGTCATTTGCTACGTACTACCAGCACCTGGTACAGCTACAAGACCAACTGCAGAACCCGTTGCCAGTCGTTGAATTTTTGGAAATAGTCAAATCAAATTTACTGCCAGAGATCCAAAACAAAATTTGTTTGCATCCTACAAATACCATCCACCCGCTCAGGATTCTTGTGAATCAAATTCAAGCGACGCAGCAGCGCATCGCGACAGCAAGTAGTTGGAACGCGTATCGCGGACAAAGAGTCAGTGAGGTGGATGGATACTATTCAACTGAGGCTGAACTGAATACGTCACCTGAACGCAGTGAGGAAGTCTCACTATCTGCTATTTCAACCACTAAAAATGTAACCGGCTGGAATTGTGACCAGCCCGGGCACTTTTACCAAGATTGCCGGCAGGAACGACAAGTTGTGTTCTGTTATGGATGTGGACTAAAGAACACCTTCAAGCCAGATTGCATTCGATGTCAACAGAAAAACTTAAGACGGGTCGGGAATACCACCACCTCTTTCCGACCAGCGTCGACATCACGAGCAATCAATGCATCGAACACTCCAGTTCAAGCTGTGGACAAGGAGGAAGGTCCGCTCCACTAGCAGACACTAACTAAAACTCCCTGATATGTCCTCCGATATCATTCAGGGACTCTGATGATATCAGAAATACAACTGATTGTACGATTACGTCATTGATAGAGACGGAGAACTTAATAGACTTCTCCGCAGATCTTCATTTCCACTTCTGGGGAGCCCATGACATTGCTAGACACTTCCTTAGAAGAGTCCTTAATTTTCGATATCCCGTTGACACCTATAGCACGTGTAGCTGACAAAGTTACTGAGCAGGAGATTTGGCCTCCTGTCATTTCTGTTTTAAAACGGCCAACAAGCTCTGATATGACGAGTGGGCGTGAGCCTGTTTTACATCCGCTGACGCCGTATCATACGCGTCTGCAGAAATACAAAGCAGCAAGAGACCGAATCTTCTCCTCAGTAGCGAAGTTAGCTGAAATAATGTTTCCGGATCGGGATATGAGATCGAAAAGAAAACGATCAACTGTTCGTTGGCGGGAATACTGTCGACGAATGAAACAAGAAAGGAAAAAACTGGCACAGATTTCCGTGTCGATGCCAGACGACATTCGACCGTACGCCGAAGTAAAGCTGCTCGGGCGAACTGAGAATGGATTACTTGATAGTGGTGCCACTGTCAGTATTCTAGGCCAGGGAGCTCTAGAGAAGCTTGCGGAAGCAGATGTCTAATGGAAGAAGTATCGGACACAGGTCCAAGTAGCTAATGGTGCCATGACGACTGTTCATGGTCATGTCAGCTTGGACGTCACTTTCCGTGGTAAGACCCAAAACGTGCGTTTTTACGTGGTTCCTGGGCTCACACAGGCACTATATCTGGGAATAGACTTCTGGCGTCTATTTGGGTTGGCTCCAGATGTCCTGGATATAGTCGCAGAAGTAAGTTCAAGTGGAATAGCTACCTCTGACACCGACTGCCACATCCTTTCGAGTTTCGATCAGCAACGCTTAGAAGCCACAAAATAGCTTTTCCCCTCTTTCGCCTCTCTAGGCCTGGGAAAAACATCATTGGTCACTCACAAGATTGAAACAAATGACGCAGCTCCGATAAAACAGAGGTTTTATCCGATTTCACCGGCAGTACTATGTTTGATGGATGCCGAACTGGAGCGAATGCTATCACTGGATGTGATAGAGGAGAGCCAGAGTCCTTGGAGCTCTCCAGTTGTTCTGGTAAGAAAGCCTGGAAAGGTCCGGCTTTGTTTTGACGCCAGAAAGGTCAACTCTGTTACGAAGAAGGATGCCTATCCGCTATCGCAGATAGACGCACTTCTGAGTCGACTTCCTCCGGCAAACTACATAACGAGCTTGGACCTGAAAGACGCATTCTGGCAGATCCCACTAGACACTGATCCCAGAGAGAAGACCGCTTTTACAGTGCCAAACCATTCGTTATACAGTGCGATGCGAGCCAACAAGGTATTGGAGGAGTGCTGATTCAACTAGATGACGATGGCCACGAGAAGCCAATAGCCTACGTTTCGAAAAAGTTGAACTCAGCACAAAGAAATTACACCGTCACAGAGCAAGAATACTTAGCCGCAATCTTGAGCGTACAGAAATTCCGGCCCTTCATAGAGCTCATGCCGTTCAAGATAGTGACTGATCACGCGAGCTTGAAATGGCTGATGTCTCAAAAGGACCTCAGTGGTAGACTTGCGCGGTGGAGTTTGAAGCTTCAGGGCTTCGACTTCACTATTGAGCACAGAAAAGGAAGCCTGAACGTCGTCCCTGATGCGCTGTCACGCATCCATTGTGACAGCCTGTCCGCAAACGGAGATCCTGGCCCGGAAGTTGACCTTAGTTCGCCATATTTCAACTCGTTGGAGTATGAAGAACTGAGGCTTGTAGTTAAAACGACTTCTGGCAAACTACCAGATCTTTGCGTCAGGGATGGCTTCGTTTACATCCGGACTGTTCCGAGAACAGGCGATCCGATTCAGGAAGAAGAGGCTTGGAAGCTTTGGATTCCACGAGGGCTTGTCACCGACGTCATTTCAAGGGCTCATGATCCGCCGCTAGCTTCACACGGAGGTATAGGGAAAACACTGGAACGTCTGCGAAGACATCTGTACTGGCCACGAATGACAGTTGATGTCAGAAACTACGTAGGCGCCTGTGACGTGTGTAAGGAAACGAAAGGTCCCAATACTATTCTGAGACCACCGATGAAAGTCCAGTCTATGACAGAACGACCATGGCAAAAGCTGTACATTGATTTTCTAGGTCCATATCCTCGGTCAGTAAAAGGAAACGTCTGCATCTTAATAGTTCTTGACCACTTTTCAAAATTTCTTCTTCTCAAACCTATGAGAAAAGCGTCTACACTCAATGTGTGCCAATTCATTGAGATCGAAGTGTTCCACGTGTTCGGAGTTCTTGAAGTGATCGTCTCTGACAATGGAGTCCCGTTTTGCTCGACTTAGTTCACCAGATTACTGGATAAGTATGGGGTGAAGCACTTGCGAACGGCAGTTTACTCACCGCAAGCAAACGCCTCAGAGCGAGTAAATAGGTCTCTATTGTCAGGGATTAGAGCGTATATTCGGAAGAAACATACGAAATGGGATGAGAAACTGAGCCAAATATCTAGTTCCCTCAGGAGCTCTTTCCATCAAGCTACTGGTTTCTCTCCTTATCGAACACTCTTCGGTCAACAAATGATTGAACATGGCAGCTCCTATTACATCTTGAGGAGCCTTGGAACTCTTAGTGAGCCATTGAGAGTAGATGCTGATGATAAAATGAGATTGATCCTTGCAAAAGTGCAGGAAAGCTTACATCACGCATTCCAGCAGGGCTCAAGAGCCTACAATCTCAGGGCGAAACCTGTCGATTTCAAAGTGGGTCAGGAGGTATTTAGACGAAATTTTGCTCAAAGCAATTTCCAACAGCAGACTAGTGCTAAACTGGGACGGAAATTTGTGAAGTGTCGTGTCAGGGCCAAGAAAGGAAACTCACTATACGAGCTTGAGGATCTGCAAGGAAAACTGTTAGGGGTCTATCACGCCAAAGACATCAAGCAGTGATCATCATTATGAAACGTCGCCTATACGTATTGTCGTTATTCCTGGTAGCCCTAAGAAGGCATCCAGCCAGCTTCACTGGTAAACTATAGGATATCGCGAAGCCCTCCTATTACCCCGTCAATGGTGGGTGATATACCTGTTGAAATCCATTCCTGGATAAGGCTGTCAGCATGTCACTACTTCAACGACGCCTGGGAGACACACCCTTAAACAATCGCCAGTCGGAGATCAAGGTGAGATGTTGCGCCGGGAAAGCTTGGCAATCAGATCTTTGGGTTGCTGATCGCGAAGCTTCCCCAGCATCTCGGTGAGGAGGGCACAGCGGCATCGACCGGCTGGATTCATCGATCAAGTAGAGTCCGAGTGATGAGGAATGCACATTGGGTCGTGCGTCGAGACACACATTGAGCGCCCGCAGTGATGAGGCCTATGTTTAAGACCGGCTAGCTCAGTCGACCATTTTTCAGAGTCGTCTGAACCACGGGTGGTGTAGACCACTCTGCCCTGTTATGGTCGTGGCTATTGCATGTAGCAATATGCTACATGTAGAGTTCTGATGCATGTACGCTGGCTTTAGAGTAAAATGAACGTTGAACGTACCCCGACTCGAGGAACGAACTGAGTGTGGCATGCTGGTGGGACGGAAAGAAAATTGGGCTATCTGTCAAAGTCGGTTCCGATTTAAGTCACATCTCGCAAGGAACAATCTCGTGAAATAAAAAATTTTTTTGTAACCATCCAGCTTTGAAAAAAAGAAAAAAGAAAAAGGTAATTGCAAAGAAAAGAAAAAGAAAAATGCTTGAATGATATTTTTGTTAAAGGAAACTAAAGAGTCCAAGTCGGCCAGATAAAATTGGATTTTTCCTCGGCGGATAACACGAGGAGAGCGCTGCCCATTGTGCAACAGCATATTTTGAATAAAAAAGGGACTTTGGAAACAGTGCCGCCCAAAGTCGCTGGGAGGATGGGGTTTGGCAGGAAGGCATGCCATCTGCGCCTTCAACAGAGATAAAGTAAAAGTCCCTTCAGGACTGAGTGGGTGCTCGTTTTGGTGTAGATAGGCATGAATTTTTTTTTGATTATGGGTGGTGACAGCGGCAGATATTTTCGGGAACCTCCCCACACTCTCCGCCACTCTTAGCCGAAGTGCTAGCATGCCGCCCTGTGCTATCGCTGTCATCGAGTGATCTGTCAGCTCATGCTGACAGTTTGGACTTCACGTCCTGGTCAAGTCACTCAATAACTTACTTCCATAACATTTTGCTCGACTCACTTTACCAGATTGCTGGACAAGTATGGGGTGAAGCACTTGCGAACGACAGTTTACTCGCCGCAAGCAAACGCCTCAGAGCGAGTAAACAGGTCTCTATTGTCAGGGATTAGAGCGTATATTCGGAAGGAATACACAAAATGGGATGAGAAGCTGAGCCAGAGAGCTAGTTCCCTCAGGAGCTCTTTCCACCAAGCAACTTGTTTCTCTCATTATCGAACGCTTTTCAGTCTACAAATGATTGAACATGGCAGCTCCTATTCCATCTTGAGGAGCCTTGGAACTCTTAATGAGCCGGTGGGAGTAGATGCTGAGGACAAACTGAGATTGATCAGTGCGAGAGTGCGGGAAAATTTACATCATGCGTTCGAACAGGGTTCACGAGCCTATAATCTCAGGGCGAAGCCTGTTGATTTCAAAATGGATCAAGAGGTATTTAGACGGAATTTTGCCCAAAGCAACTTCCAACAGCAGACTAGTGCTAAACTGGGACGGAAATTTGTTAAGTGTCGAGTCAGAGCCAAGAAAGGAAACGCTTATTATGAGCTTGAAGATCTGCAGGGAAAACTGTAAGAGTCTATCACGCCAAAGACATCAGGCAGTGATAACCATTCTGGAACGTCGTCTATCTATTGTCACGTTTATTCCTGGTAGCCCTAAGAAGGCATACAGCCAGCTTCACTGGTAAACTATAGGATATCGCGAAGCCCTCCTATTGCTACGTCATGGTGGGTGATATACCTGTATATGGCTGTCAGCATGTCACTACTTCGACGATGCCTTGGAGACACACCCTTGAACAATCGCCAGTCGGAGATCAGGGTGAGATGTTGCGCCGGGAAAGCTTAGTGATCAGTTCTTTATGTTAGTGATCGCCAGGCTTCCTCAGCATCTCGGTGAGGGAGGGCAGAGAGACATCTACCGGCTGGATTTTTTAGGTTACCAGCTTGCCGATGTGACTTTGGCTTCCCACACAGAGAAGGATGGCGAGGTCTGATCAAAGACTGACGAGACTTCGGGGAGGTGTCCTCGGTGCGTCATCGGTCAAGTAGAGCAACGTGAATATAGCACGAGTGATGAGGAATACGCATTGGGTCGTGGGTCGAGACACACATTGAGCGCCCGCAGTGATGAGGCCTATGTTTAAGACCGGCTAGCTCAGTCGACCATTTCTCAGCGTTGTCTAAACCATGGGTGGCGCAGACCACTCTGCCCAGTTATGGTCGTAGCGTATTGCATATAGCATTATGCTACAAGAATTACTGAAGCGTGTAGGCCGGCTGCGTCAAGCATAAAAAAAATGAACGCACCCCGACCGAAAGAAATGCATTTCCGCACGCTCAAGACGACATGTTGGTGTGGAAAAGGAAGAAGAAGACACTCTTCTCTGAATGTCAAGTCATCGAAGCAACGACAAAAGTGGTGAACGTATCCGAAGAAATATTCAAACATCCGTGTGGAAATAAGATCTGTAACTAGATTTTGGATAATTTTTAGTTCCTATACGGATATATTTTCAATCCATCTAATTAGTCTTATACCTCGCAAATTTTTTTCAGCCGACAACAAAGAATCTTCTAATAAAATTTTTTTTAATAAAATACTTTATTTCAGAGAACAAAATCGTTTTCATCCAAATCAATCTCTATCGTATTGGATTGAGTTCTTTCAATTCCTGACACCTTTTTACTTCTAATTTCAAACATAAAATGTTCTTCAGGTTGTTAATAACGTTGAAGTACTTAGCAAGCGGGGAAACCTTCCAAAGTCTATCCTGGCTGTATTCACGTCGGCGACTGCAGTCGACTGCAGTCGACTTTAGACAATTTGACTCAGAAAATGTCGTTCTGGTCGTACTCAGAAGTGTACATGGACACTGCTCTTTTAATTGTATGTGTAGGCGGACGGGGCATTTTATGGAGTGTTCATATACACCAAATTGCGTTCACGTCGTCAAGTCAATTTGACTGCAGTCGACTTGAGTCATTTAACTTCGTGCTCCTGAGGTGGAAGTAAGTTAAGTCGCGCGGTAAATAGGAAAGATTTTCAGTCGACTTTAGTCAATTTGACTCAGGAAATGTCGTTCTGGTCGTACTCAGAAGTGTACATGGGCACGGCTCTTTTAATTGTATGTGTAGGCGGACGGGGCATTTTTAGATTAGATTAGATTTGTAAAGGGGTGTATAGGCGTTAGCCTCGCAGCCACTGCGACCTAAAAGGTCTATTGTGAGTCCCCGTTGAATTTGCTCCATTTATGACCGGTTTCACAGTCAAGGCTTAAGCCACTGCGATGGCTTAAGCTAAGGGTTAATAAATATTTCGGTTTCACAGTTAAGGCTTAAGTGATATCACTCGCTTAAGGCAAGCTTAACTTAAGCCCGTAATCTCGAAGGCTTAAGCTTCAGATGTTGCTGTGAAACACATAGCAAATTATTGCTAAATATATATTTTGCCTAAATATTATAATTTCTGCTATTAAAGTTATACTTTAAAACTAAATTGAAATTATCCAAGCGAAAAATAGTTATCTAGTTAGGAGTTTTGAGAACTATCTGGCAACTAGTGTCAGCATTCCATTTGACGTTTTAGGAAGAAACCAAACAGTTTAAGACAAAAATAGGTTATTTATATGATGCAGAGAATATTAGCAATGAGAAGGCACCCGCAATATTGCGAGAAATAGGATGACGTTGATTTTTATGTCCAATCTACAATGCATGGTAAAACACGTCGTCAAAACGATATGCTGAAGAATACATATATATACACGAAATATGTAAGTAGTGCTAAGCTGTCAAATTAAACAGCTGTTGACCTGTCAATTATCGTAAATGTAATTGCTTTCTCGATTTCATTGCAGAATTACATCGAAGGAAGTATTTGGTCTCAATAATTTATACTATAAGATTATACCAAACTAAAAAGTTATGTAGAGTGCAGTCTGACAAGACAATTAATATAAAACTTTGTTTTTAATACTGAAAGTGCAAGTTCCAGTTTACAGCTGTTTTGATCTAAATTCCCCTGCATGGTTCTAAATTATGCTGAATACACCTACACATAAGCTCGTGCTCATGTCGTCAAATGAATGAAAGAGAAGAAATATTTTTGCAAGCATGAATTTTCAAATGCAAGAGTGGGAAGTAAACATAAAAATCCATGACGTTTTACCACGCATTGTAGATTAGGCATTATTCTCGGTTCCGACTGTAGACACATTCGTTCGGCTATGATGGTTTACGTTGTCGATTGTTGTTTGATATCCTTCCAGATAAAAATCACAATAAACTGGTAAATTAAAAGTTCTTTTTTCGCTTGGTTTTTAATCCACAATGGCAATTTTCCTTTACAAAAATTCACAATTACAGCAGTGCTGACAACTTAAAAATTTTCATTTGCGGCTTAGCTAAGCCTCAGCTTACCGAGTACTGTGAAACCGAATAGGCTTAAGTTCTGGGCTTAAGCCACACCCGTGGCTTAGCTAAGCTCTGGCTTAAGCCTGGACTGTGAAACCGGCCATTATAGGTTTAGACTGTTAATAAAGTCTAGAACCATTCTGGGCTTGAGGTTCCATACGAAACTTGGTGGAGGAAAAACATGTTCAAGGTGGAGTAATCTCCGCCTGGCCAATGCTTCGCAGTTACAGAGCAAGTGCTACGAGGTTTCGTGAGCATCCTGACAGAAGCGGCAGGATGAAGTCTCAGCCAAACCCACCTTTTTAGGGAGTGTTCATATACACCAAATTGCGTTCACGTCGCCAAGTCAATTTGACTGCAGTCGACTTGAGTCATTTAACTTCGTGCTCCTGAGGTGGAAGTAAAGGCCGTGACACATTAAAAGCAGAAAGCAGCGACAGAAGCAGAGGCAGAAGCAGAAATTTTACATTTCTGCTTTGCCAACCACATTGAAAGCAGAAGCAGAAAACAGATATTTGTCAACTACAAATGTCAAGTGCTATAATTTTCAAGAATTTAATGTTATTTTGTTTTTCTCGCATCAACCTCTTTGACAATTTTAAAAGAAAGGATGCCAACAATGCAATACAAATTTTAGCTCTCTTTATATTGGCAGTACTGAGCAGAAGCAGAATTTTTTAGATTTGATCAACTTTCAAGTTCTGCTTCAGCTGCTGCCGCTGCCTCTGCTTTCAATTTGTTAGTGCTCGAACAGTTGCATGATTTCAAAAAAAATTCTGCTTCTGTCGCTGCTTTCTGCTTTTAATGTGTCACAGCCTTAAAGTTAATACCGATTTCCATTGATCACGTTTTCTAGCAGAAGTGTTACACTTTTCTTGTAGTGTTACACCAAAATTGTTCCATCGACCTGCACTGCTAGAAATGGTGTACGTCAAAACACCTGTGGTGCTACACTCGAATAATCGGCGGTGTTACACCGGAATACGCACACATCTATCTGAGAAATGTCACAACTGAATGTCATTGAGCATCACATATGAATCTTCAACTACTCCTCTACCAAATTCATCCGCAATCACGCCAAAATCTTTTAAATTACAATTTTCATAATTTTTACGTTATTCGTGATATTATTGTTCCCAGAAAATTGCAATCTGACAAATTACACGGATATGAGCTACTATGAAATACACATTGCGTCAAAAGTTGTTCCATTGAACTTTTTTTTCATTGATTGACGTGCACTTTTCTTAAAATATCAATGGAAATCGGCATAACTCGCGCGGGAAATAGGAAAGTTTTTTCAAAATGGAAATGGGCGATAATAACTTTATGATTATTATTAAGAGGTAAGAGCTAAAATTGCAATATAGGTAGGTATATCATAAAAGATATTTAATTTTGGGGTTTTTTTATTTGTAGATTACGAGGAATACACAATTGAAGAAATTTATCCACCAAGGACGGAAGTAATAGACGCGCGGGAAAGAGGAGTTTTTAAAAATGGAAATGGATGATAAAAATGTTATGGTGATTGATGAATCAGATAAGACCTAAAAATGTTACAAATCTCATAAAAGATTTTAAATTGAGAGTTTTTTTTTTGTAGGGTACGAGGAAGCTTAAACGAATAATTAATAATCGAAGCACAAGTTTCTCGTCTGCCGTGCATTTATGGCCGAAACACAGTGCTCGCTTCTCCAACCTCGACATCAGTATAACTTTAAGAACCTCGACCTGATGAGCCTTGCAAACTTTTGCAGCTCACAATACGAGTTTTGACAACTTCTGTATGATATCATTTAATTGGGCTATTGGCTTGAAAATTGAAATTATTTTGTAATACTTTACTACAGCAGGAATAACTTTTCACGTTAAATATGTTTCCCAAACTTTTTTTCAACAAATTTCCCGTACACTTTTTCCGTAAACAATGCTGGCATCAAATGATTACAAAAATTAGCTGTCAAAGCTGACAAAGTAGACCTACTCGAGCTCAACCTCAACCTGGCCGGCATCACCAACCTTGCTATTGGGAGCATGATAACCTGATCTCATATATTCTACAGAACTGTCAAAGTTGGTGAGGCCGGCCAGGTTGGAAAAGCCAGAACTGTGTTTCACGCTTTACCCATTTTACCTCTTTGACGTTTACTCACACATTCTCCAGGCCGAGTTAATTTGACTGTAGGCTTTTTCGCTAAAGTCGACTGCAGTCGCCGACGAGAACAGACCCCCTATAGTCTCAGAATATCACAGCCAGCTATTTCTCTTTCTTAAAAAATGTCCTTTTTTTGACAATACAATTCTTAGGTTAACTCACAGCAAATAAGAAACGTTTCTATTTTACTGAAACTCATGTGAGTTCAGAAAATGACGCTCACATGAGTTTATTTTTCCTTTACATTTTGATATCTGTCATTTTAAGGAACTCATGTGAGAACTCACGTGAGCAACACTCATAGTGTAATATGGCCTTAAGCTAAAAGTTGGCAGCTCTGGTGACTGACATATATAAAATGGACTGCTGATACTACTGAAATTCCTTACATTATTTGACATTATTATGGGATCACTTTTCTATAGTTGTCCCTTTTTGGTTTAACTACTTTATTCCGCTGAGCTACAAATAATAAGTTCTATACAGAATACACCATAGTCCAGTTTCAGTTCAGTGGTTTTCCAAATGAATATATAGGATAGAAATAGATGGTAATACAATATTTGTAATCCTTTCTCTGTCCCCCATAGCTACTTTTAGGGGCAGGTAGACAAAAATTGCTTAATTTTATTTCTTTAAAAATCAAGTTTAAAAAATATTTGATGTTGTAGGAGATAAGCTTCCAAGAAGAGAAATAATTTCGAGTGCTTCTATAATTTGTTGAACTTTCAATATGAATATTAAAGCAAAAGTAAAACTTGAAATTAAGATAATTGTCACACCCTGCCTAAAAAAGTTGAACCATATGATATAGCAAATCAGGCAGTATGTTATATATGTCAGTGGCTCCGCTGCTGCTGTACGCCGTCCTTCCTAAATTAACGAAGAAGAAGTGAGCAATGACAGTTGTTATTAAATTGTTGGGGATTTTGCATTTTTTCTTATTCAGAGTTATTGATATAAATATTCAATTTCACAATAAATGTAAATATTGTAAATTTATTTGTTTTCTGCAGTATTCTTGAACATAAAATAAGAAAAAAATATTACATACCCTATCTGTAATAGAATAGAATAGAAAATTATTAAGGAACCTCAGTTTACGCTACGTTATAGCGTTATGTATGTACATTGATTAAGTAATAGCTGGAATTATCGATAAAATACAAAGTTGTTTTGCAAACTAACTAAACTAGATTAATTAAAATAATGAATTCAAATATTATAGAGCTTAAAGTGAAGTATACATATGTCATAGCGTTGGGCACATATTTGAAAGTTACATGGTAGATTTACATTATCGCAATATATCTATAGGAACGTTAATAAATTTGTCTAACAAAAATAGAAAAGCGTTTATTCAAATTCCAATTCAAAGAGCATTTATTTATGAGCCCCTGTTTAAAGCAACGTACAACGCTGGTCATTCCGATATACAACAGCTTAGAAATAGATTATTACACTGGCAAAACAAGTAATAAAAGTATACGTAAAGGTAAACTAGTCTACTATAACATGTTCAGTATTTGACATAGATATTAATAAACAGGTTAGTTCTTACAGCTAATGGACCATAGTACATCCTTACAAATTCATTATTATAACAGGACCGACTGACAGTGCCTGCATTTTCAAGAGTAGGCATGGACTATTACCCAACTATATTACTAGACGTTTTAGTTGGAGCGCTCTGAACAACCACAGAATTGTCCTCCCTAAGGTTCGCACGCAGTTTGGCGGAAAAACTGTATTTCTTAACCGGGCTGTTCTATGGAACCGTATGTCTGAGGAAGCCAGATGCGCTACGACAGTGAATTCATTCAAGTCCGAAGCTCTGGACTTCCTGACGACAGCTGTATGAGGGTTATCCGACATGCTGTTCTGCACTTTTTGTACATTTTCAGCATTCTCACCATTACTACACTTCTCACACCAGTTGCTTCACAGCTGTTATGGAATTGGATATGTTTCCTGTTATCCATCATTCAGAAGCTTTGACTATCTGTATAGAGCTTTTTATTTTTCGGTTTAAATATCTATACTCAACCGCATACTAATCTAATTATTCAAACTAATCTAATTCATCTAATTCTAAATTTGTTGTACTACATTTCTGATCTTGATGTTAACTTGACTATCATGTTCTCTTCTAATTCTAAGGACTCTCTATATTTTGCCTTTAAATCTAACTGGTGCACTGTGCACCCGAACATGCTATATATTTTTTCGTTTGTTTTTATCGCTATATATTAGGCTCCTAGTTGTATTCTATATTCATTTTTGCTTTCTATGTATTCACTATACTATATTTTAGGCTAATAATCTTAATCTTAATCTAATAATCTTATAATCTCAGTTATCTAAATATTATGATTTGTTTTGCTAAAGTGTAAATCTGCTATGTAACTTTCTAAGATGTGCCCAGCGCTATGCGTGCCTTTGGCACGGGTACTCAAATAAATTTATGTTTATGTTTATGTCCTTAACATTCACGACTCATCCAGTAGAATCTTGGATGCTAGCAGTATTTAAATCATTTGAAAGAAAATTATTAATAATAAGCTGAGATGCCAATCTTATTTAGTTAAATTCAATTCAATTAAGTAATAATATATTATTTAATTTTAAATTGAACAAAAATTATAATTATCTGTATCTGTATTAACTAAGCCTGGAATGGACCCATCTTTGGCACCGGACCCACCCTCAGCATGTTTCTTAAATAATCATTTATGCATTTTTTTTTGTGTTTTACCCCAACACCGTTGGCAATCCCGATGAATTCACAAGCAAGCGGTAGGCGGGCTGAGTTAGTATAAGATATTATTTGTTTGAAATTTTTATAGTCAATGAGCTGCCCTTTTAACTGATTAGGCAGCGCTAATCACAGCCATTACTTCTTTGTTGAACTGCTTGTTAAGACTGATTTCTCTTAACTCGCACGGTAGTTGGTACCAAGTAGTAACTCCCCGTGAGAATATATAACTGCTCCCGAATTGGATGTTTACGCGTGGATACATTAACCTACGCCCATCTCTTCTGCTCCATGAAAATCGGCCTCTCACGTATCCATTTAGAAGACCAGATTTTGCCTTGTGTGTAAATGACAGTACCTTCAGTTCATATAAACCTTGAAGCGATCCTGGCAGTAGAAACTCAAGCAAGGGGCAAACATGATCTCTTCTTCTCATAAACATAAACATCCATTTATTTGACCACCCATGCCAAAGGCACGCGGCACATCATAGCGAGTTACATAATAGATACACATTATAGCAAAACCCGAACATAAACAAGTAAGAGCAGTGGAGGCTTAGAGCGTCCGTAGTAGCTCGTTCATGAAGAATAAACAATATTAAAAATTACAGCAAAATATAAAATAGTAGATACAGCAAAATATAACATAGTAGATACACAATATAGCAAAACGAAACATAAACAAGTAAGAGTGGAGGTTTAGAGCGTCCGTAGTAGCTCGTTCATTAAGAGTAAACAATATTAAAGTTTACAGCAAAATATAAAATTTGTAGCGTGATTTATAGTGTGATATAACATGGTGACAATAACATAGAAAAATAGATAAACGTGAATAGACCAGGGACAAGTAGTACAGGATTTTAGCAACTAAGCAATACCTATAGTAGAGGTAACTAATGACTACTTAATGCTGAACCTAAAAGTAAACTTAACTATATACACCAAATGACATGAATCATCCCTTACCAGAGGCAAAGCATTGAACTTTTAGCTTGATCTACATAGTATCAGAGGATATTAGCAACTAGGCGATACCTAAATTACAGGTAACTAATGACTACTTAAGGTTGATCTTAAAAGTAAAATTAACTATATACACCAAATGACATGAATCATCCCTTAGTAGAGGTGACCCTTGAACATTTAGCTTGAACTTCCGATTGAACTGAACTAAGTATGTACATTGACTATAGGCTGTCCCAAGTAACGTGTTCCCTGAGCATTTTTCTCGAAAATGTGCGGAGATATCGAAAAAATCCTAATTATAAAAGTTACGCATCGTTAGTCAAGGTATCCTCTGGCATAGCCAAAGTCCTTGAAAAAGGCCTTGGGAAAGGATATATTAAAAAAATATCCTTTTCGTCCCTATTAAGAATAAATTTAGATTGCATTTTTGAATTAAGCTAAACTAAAACGAAAATGTTACATTGAAAATTCCAGTTTAACCCTTTATTATCGAGATATAAGACCTCAAATTGTACTCTATGCACCGTGTTCCTTTGCCATTTATCTCGAAAATGCACACAGATATCATCGAAGTGCTAGTAACAAAAGTTACACATCATAAGCCGGGCTATATTTTGGTATGGTAAACATTTAAAAAAAAAGCCACACGAAAAAAGGATATCTTCGGTTTGGTCCTTTCGTCCTTTCTGAGGATGCATTTTGGCTACATTGAAGAATTTTCAATAGGTATACCACTTTTTTCTAATTTGATTTGCAGTTATTCAATGTAGCCAAAATGCATCTTCAGAAAGGACGAAAAGGACCAAACCGAAGATATCCTTTTTTCGTGTGGCTTTTGTTTTTAAATGTTGACCATACCAAAAGATAGCCCGGCTTATGATGGGTAGTTTTTGTACTTTTGGTACTAGCACTTCGATGATATCTGTGTGCATTATCGAGAAAAATGGCAAAGGAAAACGGTGCATAGAGTACAATATGAGGCCTTATATCTCGATAATAAAGGGTTAAACTGGAATTTTCAATATAACATTTTCGTTTTAGTTTTATTTGCTGAATTCAAAAATGCAATCTAAATGTATTCTTAATAGGGATGAAAAGGACTTTTTTTAATATATCCTTTCCGTCCTTTTGACTAACGATGCGTAACTTTTATTATTAGGAATTTTTCGATATCTCCGCACATTTTCGAGAAAAGTGGCCAGGGAACACGTTACGTGGGACACCCTGTATATAAAACAAAATGAACCATTCTTACGGCTTTTACTGTTTCTACATTGGTTGTAAGACTGACTTGACTTGATTTGATTTGATTTAACTTGGTTATGAAATCAAACATATCGGACAGAGAAATTAAACAATATGGAGGGAGGCCCCTCAGAGCATTTTGGTTCTAAGCGATTTAGATGCATCAAATAGAAATAATACTAAAGTGGGAGGTTGGTTGATGAGTGACGTGAGGAAGATGGTGTTATAGACGGTATTATAGAAGTTGGCAAATGCATTCAGAAAGTCGATAGCTGCTGACCTAAATGAGTTTAGTGAGTCACTGCCCCTGGCTTCATCAGTCATCTGATTCCAGATGGTCGCCCCACGCAGGAAAATGTTTCTTCCACCATACTGCGACAGCACTCTTGGGAGGACAACTCACGACCGGTTCAAAGTGCTCCACTTGATCCGATGCATCAGGTAGCCGGGCAATAGACCATGTCTAGCCTTGAAAATCAACTTCAAGACACTGAGCTCGTACATCTTGGCAAGCTGGCATGGGATGAGCATTTCAAGGAGACAAGCGGGCACACGTGAGCCACGCTTAAAGCCGATATAGTTTTAATGCTTATATGCTTCTAATACTGTATAACCTGCTATATTGATTTTATTGTTTATTTTGCCGTTATATTAATCTAAGTGCTAAGCTATCTAATGTAATAGGCAACGTTGTACGTTGATCTAACGAGGGGCTTATAAATAACAACATAAACATTTATTTATTTGAGTACCCGTGCAAAAGACATGCACAGCGCTGGACACATAGTAGATTCACATTATAGCAAACAAACAATAAAAGAATAAGAGTAGTGGGAACTTAGAATATCCATAGCGTAGATATTATGATGAAATCAACAGAGTAAAACAACAAAGCGAAATAACAAAATAGAATTAAATCATATAAAATACGATCCGGTATTGTATAACAACTACAGGATGTATTATGGCATAAAGTGCTTCGGAACTATTAGTGATATTACAAACAAGTGGGACAGTCCAAGAACAAAGTGTAATCAGAGTAAGAACTATGAAATTAAGCATAAAACAGAGACTACCACTAAAATGTATTTAAATATTAAAGACTACCATTAAATAGTATTGGGTGAGTATAAAATAGAGGTGCGGGTAGTCTCATATTATTTATTGACATATTAATAACATGCTGGCATGTATCACCATAGATGACACAAGAACTAGATGTAGATGTCGCATGGCATATTAGAGTAGAGTATACAGATTGTGAAATAGGTAGTGCACTCTGGAATGGACCATAACATTTTTTGGAGCGTACCGAAATATGTTTTTATAATAGCAGTTGTCGTATACATTTGATCGAATTCCTCAACACTTCAGATACGCAAAAATATAAATCACTCAACGTATACATAATTTCAAATGTGGTCCATTCCGAAATGGAAACCCTACCATATAAATTTTGTATATTTTTTTGGTACTGCATGCGACATCTAGGTAGCGATTCCTTTGAAATATTTTTGAAGGTTTTGAAGGATTCGATATGGTAAACTAAGTGGTTTTATTTTGCAATATCTGGCGGCATTTTGGCCAAGCAATAGGGTTAATCTGTTCTTTGATATCTTAAATCCTTGCATATTTTATTTTTGTAATATGTAAGAAAGTGTCATTATAAATAGATTTAACGTTATTTTCTTTTTGATCAAGTAGACTACGTCATTGCCTACTAATGTTTTGTATCATATGTACGTCTTATGTTTATTTTGTTTTTTTCATGTCCAACTTGTCAATTACATCGTCTCCTACAGAGAATATTTTTGTCTCGTGTAATTAATATAATTAATAAAAGTTCTTTACAAAAGTCAACTTTTAATTCACTAATCAAAAGGTTATGGGCCCAGTGCATCAGGGCATGAACGTATAATCAGTGTGTGTGAATAGTGAAAATAAAAATCGTCACATCGCAGTACGCTACCCATTCAATTTGTTTTTTTTCGGTGACTGGAAATTGGGATAGTGAGGTCATGATGGACAAGCTCAAGAATTTTCACATTCAAAAGTTCGATGGGAAAAATTTCCAGCTCTGGAAATATCAAATGGAAATACTTTTTCGAGTAGAAGGGGTACTCGATTTAATCAAGGAAATATCGATTCGTCCGGAACCAGATGATGATGCAAGAAGAAAATGGGACGATTTGAATGCTAAGGCAATGCTCATAATTTCTACTAGCATGGAATTTGAGCATTTACAAACAGTTATGGCTTGTACCACGGCACCACATATGTGGAAACGGTTGAAATTAATTCATGAACAACGTTCTGCGATAAATAAGGTAACGCTCAAACAACAATTTTTCAACTACCGGATAACCGAAACAGACACGATTGCTCAGCATATAAGCAAGGTCGAATCAATGGCTCAAGCGCTAACTGACGTAGGAGAAAAATTAAGCGATATAGATAAAGTTGCAAAGGTTTTAGGAAGTCTTCCTTTGAAATATGGTGCATTTGTGACTGCTTGGGATTCTTACGACGAGACGAAACAAACTTTCGATAATTTGACGGCGAGATTGCTTAAAGAAGAGCAACGTTTAAGTCTCGGGGATGATATGGCCACCGCATTTACTGTTTTAAATATAAAATAGGCGGAGTATTCAAGAAAAATGCAACACGAAAACAGTTCTAAGATTAATAAAAGGAACAAAAAAAATGCGGAATGCTATTTTTGTCATAAGAAGGGCCATTT